>CM076578.1:1685197928-1685797928 GCA_034641835.2 Pinus albicaulis
CACAAAAATATAAGAGTTTCCTTTGTAAAAGCACTTCGACGGATAAAATAAAATTGTAACATAAAACGTTGAAATGCCGAAACATTGCCTGGTGGGACCTTTTCTAATTGCATCGGTGGAAATCAAATGACCAAGGCACAAGATTACTTCTGAGAGTTGTGATTGTGATTGAGGTGGAGTATATTTGAAGTGTGGGCCCCGATGTAAAAAAAGAGTTTAAGGCATGTTTATTCCGAGAATTTTAACCAAAGCCGAAGGATAAACAAAAGGTAAAGAGGCAAGTATATATATATGAAATAATATATATATATATATATATATATATATGAACATTGAATCATTGCATCGGAGTAAAACAGAATAGTGGAACATGTCATTGAAAGTTGCAATTGCGATCAATCACAATCAGAACTCATCGGAGGAGGATCATCGCATCGGAAAGGAGAACGAGTTCGGCAAGTGGGCCTGATAGGCTATTCTCCTTGTTAAAAAGGTCTATGGTTATATGTCGAGAGTTATTTGGTTTTAATAGAAGAAGCAGTGTACATACATTGAGTATTTGTGAACCATATCAAGAACTTCTGCAATGTGAAATACTGTGATTTTTTATAAAGCGGCCAGAATGGAACAGAATTTGGAAAACGTATTTTTACATACATGAAAACGGAGGTACGTTGAACATTTATGTTGATAGCAGCAGAAAATAAAAAATCACATCAAGCCAAGGGACAGAAAAGAGTTGAGTGAATTTGTTTTATTGTAATTGAATGTAAATGTTTTAATTAGTTTTTATTATTTGTGATGCACTGGCAAGTATCCGTAGGAAAACAAAACTCCACTGTAAAACTAAATTTTTTACAAATGACTATATTTTTGTGAATGAGCTAGACAAAGAAATGAGAAGGTAGAAGGCAAAGAGTTAGGGCTATTCACTTTGAATTCCCTGTGAAATAAAAAAATTCATGAGGAAAACTGTATAAAGGATATCAGATTGGTATGCTTAGAGAGGTTACACAATGCAAAATTGAGGAAGAGAAGATAAGAATGAGGAGCAGAACAAGATGCTGTGAAAATTTGGAGATGATTTAAGACAGATATGAAAGCTGGAGGACAACAGTGAAGAAGGTACATAATAGAGCTGATATCCAAGGTAAATTAGCAAGTGTTTTTCTTTTGAGAAAGTGAGGAAGTCAGAGCTTCACTATCAAGTTGCAGCTTGATAGATGTCAGTTGTAACTGACTGAGGTTGGAGCCTCCTGTAGGTTGGTGCCTGTAGAAAATTGATGGGATTTGGAGCTTACATGCAAGTTGTAGCTTGCAGAATTGAGGTTGGAGCCTCCTGTAGGTTGGTGCTTGCAGAAAATTAGTGGTGAGAGGGATTTGGAGCTTACCTTTGCATCACAACAATAATAAGATGTGGTTTTCTTCCTTTATGGGTTTCCACTTATATGTGATGTCTCTATGTGTGATGTTTATGTGTTGATATGGTTTATCCAATCTGCTTAATACTTGCTGCTCTCATATTAATTCGGATGACACATTATCTTAATACTTGTTGCTCACATATGAATATTGCTCACATATAAATTTTATCATGAAATTAAGTTGTAAATAATTTTAAAGGTCAAATTTTAAAAGTTCATGAATGTGTTAAATTGATTCACCCCCCCCCCCCCTCTCAGTTTAACTAAAGGTTCAGCAATTTGTATCAAAGTCAGTTACTTTTGTATCAGTTTAACAATTGAAAGGAGATCCTAGGTCCCCAGGATGGTTAGTCAAGAAGGAATCTCAACCAATAAAGCCCCTTATTTCACCGATGCAAATTATGCCTTCTGGAAAATTAGAATGAGAGCATACATAATGTATCTAGGAATAGAAGTTTGGGCTGCTGTGGAAATTCGATATTCCCCAAAGGTGATTTACTCAGAAAAAGAAGCCAAAAAATATTTTGTAGCTAATGGAAAGGCCATGAATGCAATATTAAATGGACTGTGTGAGGCAAAATTTATCAAAGTAATGCACAACAAGACTACCAAACAAATGTGGGATACACTAGAGAACATCCATGAGGGGGACAAAAAGGCAAAGACAGCCAAAATTCAAGTCTATAGAGCCCAGTTTGAAAATTTAAACATGAATGATGATGAAGACATTTCCGAATTATTTTTAAGGGTTGTAGAAATTGTGAATAACATGAAAGATCTAGGAGAAACCATAAAAGATGTTGTAATTGTTCAAAAGATTCTGAGATCTCTTCCATCCAACTTTAACACCAAGGTTTCTGCCATAGAAAAAATAGTTGATTGGGAAACCTTGACCATGAACCAGTTACTTGGAAATCTAACAGCCTATGAGATGAGACTGCCACAGAGAAAGTCAAATGTGAGGGAGGTAGCCTTTAAGACAGAGAAGAAGAAAGAAGAAAAGGAAGATATATGCTCTTGCTCTAATGAATAAGAGACCAAATTTGTCAGGAAATTAGATAGAGGCTCAGGTAAATATAAAGGTAAAATTCCATTTAAATGCTTTAACTGTGGAAGATTTGGACACTATGCTGTTAAGTGTCCTCATAAGAAAACAAAGAATCAGACTCAAGAATCAAAGAAAACCATATCAAAGAACTGGCAAAAAGGAAGGAAATTCAACAGAAAATCTCTTGATGCTCAACAAGAAAAAAATGCATCTAAAGACTCTAATGAACCCTGAAGTGAGTAAGGAACCTCTAAATTTATATTGATGGTCATAGAAGAGCTTGAAGGACTCCTTCTAGAAGACGAGGAAGAAGGTGAAGTTGTTCTTACGAGGGAGCTACGAATTGCCCTAGAGGAAATTGACAGACTCAAACTGAAGTGTAGAAAGCAGAAAGACATTCTCTTCAAATATGTAAGAGAAGAAAAAAATTCAGAAGTCCTCGTTCAGCTGAAAGTAGAGCTTGAACAAGCCAAGAAGGTAGAAGTAGTATACCTGAGGAAGAAATTAGAAAACACCCTAAGAAATGTGTTAATAAATACTTCTCAAATGATTAGCTCTGATAAGTTGAATGAAATTATAGATGCTCAAAGATCTCCTCTGATAAAAACTGGGATAGGCATTGAAGGCGAATCAAACAAAGGCAAAGAAAAGGAAAACAAAAATATCATTTTTGTAAAAGCAGATGAGGATAATAAAGCTGCTGAGAAGGTCCCTACAGAAGAAGAAGCATGCAATGAAGTAGACAAAAACCAGAAGGAACCTCAAATGACAAAGAATGAAATAAATAAACAGTCAGTTGAAAAAGGCTCATATACTCCTGAATATGTCAAATTTGGAAGCCATCAAAGGAGATTCTTCTTCCCTATGAAAAATACCACCTATTATGCCTGCCACAAACTGGGACATATTTTTCCATACTGTGAAACAAGGAGAATTAATTCAAACCAGCAAAGGATGCAAACAGTGAAAATATTACCTCAAGAAACAAATGGAGAAGACAACCCTTCATCAGGTATGCAAATTGTTTTTATGGATACTTCTTTTTCTGTAACGAATTTGGCCATAAAATCATAAAATGCAGAACATATGGACAAAGACTGATGTTCAAGACCTCAAGGAGGTTTATGAATCATGGAGACTTGTATTCATGATTCTGCTAAAAATATGATCAAATGTTGTGTACGCAATAAAATTGGACATATTTCTTTGAAATGTCCTCTCAAAGAATGTGGCCCATCATCTCAGAAAAGGTACCAAACAAAAGGATGCATGCAGTGGAGAAAGAAGGTGAATAAATGTGACCTGGATCTAACAACTCAAGACCTGAAAAGCCAATGGTATTTAGAAAGTGGTTTCTCAAAGCATATGACTGGAGATAGAAGCAATTTTATAACCTTTGATGAAAAGAAATCTGGAAATGTTACTTTTGGCAATGATAAATTAGGGAAAATCAAAGGAAAAGGCTCAGTCAGTTTAGATAATGGCAGAGGAAAGGCCCAAGATGTACTATTTGTGGATTGGCTGAAAGAAAATCTGCTGAGTGTCTATCAAATGTGTGATAAAGGCTATGAAGTTATTTTTATAGAACAAGACTGTGAAGTCAGATCAAGCACCACATGGAAGACTCTAATCAAAGGTGTTCAAATAGATAGTAATGTCTACATATTGAAAGAAGAGAATGAAGAATGCCACCTTAGAAAAATTGAGGAGTCATGGTTATGGCATAGAAGATTGGGACATCTTAACTTCTACCATATCATCAGTCTGAGCAATAAGAAAGCACTCAGAGATATGCTAGCAATAAAGAAGCCTTCAAATACCATATGTAAATCTTGCCAATTGGGCAAACAGACCCGCACATCCTTTAAGACAAAATATGATCTATCAACAAGTAGGCCACTTCAGCTTGTACACATGGACCTGTGTGGATCTTCAAGAACTAAAACACCAAGTGGAGAATCCTACTTCATGCTGATAATAGATGATTTGTCCAAAATGGCATGGGTTGCATTTCTCAAATATAAATCGGAAGCACTTGATAAATTCAAGATATTCAAGGCATTGGCAGAAAATCAAATAGGATGCAAGCTAAAGTGCATCAGATCAGATAGAGGGGGTGAATTCACGGACTATGATTTTGCAGACCTGTGCAATAAACATGGGATAAAACAACAGTTTACTATCGCAGGGACACGTCAATAGAATGGAGTGGAAGAGAGACAAAACAGGTATGTACAACGGATTTCCAGAGCCATGATGCAAGAAAGTAACATTCCCCAAACCTTCTGGGAAGAAGCAATACAAAATGATGTGCATACCCTTAAAAAAGTTCATTTAAGACCTAACAGTGACAAGACTCCTTATGAACTATGGCATGGTAAACTAGCATCAATCAAGCACTTTAGAGTCTTTGGACACAAGTGTTTCATAAAGAATAATGATGAAAATCTGGGAAAGTTTGATGCACGAGCAGATGAAGGAATATTATTAGGATATGCATCCAAGAGTAAGGGTTACAGATGCTACAAAAAAACACTTCGCAAAATTGTGGAAAGCGTTGATGTAAGATTTGATGAAGAACTACCAAACAAAACAAGAAGTACAGAATGCAGCAATCCTCCAGAAGATCATGAAGAAGAGAACCAAGATGATGATGAATTAAGAAAGACAACAGAATATACTGAGTTAAACTCAAAATTTTCCTCAAGATACATTGAAAAGAACCATTGAGAAGATCAAATCATTGGGGACAAGAGTGTAGGAGTCCAGACAAGAAGACAGCAAGTTGAAAAAACAAAAGAAGTATAATTGGCTATGTTATCTCAAATAGAACCAAAGAAGTTTGAAGAAGCCAACAAAGACAAAATTTTGGGTCAAAACTATGAATGAAGAACTAGACCAGATTAAGAAGAATAATACATGGGAGTTAATTCCAAGGCCCACAGGGAAAAATGTCATAGGCTCAAAATGGGTATTCAAGAATAAGATGAATGAACAAGGACATGTAATTAGAAATAAAGCCAGACTTGTATGCAAGGGATATTCACAAATTGAAGGTCTTGATTGTAATGAAACATATGCCCCTTTAGCTAGAATGGAAGCTATCAGAATGTTTTTGGCCTTTGCATGCTACCATGACTTCAAGGTATATCAAATGGATGTGAAATCTACCTTCCTGAACGGAGATTTAGAAGAAGAAGTATACATGGAACAACCTGAAGGATTTTCATTAACAGATAAACTAGACTATGTGTGCAGATTAAAGAAAGCCCTATATGGCTGAAACAAGCTCCTCGTGCATGGTACTCAAGGATGGACAAAAACTTGCAAAAATAAGGCTTTAAGAGAGGAGGATTAGACAACAATTAATACATAAAGGCTAATGAAAATGAACTCTCGATTGTAGTAGTGTATGTAGATGACATCATGTTTGGAAGCAAGAAAGATGAGTTAGAAAAAGGATTTGTTGAAGAAATGAAATCAGAGTTTGAGATTTGTATGATTGGAGAGCTCACCTTCTACTTAGGACTTCAAATTCAGCAAAATAACACGGGTACATTCATATCACAAGAAAAATACTTAAAATAAATGTTCAAAATGTTCAAAATGGAAGACTGCAAACTTGTGTCAACTCCCATGATCACTGGATGCAAGCTATGTGCAGATGATGGATCTTTAGATAGAGATCAAAGGCATTGCTGATCCAAGATAGTAAGTCTGCTATACCTAACAGCTTCTAGACTAGATATTATGTTTGTAGTAGGACTTATGGCAAGATATCAAGCAGCACCAAAACAGAATCACTTCCTAGGAGTCAAAATAATATTCAGATATCTACAAGGAACTGCACAGTATGGGCTATGGTATCCAAAAGGCAAGAGCCTCACTTTGACAGCATATACAGATGAAAATTGGGCCAGCTGTGTGGATGACAGGAAAAGCACAAGTGGAGGTGCATTCTATTTGGGAAAAAGTCCGGTGGCATGGCTAAGCAAGAAACAAACATCTATCTCTTTATCTGCAACAGAAGCAGAATACATAGTAGCAGCAGCATGTTGCACACAGGTCATGTGGATGAAACAAACCCTCCAAGACATGAAGGTAAGCATTGATGAACCTATTGCTATCAAATGTGACAATACAAGTGCAATAATTATATCAAAAAATCTTGTACTTCATTGAAAAACTAAACACATCCCAATCAAGTACCATTTCCTCAGAGAACAAGTAGCACAGAAATTAGTGAAGTTGGAATATGTGCAAACAAAGGAACAAACAGTAGACATATTCAAAAAATCTCTTTCAATAGAATCATTCAAATATTTAAGAGACAAACTAGGAGTAGTTTCTGCAGATGGTACTCTCTGACATGAAAAGGAAGCATCATTCCATGGGGAGATCATGATATGGATTTATGCAGAAATCCAATAGAATAAACATATAACCATAAATATAGAGATGCAGCGGAAATAACACTTCATTTCATTAATATCAAAGAACTGAAATTTTCTTACAAATAGAATGGAAATAAAACTAGCTAGGGCGCTGGTAGCTATCTCTGAGAAGAGATGTGGCGGCTACAGGCCTCTGAACTGAGTGACAATGAGGCTCGAGGGCCTATTTACGATTTAGAAACAATGGAGAACCATAAACATCCAAAAACATAACCGTAGGAGATGAAGCGCCAAAACTATGGGCCCCGTTTGGGTAAATTGGTGTTTTAACTTCCCAGGGACGTAACTTTGGCATACTATCTCTTTTTGACGTATATGATACATCATTAGAAAGCTCTATCTGAGGACTACAAATTTCACCATGAATATCATCCTGAAATAGAATGATATTCGCTGCAGGCGCAATGCCCAAAAAACATCGTTTAGGGCCTCAAAACGGCTCTGAAAGTTCAGGACCCGAAAAACTGCTAAAAATAGTAGGTTATGCCGAAACTGAAAAACTAAAAGAGACAATGGTGGCAGCCGAAGTGGAGTAGGTGGGTGGCCACCAATATCCACCTAGATCATTCCTCCCCCCTTAGGAAGAAATGGTCCCCATTGCGTTAAGTTCCTCCATGAGATGAGGAAATTTCTGCTGAACTTGGTCCTTGGTGAACCACTTTCCTTGGTGCAATAGTTGGCTAGCTTTGACAACCCGATACAGTTGGATCTTCTGTTGGTGAGTGTTCTTGATTTCCATGTCCATGATACAATCTATGGTGGCCTGTTCCATGCAGTCTGGGTTTAACTCTGTTGGTGTGAGTTGTTCTGCAATGTCCGAGGTGTCCATTAGAGGTGGGAAGTAAGGACGAAGGAATACTCAGCTCGAAGGCATTGTTCCCTACAGCCTTGGTAACGGTGTACGACCCGTATCAGAGCGGGCGAAGCTTGCGGTGGGGTCCAGTGAGGCGCTCCTTCTACAAATGTAGCCATACTTTGTCGCCCACCTGGAAGTTGTGTGGCACCCGGTGCTGATCATGGCGCTGCTTGTACTTCGCATTGGCTCTATCCAATATATCATGAACCTGTTGGTGGATGTGTTGAATACGCTCGATGAAGCTACTTGCTTTGTCAACTTCAGACTGGACATGAGCTGAATTGGCCTGAGCAGATGCAAATGGCATTGCTACGTCAATGGGACATAGTGGCTGGAATCCCAAGCCCACCTAAAAGGGGCTATGGCCAATTGAACTATGGAGATACCTGTTATAGCTATGTTGTACAAAGGGGAGGCTCTCGTCCCATGTGTGTGGATGCTTTGAATTTTACATGCGCAGAATGTGTACAATCATTCTGTTGACGACCTTTGTCTGGCCATCTGTTTGGGGATGGAAAGAGTTTGGGGATGGAAAGCTGTGGACTTGGTGAGCTTTGTGTCCAACATTGACCAGAGGCTGGACCAAAATGTGCTGAGGAACCTGCTATCTCGATCCGATATGATAGACTGTGGGATCCCAAAGTGCACCCACACTCGTTCAAAGAAGAGTTTAGCAGTGGCTTCTGCTGTGATATTCTTCTTACAGGCCGCCATGATGGCCATCTTCGAGAATCTGTCAACGACCACGAAAACACAGTCATTTCCATTATTAGTAGAAGGCAGGCCCGACATGTAATCCATGGAGATGGATTCCCAAGGTCGACTAGGGGTAGGTAGTGGAGTATATAGGCCTTGCTTCTTGATGGTCGGTTTGGCAATGGCACAAGCAGTGCAGGATCTGATGTGCTTCTTGACATCCTTTCGAAGGTGCGGCCAGTAGAAATACTTCTGTAGTATTGCCACTATTTTCTCGAACCCGAAATGCCCAGCGACTCGACTGTAGTGTGCTTCCCATATCATCTTGGCACGCTCGCTTGAAGGAACACAAAGGTGTCCCAGATGACATAAAAGTGCATCTTGGAGGTGAAAATTTGGAACTTGTGTACCCCCCAAGAGTGCCTTGTAAGTGTGGCTTAATTTTGGGTCACTCTCATAGAGAAGCGGCCAATCAGAAGTCTCCTACCCACAAGAGTTGAGCACGGTGGTGAGCGCCACGATCGGTGGGCGGCTGAGGCAGTCTGCAACATTATTGGTGCTACCCTTCTTGTACTTGATGTTCAAATGAAACTGTTGCATATATGTGGACCACTTCTGATGGCGATAATTCTGCAACTTCCCTTCTGTCTGTATGAACTGCAGGGGCCAGTGGTCTGTGTGGATGATTGTTTCCTTCCCCAAAATGTAATGATTCCATTTTCGACAGGCTTGCACAATGGAATACATTTCTTTGTCATAGGTGGGATACTTGCGAACTGTCTCAAACAATGTCTCACTGTGATATGCCACTGGATGTCCTTGTTGAGTAAGAATGGCCCCAATAGCATAGTCAGAGGCATCTATTTTGATCTCAAATGGCTATTGCAAGTCTGGTAATGTGAGCATTGGGGCAGAACAGAGGCAATTTTTCAATTCTGTGAACGCCTTTTGTTGAGGTTCCGACCAAAAGAATTATTCTCTTGCTCCTCCCTTGGTGACTTGACTCAAGGGCCAAGTGATATGAGAGAATCCCAGCATAAATCTACGGTAGAAATTAGCAAGACCGAGAAAGCTGCGAAGCTATATTATAGTGGTTGGGGCTGGCCAATCCCGAATGACTTGGATCTTTGCTGGATCCACATGCACCCCCCTTTCATGAATAATGTATCCTAGATATTGAACCTGGGTCATGCCAAACATGCATTTCTCCAAATTGGCACACAACTTGTGTTGCCGCAGTGTTTGGAGGACTTGTCGGATGTGGTGAAGGTGCTCTTCCCAAGTCTTGCTGAAGATTAGAATGTCATCCAAGTACACCACTACAAATGAGTTGGTGAATGGCTGCAATATGTCGTCCATCATCCTCATGAGGGTTGAAAGAGCATTCGTCAACCCGAAAGGCATGACTAGCCATTCAAAAAGGCCTTCCTTGGCTTTGAAGGTAGTCTTCCACACATCAGAGGGTTCAATTGGTACCTAGTGATACCCAGACTTCAGGTCAATCTTGCTAAAATATCTTGCACCTTTGAGTTGGTCCAGAAGGTCATCAATCTGTGGGATTGGGTACCTATTCTGAACAATGATTTTGTTTAGTGCCCGATAGTCAATAAAGAGTCTCCACGTCCCATCCTTCTTCTGTACCAACACGATGGGGCTCCCACAGGGCGATGAACTTGGTCTGATGTGACCTTTCTGCAACAGCTCCTGAATATGCCTCTTGATTTCATCATTCTCTAGAGCAGAGCATCGATAGATTGGTCCATTGGGTAGTGGCGCACCTGGGGTTAGATCAATTGGGTGCTTGACCTGATAGTGCAGAGGAACCCCTGTGGGTGAGGTGAAGATGTCCCCGTACTCCTCCACAACCTCATCCATATGTTGTTGTCGTGCAAAGGAGCCCTATCTGGAGGTCATGGCCACAGTATTCTTCTTGCCCTGGGGGTGGATCATCAGGAAAACAAATTTCCTGGTTTGGGAAATGAGGTTACTGCATTGTTTTGTAGTAACCAAAGAGATAGTTGTAGGAGGTGGTACCTCTGGTATACTGTACAACTTATTTCCCAAAGTAACAATAACAACACGAGGTCGAGGCTCATACACAGCATGACGCTTCCACAAGTATGGTTGTCCTAATAATACATCAGAAACATCAATAGGAGCAACATCACATAATACCTCATCCATGAATGGATTGATGCTATAGGGAAGGTGACACTGTTGGCTGATGCGGAGATCTCGTCCTTGGTGAAGCCACCCGATGGTGTATGGATGTGGGTGAGATGTGGTTGGCAAGCCCAATCGCTTCACAGCGTCTGCTGAAATGAGGTTCTTTTGGCTCCCATTGTCAACAATGAACTGTATAGGGGAGCCCTTTACCCACATCTGGGAGTGGAAGAGACGTTCCTCCTCCTTTGGATCTTCCGGTTCCTCCTTCTAGATCTTTGTAGTGGCAACAGTGGCATTGGGCTCTGCATCAATAATTTGTTTCCTTTTTTCATTCCCCTTTTCAGGTTCTGATTTGGAGTCAGAGCATGCATCTGGCTCAGAAGCCCTCATCTCGGCCACTAGCGATTGCTTGGCCCGATACTCACTTGTGTTGTGAGTGAAGCTCTTATGGAACTCACACCACTTTCCCGTGTCCTTCTTTTTTGGCGATGTGTGCTTTTCTTTCTGTACTAATGTTTGAAATGCCACCATGCCTTGGCTCGTCTCTTGTCTCCGCGGTTTGGAAGCACCTTTCCCTTGCTTTTGATTCGCAGATCCAAAGTCTGATGTTGTTTGGACTGTCAATCTTTAGGCATACCTAAGATGTTGCACCAAGCGAGGAGATGTCAAGGAACTCCATTTCCTCCTGAATGTATTTGTGTAGACAGCTCTGATACTTTAGCACCAGATGTTTCTCTGAATCTTTGATACCCAACTTTGTACGCAGGGTATGGAACAGATTTGTCAGCTCATGCACATCTTGATCCCTTTGTTGTCGCAGCGTGGTCCATTGCATGTACTTGTCCTCATAGCTCCCCACGGGATAGTACTGTTCCTTGACGGCGTCTCGGAAAGAATTCCAAGTTGGTACGGCCGAGAACAGAGAGGGTTCTGTCTGGTCCTTGTTCTCACAGTAGGTTTCCCACCAGTCCTTAACATGGGGGGTAGCTTTGAGGAGTGGAAAAATAATCTTCTCCCGGTCTGAAAAGTCATGAACAGAGAAATATCCTTCTAATAGATTCAACCATCTATCTACGGCATCTGCGTCTATTTGACCCTCAAATATGGGAATGTGAAAATTTACTTGTACCTTAAAGGGAGTCGCAACTCCAGAGTGGCTACTGGATGCAGATGCGCCGCCGGTGGGCAGCCGTTGAAGGATCTGAGCAAAGCTATCCATCATCGCGTTCCTTTGTTTTTCGAGGGCCTCTTCGAGCAATATTTTGATAGGATCTCCTGCTCCCTCATCTTTCTTTTCGTCCCCCATGGGCGTCCGTCGAGGTTTGCGAGGCTGATCTTGCAAAGGTTCCACTAGATCAAGCCCTAGCTCCTTATACCCCGACCTCGTTGGGGACATGCAAAGAAGGATCGAGAAAAAGAAGACCGCTCTGATACCACTGATCCGGATTTATGCAGGAACACAACAGAATAAACATATAACCATAAATACAGAGATGCAGTGGAAATAACACTTCATTTCATTAATATCAAAGAACTAAAATTTGCTTACAAACAGAATGGAAATAAAACTAGCTAGGACGCTGGTAGCTATCTCTGAGAAGAGATGTGGTGGCTACAGGCCCCTGAAATGAGTTACAATGAGGCTCGAGGGCCTATTTATGATTGAGAAACAATGGAGAACCCTAAGCATCCAAAAACCTAACCCTAGGAGATGAAGCGCCAAAACTATGGGCCCCATTTGGGTAAATTGGTGTTTCAACTTCCCAGGGACGTAGCTTTGGCATACTATCTCTGTTTGATGCATATGATACATCATTAGAAAGCTATATCGGAGGAATACAACTTTCGCCACAAATATCATGTTGGAATGGAATAATATTCACTCGAGGCGCAATGCCCAAAAAACGTCGTTTAGGGCCTCAAAACGGCTCCGGAAGTTCAGGACCCGAAAAACTGCTAAAAATAGTAAGTTATGCCGAAACTGAAAAACTGAAAGAGACAATGGTGGGGACCCAAGTGGAATAGGCGGGTGGCCACCAATATCCACCTGGATCAGATCAGAAAAGAAAAAATCATTCTAGGAGGAGATCAGTCACCAGAGCAAGTGAGTAGAGAATAGAATAGGTCCTCAAGATCAGAATATTCTGAACAAGATTTGGAAAGCACACTAGGAAATTTTCAACCCTTTGCCATTGATGTCAAAGGGGGAGGAAAACAAAGTAACAGAAGAAAGGGTCTTGTAAAAGGAAAGCAGAGGAAGTTTGTTGCCATCAATGAAAAAGGGGGATATTGTTGGAAATGTTGTCATTGATGGCAAAGGAGACATAACAGAACATTAGATATGAAGAAAGGAAAAGAGAGATAGAAAAAGAGGCAGGAAAGATATACAGAGGTAGTAGAGAGGTAGAAGAGACCTGAGGAGGATGCAGAGGGTTGAGAAGCTGTGAACAGGGCCATTTTAAGAAATAGGGCAGCAAAAGCAAGTAGCCCAAGAAGTAGAGAATACAGAGAAACAAAGAATATACAGAGAATATACTGACATGCAGTGCCTATGCACTGTCATGAACAGTAACTGAATGCAGAGAAACGGTCACTCTAAAATAGTGGTTGTGTAAGAAAAAGTTGTTGGTTGATTTCTGTGTGTATTATGTTTAAAATGGAAGCGCCAAGGTGAATGACGAGGGGTTTTTTAACCTCTATTTGTAGTTATGGAAGAAATGACGCGGTTTCATCACGAAACCTTAAATAGATGCGATGGTGTGTTTTATATTACAAGAAGCCCGAATCAAAAGAACCTGTAGTTAAGAAGAGGAGTTTAATGATAATAAAACATTGAACAGCTGGACAAAACCCTGAGTCAAGAACAGAACCATGAGGAATAGTGAAGGTGGTTTCGGTGGAAGAAACAAGCAGTATCGCGCTACCATTGAGTGGTAAGTAGATTTCACCATTTTGAATGTGATATAAGTCTCTGTTTGACACACGTCCTAAGGTGGTTTTCCAAAACCATTTTCATCGTGTGATTTTGGATAATTATGTACCATGCATCTAATTCGTGCAATATTGCGTGAGGATCATCAGATTGAGATTTGTAGCACAAAAATTTAATAGCCATCGGATGTAAACATGTTGTCAGACCTACACTCATTGCTACAGGGCTGAATATTGTGTGAATTTCGGTGTATTGTGTATGTTATAACAGTTAATAAATGGGTGGAAGGTAGGTTATAATGTACTGTGGGCTCGAGCGCTTTTATATGAAGTTTCGAGTTGTTTTACCATGTTAATGTTTGGGTTTTAACCAAAATCTGAATTAACATATGGATGAAGATGAATTATGGTTGTGGTGGTCCCAAATTTCATTAATGCTAGTACTAAGCTTTAACTTTAGTGTCAAGGGCCTTATATAATATATCGACCCTTCGCTAGCGGAAGTGATATATCGATGTATTATTCTTACAGAGAGGTCGTGGTAAACATATAATGGTGGTCGAGTTTCAAATATGAAGTTTGGTAATCAAATTAATATATGTTTCATATTAACGAGAGGTAAGCCAAGCCTTAGACATTGCATTATATTATTATAACAGAGGTGATTTAAATTAAAACTAGAGCACAAGGCTAGGCGCGAAACATATGCATTGACATGGGTTTTAATATAAGCCACGAGCTATTAATGCGTACAACATTTGATTAGGGAATACATATATATGGCGATATATATAATATATATATGTTATGTTTGATATGAGTTCAATGAAGTTGTGGGCCCAAAAGTCACTGCTACTATATGCATGAGAGCGATGGTTTAACCAAAGTATTGAAGATCGATGACAGAGATAGTATCGGAAATAGAATACCAACGGTGGAGATCTAATCACATGGGTGGAATGAATGAACAATGGAATGGAAAATTGAAGGCTGCAATTGCGATGGTGTGATTTAATCACAACCGTTGAATAGCAACCACTGGATTCACAACAAGTGATCACATCGGAGATTTCCATTCGCATCGGCACAACGTAAGTGCAAGTGAATAAAGTGTTGAATGTTGCGATTGTGATGGTGCGATCCAATCGCAACCATTGGATCTCAGAAGATAGAAACCGTTGGATCATAAAGGAAGTCAGAGTGGGGTCTATAGTGACACATCACATCGGCGGAGATTCAATCACAAAAATATAAGAGTTTCCTTTGTAAAAGCGCTTTGACGGATAAAAGAAAATTGTAACATAGAACATTGAAATGCTAAAACATTGCCTGGTCAGACCTTTGCTAATTGCATTGGCAGAAATCAAATGACCAAGGCATAATATTACTTCTGAGAGTTGCGATTTCGATTGAGGCAGAGTATATTTGAAGTGTGGGCCCCCATGTAAAAGAAGAGTTTAATGCATGTTTATGCCAAGAATTTTAACCAATGCCGAAGGATAAATAAAAGGTACAGCATCAAATATATATATACGAAACCCAAAGAACCACGGTAGCTAGGTGACTATATTACGATTTGATGCTACTTGCTTTATTCTGTCTTAACTTTGTTTATCCCAAATTGTAACGTCGAAATAATTTTAAAAGTTGAAAGTGTTTTCATTTTAGTACTATCATAACATAGTTGGATCGATTCAAATCAACCTATATTCTTCTCATGCTAGGCATGTAATTTTGACAACCAATACAAATTCAATTAACTACAATTAATTTCTACCATTGCAATCCTCCCTATAATTATGATAGATCGAAATAGATGATTAATGAAAGAAAATAGGTGTCAACCAAGGGCCTCATGACTCCTTCAACCTAAGCACATCGTATATATGTGGATTCTTCTCTGGTGAAAGAAGTTAGAATAATCACGTTTCCTTTGAAACTATGATGCAGTCAACTGATGAATTTAGGGATTTCATCATGCCTCAGTAAACTTGTGAACAAAATTTTGCAAGTGTTTGCAATGAGAATTTTTTTGTGATTGTTTATTTTTTTACCTTCCTTCTCTCTATATTTGAATACCAAATACCTTAAGTATATATCTTATCAAAAAACCTCCTCATTCTCCTATCAAATTGTCAGGGACTACCACTACTTGATAAAGCTTCGCAAATACAGTGAAGAATAATACCACGATCAATATATGTACAAGGATGAATTGATCTACTTTTCCTGATTGAACAGATAGAAAACATATAGGGGAACAATTAGTAGCGCTCATAATTATTGGTAGGAGCATGGGAGCATAATAAATATTGTTCGGTGGATCAAGAGGATGAACTAAATCAATCTCGAACTCTAGTGCAGCATAAAGTAAGGAATTTATTTTAGAAGGGAAAAGTTTGCAGTCTTTTATTTTTTTATTTTTTGGTCTTACCTTGATCTAGCCAAGTCTTTTATTCTTTATTTTTTTGTCTTACCTTCATCTAACCAAGTAATAGGAGATTGAATTTTATATGATTTTTTATTTTCAAATGCCTTGGCATGACAGATCATGATTTATATATGTGTCAATGAAATAAGCTATGGTTAAAGTATTTAATTTTGGTTTTGTTTTTGTAGCACTTATGAACAAGCATGAACATTTCCTTTAAAATGTTAATGATTTTCATGCTAATCAATCCTTTTTGCTTAGAGTGGTGATTTTCCTCTTGGTAATAAGGCATAAAATTAAAATAAAAAATCATGACAATAAAAAAATTAAATACAAAAAAAAATATGAAAAAAAAACAATAAAATTATTAAAAAAACAAAGATAAATTGTAAAAAAAAATGTAGACAAATAAATAAATAAAAATAAATTGAAAAAGGGAAAATCTAAAAAAAACTCATAAATTAAAGAAAAAAAACAATTTTTTTTTTAAGTTAAAAAAAAGGAAACAACATAATTAAAGGAAATGATAAAATAAAAAATAAATAAAGAAGTTTAAAAATAAATAAAATTAAAATAAAAAAATAAAAAAATATTAAAATTAAAAATAATTAAAACTTGGAAATTAAAAAAATTGAATTTAAAAACAACATGAAAATAAAAAATTTAGAACAATAAAAATTTAAATTAAAAAAAAATATTAAAATTTAAGAAGAATATATATATATATATATATATATATATATATATATATATATATATATATATATATTAAAAATTTAATTAAAAAATTTATTAGAAAATTAATTAAAATTATTTTTAAAAACCAAGGGTCACACTGCCGCCTTGGGGGCCATGGAGCTCAGTCGACCGGGAGTGGGAGAGCTACCAGCTCTCTTGTCTCCTGTCAGTAGAGCCCCACAACCTCCAGGGTGGCGGGGCTCGATTCCCGTTATGAGTAGAATTGTGAAATTACAAAAATAAGTCATATTAACTTCTCCTTCTTTTTTCCGTATTAGATTACAGAGTTTCCTTTGGACACATTTGATTTCATTTTTTTTCTTTTTTAGGAACATATCATGAAAACATATTGAAAACTAAGAGATTATTTCCGTTTAAGTTCCAATCATTGGATTATCAATGAATATTCTCTCATTAAACTTAACATTCCTTGAACATGTTATGGGGTCTTCATTTGCAATCATTACTTGAATATTAAGTACTAGACATATAAAATAATTAATAAATATCACAATTAAAATTAAAGGGTAGGTAACAATCGAAGGTCCTAATTTAAATCCATAGGAAAAATTGTAACAATAGAATCAAATAATTCAATATCTAGGGCTTAATACTATGTAAATGTTGCATTAGAATGGTTTATTTTTCTAAGAATTAGAATGGCTTGTTTTCTATTTAATTAATATTGAAAATTATAATTTATTATTTAAATTATAGATTATTTGGAAAATCAATTTTTATATATATATTGTGGAGGAAGATTGAGAGAATGTGTTTACTTTTCATTTTCAGAATTGCTTATTTGTTATATTTTTTCACTTGATGAGATGTTTAGTAATTGTTTGATTTCATAGTCGCTTAAAAAATGTTTCAATGATTGTTTCGAGTTTTATAGTACAACATTTCTCAGTTTCTGTTTTGGTTATGGAAAATTTTAGAAAAAAATAAATTAGTTTTATGCACTTGACATGCTGATATAATGCTAGGTATTTTCCAAGAACTACTTCTACAATTATGTATATGGATCTTGTATGTGTTAAGAATGCATGTTATTTATAAAGAGAAGCTTGGTTGTAGGAAGAAACTTGTTTTATGGGCTTACAATATTTTTAAAATTACAATTTGTATACCTATATTATGTTGTAAAAGCTACATGATTAGGTTAGGACGTATAACATATAATCTATATAGTAGAGTAACTATGCCCAAAATTTGTTTAAGTGATAACTTATACATAGGCTTATGATTATTAAACATATATCGAGGTATATTGTTGCATCTATGTATTTGGAATACTATATAGTGACATAAGGCTAGGATATAATATACATGCGTACATATGAAGGATATACACTTCCAATTTTACTAATAAACTAGCTGAATAAGCAAGCCATTGTTTCCCATACTAAAATTAGGTTTATGGCCTTTAGATATTTTCCACAACTTGTCGAAAAGAGGAGGTACAATTGTAAAGTATTATAGATAGACACTGAATATGTGTGTGTTAGATGAGAAGTGTGCCTTATAAGCTTCTTTTGTTTGAAAATATCATAAACAACTTCAAACAACGTCAATTGTGTATGAATGTAATTTTTTTTATATCCTATGTGTGACTTCCATTACTACAACATTTAATGTAATGTGAAGAAGATCATCAACGTGGATGCCCAAAATGTGAAGTAAAATAATTTATGACTTGAGTGGATGAGTTTTTTTAACCTCACAACACCCTCTATTTCATTATGAACAAGTTCCTTTGTATTTTATTTAAAGTTCGTTCTAACAATAATTAAAATCCATAACATTCCTAAATTTTCTCCTTGAATGTTTCCCATTAAATTTTTGTATGGCATCGTATGGCATCATCATTGAGAATATCAATATTGACACCATGCAATGGTAAAAAGTACACACTAAAAGACCAGTCCGTTGAAAAAACCATTTTTCAATGATAAATTATTTGGATACTTGTCGTGAACCAACGTATATCCATATTAACTCCAGATATATAAATTGTATATAGGGTCTATCAAGTGTATAGAGGGATAAACTAGCAATTGAACCACATGTTGCAAAAGAAATGTTATAAGGTTGTAACTTAGTTATAGCATAAAAGAAATAAGATGCTACATGTTATGCCATTTAATTGAATATTTAAATTATAAATATAAATTATTTTATTTAAAAATAAATTTCATGTTTGGATAATTATTTGGTTTAAGAAATTATTTTTTTATAGCCTAAGTTTAGTATATATACTATATTGAGTATATTTACGTATTCATACAATACAAGGAATATATTTTAGAGGATAAAATTGTCAATTTATCAGACTTTAACTTGGGATTATAATTATGTCATCTAACCACCTAAGCTAGATTTAATTGAAAATTTTTAGATTTTAGTATAATATTTTCAGTCACCTGAACAATCTGTGAATATCACTATAAGTCGCAACCTACCATTTTGTTATTTGATGTATTTATTCATTTTGGAATAGCGAATATGTAATTTAAACACTGGAATTTCCAACTTCAACTAATGTTGAATACAAATATTGATGCTCCAGCAAGAAAATGACGGTTTCATCTTTCTTTTGAAAAGAAACAAAATATGGTTTTATTGGTTACAACAAATGTTTTTCCTTATTTCATGGACAATATGTTATTCCTATAGCTTTTCAAATTGATATCAAATCTGATCAGAGTAACACTGTCATTTGTGATAAGATATATGTATATACACGTCTGCCTAATATTAAATGATAAATATAAAATATTATTATCATGTGTACACTTATAAATATAAAATATTAACAACATATTATATTGAAAATAGATAACTTTAGAACTGCACATTTAGCCTCTTCCATAAAATAGTTCAAGTTGTTAAAATAAGTTATATTTAATCCATATCCAATCTATATAAACATGAAAGTTAATAGAGCTACATAATGCAATTTTAAAAACATCAATTATCTCTTCATATTGTGTGCATAATCCTCCCACACGATTACCTATTCTTTCTTTATATCAACATTGTGATAAAAACAAAACTATATATTATATACTATAATATGTATTAACTATATATTATATACTTGAATACGCTACAGAACAAAATGAAAATCCTCCACTATTGTTTTTTGGTTTATTTATATTTATTTTTACACTAGCAAGAGTCAATCAATCTTCCTATGCATTTACCAATGATCAAATTTCATACTAATGATGTTAAGGTAAAAAAAAAAAATCTTTTCAAAGGATATGCAACTTCCAATATTACTAAGCATTACTAATATTATTCATCTTTTTTTTTAATACAAAACGTTCCTTCCCCAAAAAAAATTGCAAATGAAGACTCAAACATTCTGTGTTTTAGAAACAAAATTGCAGTTCTTAATGTTCCAACAACATAAGTTTTACCGACACATGGAATCATGAAAATTGTAGAAAAACAATAGCAAAAAACAACCATTTGAATGTACCAAAACACAAACAAAATAGGACAATGAACATAATCAAATTTTATTTTACAGGAAGCATCAAATTGGATTTCCATAGATTTATTTATGATACTTTCCACAACGACTTATTTTATGACAAATTTTAGAAGCAAAGTTTTTTAACTGATGTCACCCATTACAATTGCATTAACTATACAATAAGTAATTGCATGAGTAGGTAGATTGAAATAAAATTACTATTTTATTTTTCTTTAGCATAGCATTCTATTAAAAAAAAAAAAATTAAGTCTCATGTTGCATGATTTTGATTATAGTATTTCTCACTATTTAACTTGATCTCTCATAAAAAAAATTACTTCCCATTAGAAACATTTCTTGGCACTCTTAGGAACTCTAGAGGTCACCACTAATCTTACATAGTATTCCCATCAGTAATTTTTTTGCAAAAAGTTAAATTATGTCCATTTATTGTTTCTATTTTCTAACTATATACAACAGAATAGGAGAGTTTTAGGAACATGACTTCCAAGAACTATATCTATTGTGGTGTGGTCTAATGGTTTATATATGATACGTCCATGTCTAAGTGGTAACACAGAAATGTGGACTTGGGTTTCGTAGTTCATAACAAATGAATAAGTGTGTAACTTTCAACGTTTACAAAATAATTATTTTAAGATATTTTGAGAAGTATTTTGGGGGCACATAGAAATTTAATGCTGAAACAGAAACACATTATTTACACAAAATCAAAACTAGGCTATATGTCCGTAAGTGATTTTGGAGTATGAATTACTTACCAATAATTTAAGAATTGGGGTTCCTCTTGAGATACTAAAATTATTACTTAAAAATGAATCTTAATAGGTTAGCCTAAACCTCGCAGGACCTTCTTGAAAAAAGAAGAAAACAAAATTGTACTTGAACTTGGAAACAATTTTCAACATTGAATGCTGCTTGAACTTCCAAGATCATGCCTGAGTTAAAAGGTGTAGATTTACAAACTTGTTTTAGCTTTCTATTGTTAAACCTAGTTATTTTTTGTATAATTCATTGTTTTGCCTCCAAAATGTCTTTAAAATGACATATATTTTCACTTCATTCACACCCTAATTTCACCTTTATCACCTTGATTCCATCACTTTGTCACTAAGTTGTCATATGGGCTTATAATTGTATTTTCATAAGCTATATTTTTCAAGTTTTTATAGTTAATTAATGATTAAAAATTAGAAAAATTACATATAATTGCTAATACCTAAAAGTGGCTTTCATTTCATGACAAGTGTAGGTCCTTTGGAAGCTTCCAAGGCACCCTTATGTCGTCTGCAATGCTAAAATTTGAATTCCCTTCAAGATATGGAAGGAGATTTAGATAAAGGTCAAAAAAGATATGTGTCTCATGGTTAGCTATCTTAGTTGTAACTCTATGATATTTTTAGGGATCTATGGAGAGAATAGTGGATCCCCAATAATGGGGTTTCCTATTATGTTCTTGTATAAATAGGAGAGCCTTCTACTCTCAAAGGCATGTGTCGAGTTTGAGAAATTCCCATGTTCTGAATAAATAATTTGGATTTGGCAGCATACTCATGAGTGATATTCACTTTGATTTGGTTATGCTTGCATTTGAAGCCTCTCAACTTCCCATCCTAGTGTCCTTTGGATTGGCCATATAATGAATGTGAGATGTATCATATTCTTTTAATTTCTTTATGTCTAGTTTAAATTTCATTGGATTAAATTTGGTTTCAATTCGGCAAGGTGTGGTGTGATTTTAATTTATGCAAGTGTAATTTAATGTTTTCTTAGAATAAGCTTTCATGCCTTGTTATTTCGATTCCTAGACGAAAAGATTCATTTTCAAGACATTGTGAGCATGCTTCTCATGAAAATATTTTCGTGAATAAGTTGCAATTTTTCTTCAATATATTATAATTTCATTTTAGTGTATTTGTGTAACTTAGAATAGGTGAATATGATTTGTTATCAATTTATTTCATCGTTATATTAAACTAAATTGAAAGTTAATTTCTAACATATATAGTGCATGAATGCTTCACAAGTTTTACGAAACCCCCAAGTTAGAAATTAAATGATAGGTAATTAAATTTCCTCAACACTTTTGTGATGTTTTCGGGGAAGTGTGCATATAAAATAGCATTCACTATAGATTTTATTTTCATTCTTCTATTTTATTTTATTTTTATTCCTATATGCATGGTTAAAACATGTAAATGCATAAATCATTTAGATGCATATATTTCAATCATTTTTTTGTAGAATAAAATTTTTGACACTAAACCATTTCTCGATGAAAGATCTAGAATGAAGATAAAAAATTCTTTGGAGTGCAAGGACTATATCAAAGAATTTTTTATGTAGGTGACTATGTCATGACATTTACTCATCCTTCAACCAATATTTGAGCCAAATCCAATGATGAAAACTACTTCTCATGCAATCATATACAATCAGGTATATTTTTCAAATTTGGATATGAGGATTTCATATATTTTAATCCGTAAATGATTCCATTGGAAACATTCATATACTTAATATATATATATATATATATATATATATATATATATATATATTTCAAGTAAGATAAACTAAGGAAATAAAATGAAGCTTGATTGCATTTTTTTTAGACTTTCAAATTTTTAGATTTTATTTATTTTTCTGCATTTTCATTAAGCCAACAAAAATTAATCATATTAAAAAAAAAACCTTACTTTAAATCGGTTTTTATAAAAGCCTTGTGACCAAATGAAAACGAATCTCGGACACCTAAAACATCGATTTTTCTCAAAACTGGGTGAATTATGTTTATCGTGAGTGCTTTCCTCAAGTTTGTAAAAATTTGAGAGATTTTCGGGGTTTTCTGGAGCCTTATTTTCCATATTACGTGGGAAAAAGGGTTTCTAATTTAATGTTCATTCAAGCTTTAGTTCTGCCCATGAAATTTATTTGATTTTTTTGATCTATAGGAGGCGGTTCTGCCATAGATATGCTAAGCAATGCCGACTTTAATTTTCATAAAAAAAAAATTGGGAAACATGTTGACAATCTTGTTGGACTCAATCAAGTAGATTTTAATATATATTTGATTAATGATAATTTGATTCCTAATTTCCCTCCCAAAATGGGTAGGTAATTATTCATGATACCATCGTTTGAATTAAATTTGGTTACAGATGAGAATATGTTTTTCGAGGAATTCAATTTAAAATTTCCTTAGAGCTCTCACCGTGTGGTTATAGATATTTTCCATCATTCAAAAACAATCCTTTTGGTATATGCAATCAAATGGGAAATATATATATATATATATATATATATATATATCATTTAGTTAATGGAAATCATGAATTCGTTCTTTTTCACCGCTTTTCACTTCAACATGTTCATGCATGAAAACGCTCCTAGAAAAGTCATGTTCTCACATTATTCCTTGTAGATTATGAAAATAATTTCATTTTAACACTTTTCACTTCACACATGATATTTTTTTATGGAAATATTTGTATATGTATGTTTTGATGTTATGTTGTTTTACTAATGTGTTATATTTTTTGTTTATACATATGGTTTATATGTATAATGTTATGTTCTGTTACTTTTTTTTTAATGGAGTGATGTTTAAATGTTTTAAACAATTTATTTTTTTTTATGTTTGTATATATGTTTTTATGTTTTAATGTTTTAATATTTCATTTTTATTTTTTTTAAATATTTCATTAACATTTATATTTTAATTATATTTTATGTTATTGTCATTAAAAAAAAATTGAAATATTTCATAAAAATTAATGTGAAATTCATGATCGGAGAAAATTGAGAAAAAGTTGTTGTGATGGTCCATTTAAGCACACCCATAGAAGTAACAAAAAAAGGGAAGAATCAGAAAACATAGGACAAAATTAATTGTATAAAGGCCCATTAGCTCACTTTAACTAAATTTAATTTCAAACTCAATTTTGTTAACATTGATTTTTCGCATTGTCGAAATTATGTCCAAAATTTATCATTGTTTTTTTTTAATGTTATGTTTTCAAGAATGATGCATGGAAGAACAAGAACTGTAAGGGCGCTTTATCTATAGGGTCAATTGGAGATATTTGAATGAATATTGTTTTCCAGGAATCATTAAACATTCAAAAAATACTATTTCTTTATATTTATAAAATGGTGTGGTTAGAACTTAATTGAGGAAATTTTGCATATCGTCATTTTGTTAGAAATTGGGTTTATTAACACAATTGTGAAATTGAAATAACCATGATAATTTCTAACGAAGACATGCCATGAGCCCATTCCAATTCCACGTAATTTTTCTTTTCCTAAGGAAATAGTTAGGCCAAATAATGACACATAGATAACTCCCAACGTGAACTAGAATTTGTGGAGCTAGTTAACATGTATTTTAGAGATAAGAGGATACTTTCCCTTGTAATGAAAATTTCCCTTACTTGACACAAAACCCTCAAATCAACACATGCAGATTCAAGTCCAACTATTGAGCTTTATTAATGGGAGGAAATTTACTGAAATTGGTGTCTAGGGAATTGAGAACACATTCAAATTATATATATATAATTTGAGAAATAATATGGCACCTCTAAGTGTTTTCATGTGTCCTCTCAGATATTTTCTTCTCTAAATTTTTTTTATCATTCCTCTCGAGTGTTCACAACACTCCCAAAACTCTCTAATGGAGGATTTCTAATATAAATACTTCCTGCCTCCTCCCTCGGAACACTTTTGCTGAGTTTTCCATGTCAGAGAGATCTCCTTGGAGTTAGCTCTCTTGGTGAATTATCCATGCAAAAAAATCTCCTCTAAGTTTATTCTTCTACAAATTCTCCTTCGAGCATATATAACTCCTCTTGTGCTTAAAATTTCATGGAGTTAAAATTGGAAGTAGGTACCTTTTAAAATTGCATGCATCCACATTTAAGATTTTATAATATTTAGGAAATGTGGTGGGGTTAATGCATGCTTTGAATCATACTCCACCTATTTAAAAAATTTTAAACTCTATGTTAGAGTCATTTTTCTTTGATTTATCTTCCTACCAAATTATGACACCCTCGATAATGTTCCATTCATGCACTCTGAACATCCACATGCATATTTTACTATCTCCATATATTTTTTATATCCATCATACAATATTGAGTGAACCCAATCGATTTGGAACAGTCTTTGAGGCACATGAAGTGACATCACATTTTCCTCTATAATATTTGCCTCGAAAATTATTTTCACATTGCAACCAAACTCCTTTTTATGAAAGTTAAATCTAAACTCTAAAATTTTATTCACTTTGGAAATTCAACACTTGTATTTGATGTCAAATATTACCATAGCTAGGCAAAGTTTCACTTATGTTTCCCTGAAAATATTCTCCATGAAGATCATGCTTGAATAAAATTATATAAAATATATTCATATGAAATGAAGAGGAGACCCTTGCATTAATTTTATTCAATATGAAATTACATCAAAGAAAAATTATGAGATGATCATTATATTAATGCATGCATTGAAAAAAGTCTCCACAAATACAACTTCATTACCAACACTCAATGTCAAATTTCAAGCAATTGTTGCATATAAAGCTTGTTTCATTTACTCTATAACATACTTCTCAACCTTCATGCATCTCATTCCTATTTGCATTTATTTTATTTAAGCACTTGTTTTCACTGATTTTCTTTGATTACATATTTATCCCTTGTGATTTTTTTGAAAATCATTTCAAATATGTGCAAACTCTAAATTAATTTTAGCACAGTGACATCATCAAATCAGATTTCTATGAGATAATTTCATAAGATGATAACATAACCCTGCATAAAAATAAATCAAATTTGTTCATATGAAATGAAGAGGTTATCTTTCATCCTCTTTAAAGAAATGAAAGGTTATTGCAGGTTTTAATTTTTTTCATATATAAAGGAGGGAAAAAGAAAATTCTTAGAATCCAATAATGGTTTTGTAAAAAGAATATTACAATTTTATAACTCTAGTAATCAATCTGAATAATATTTCATTCCAAGACATCTCAAAATAAAAAACCTTGTTAAATTAAATATCCCATTACTTAGCAAACACATAAGGAAAAAGAAAAAAAAAACCAAAATTAAATACATGAACCACAGCTCATTCGTGTGCAGATACAAAAACCATGATCTATCATGCCAAGACATTCAATATCATATTACTTGTTTAGATCAAAGTAATACAAAAAGAAATAAAAAGAAATGACTACAAACCTCTCCATACGTACAAAAACTTCCTTAATTTATGTTGCACTAGAGTTCGAGATTGATTGAGTTTCTCTATCAATCCACCGAACAATATTGATTATGATACCATGATCCTACCAATAGTTATGAGCGTTGCTACTTATTCCCCTATACATTCTATATCGGCTCAATCAAGAAACGTATATCAATTAATCCTCGTACTTCTGTTGGTCCTGGACTTATTCTTCACTAGCTCTGCAAAGGGTTACCAAATGATGGTAGTCCATTCCAATTTGATAGGAGAATGAGGAAGTTCTATAAAAGATATACTTACGGTATTCAAAGCTATACAAAAAAAATCTCAGTGCAAAAACTGGAATTTTTTTGTTAAATTAATCTCATGCATGATTAATTCCTTAAATTCATTACTTCAATCCCTCATAGTTTCAAACATGGCGTGATTATTCTAACTTGGCTTAATGGAGAAGAATCAACATAGCTAGTACGTCCTTAGGTTGTAGGAGTAGTGATATTGTTGGTTGACACCTATTTTGTTTCATTAATCATCCATTTGGATTTATCATAACCATAGGGAGGATTGAAATGGTAGAAATCAATTGTAGTTAATTAAATTTGTATGGGTTTGAATCAATCCAACTATGTTATGATAGTATGATAATGAAAATACTTTCAAATTTTAAAGTTCTGTAGACGTGATAAAGTGAGATAATGCAGGTTGAGATAGATTAAATAAAGTAGCATCAAATCATCCTCTATTCACCCGGTTGTTGTGTTTCGTTTGGTTGCTCGGTTTGTTTTAACTCCTAAAACTGGAACTGTTGGCTGGTTGAAATTAACAACTTTCTCTTCTAAGGAATTGAGAAACTCTAAGCACCTCTTTTTTATGTTCTCGCATTTTCCATGCAGGCCCTCTCTTATTAAATCTGAAGTGTTCGGTCGTGGTATCAGCTCATACTTCCTTCTAACCTTTGCAATAATGTAATCCTAGACCATTTGGAGTTGAGTAGTATAAGGATTCAAAGAATCATCCTCTTAAAGTAAAGCTTATCTCCCTTGTTTCTCATGTTTCCAACAGTAAACAAATGGTGCCCTTTTTTGTTGAATAAGACTCATGTTAAAGCTTAAACCAAAGTTTTGTTCAGACACCCAAATTTGTGGAGTGTTGCGCCATGTGGTTCAGTCGAGATGTAATTTAAAACAATGATATAATTGTTTATATATATTAGACCTAACAAATTAACAACAATACATTAAATATATATATATATATAAAAGAATCTATTAAAGAACATATATAAAATTCTATAAATGAGGGTCTCAATTTTTTTGGAATCCCTAGAATAAACAAATCTCTACATGATATAAATACATCACCAATGAATCACGACAAAACATTTAATAGACAAAATGTTAAAAAGGATATAACTGCAAGTGAACCTAAGTCAACTGTAATCAATGAAAACAATTATAAACTAACATAAATCAATTCATGTATATAGGGATGTCCTATGTGAGAAGTTTTTATGTTGTTTTTGTATTGTGTTTTTTTTTTAATATTTCTTGAATGAAATAAAATTGGTAAAATTTAAACCATATATCATTATTAAAAAATTTAAGAATCATTTTTTTCTTTATATTTCAAAATGAGTTTATATATATAGTATATAATAATATTAATATTAAACATTTAATATATGCATGTATTAAGGTTTAAGTTGATCAAATAATCAAAGAAGAATTAATTCCGAATTTGTTTCTTAAAATAATATCGAACAATAGAATTTGAGGATAAGCCATTGGAATAAAGTATAATTCTAGAAACTTACTGTGTGCACTCCACATGGTTTTGGCTATCATGAAAGGTGGTAATCAATTCCAAATGTTCCTAACCAAACAACAACAATGTTGCATTTATTTCAGGCTCTCTTCCTTGAATGTAATGCTAGATCCAAGATTACATGTTAATATCCTACTGAATCAATCCTAGGAGGCCATGGGCCCAGCCAAAGCTAGTACATTCTCCCATCTCTCTCTTCATGGAAAACTAATAACGAAAGAAAAACATGTTCTCATCATTCTCTGTCCAGGTCATAAATTATTTGTGATGTACTTCTCCAACATAATGATTTGTGGATGATCTGAACCTCCACTATAGAACATAGTTGTGAAAATAAAGGTCGAGAAGGATATTTATTCTTTTAGGGGAAAGATAAAAATATAGCTCACATAATTTGGGTTCTAGGTTCTCGAAATTTGTTTTCATATGTGACACTTGGCCACAATAATTTAAGGTAAACATGAAGAGGAGTAGGCAGATATGCAATTTAGGAACCTAAATGAAGATATGAAACTGTTTCATTAGGATTTTATAGGGATAGCATAGAGGAAAGACTTTTCTACCTCATGGTGCATAAATCCCCATAGGATACAAGATTAGAAGTTCTAGGTAAGGATAATAACCAAAATTTTTATGCTCTAGTGACACCTTTAACTATTGCAAGGTTAGAAATTATAGTTATTCATATTTCATATAACTATGCATATAAACAACGTATAAAAAAAATCAATTCATGACAAATTAGACATAAAATCAACACATTAACTTATAAAAGTTCTCATAGAGCACAATAGGAAAATATTTCACAGTAACTTGAGAAAATTGCAACCAAGTAATGGGCTTCTAAGTACCACCTGACCATATATTGGTTGAACCAAAAAATCTCTTTCAACTAATCACTATATCGCCATATTCCAAGCATGAATGTGGTATAATATGTGTTAAATATGAAAAAAATATTTAGGGGATCCAAATGCCAAACCACCTCAACCCACCTAAATAGTTCATAAATCACTAAAACCAAACTAAATTTGTCTCTACTCAAGTTGTATATGGCTCTAGGGACTACTAACTCAACCCACAACCTCCATGGGGCACAAGTTGTTACACTGCTCTAGATATCTACCATCACAACCCACAACCTCCAGGGAACCAAGGTCGTTCCAAGGCTCCAAAATATTTGTCCCAACCCAAATACGTCAGGGAGACTGAGAACCAATCATAAATCCGAATAAAAAACCCACTACATCATGGCTATCTAGGAAATGGAAATGTAGGGATGAAGCCATTGTCAATATAGGAAAATCCCATTATGATGACAACAAAAATAAACAATCAACCAATGCATTTACCATGCATTCAAACCCAAAATTATAAATATCACATGCACACTATTACCTGCAATACACATCTTATTTCTATCATTACTTGCCAATGTTCAAGATTACTTTGCACACCCTCACTTTCCTGCTTTCTCTTCCAAGTGCCTGTTCATTATCCTTTGTTGATCATGATCAAAGGATGATAAAAAATTATCAACTGATCCTTAGGTTCCTCTTTGTCATTGATGTCTAGTCCCTTCCTTTCCTTTTTCCTTTATCATTCATTTTCCTTCATTTTATCTCTAGTTTACCTTGCATACATATTTTTTTCTCTTCATCTTTATTTTCTATTATTTTCCTTTATTTATCATAATTCAATTCCTCTTATTTCCTCTTTTCCTTTGCCAATTTTGATATCCATTAATAACCCACAAGTCATGCCCATTATGATGTTTTTCCCTCCATCCAATTTGGAATACATGTCCCATAACCTTGGCCTTATATTTATTTACATCGAACATAAAATAAGGGTTTTTACAAAATAAATTTATTTCATGTCATAAGGTGTTACAAATTTAAAAGAAGAAAGGTTGGAAAATTAGTTTGATCTCAGAAGGAAACATGTATCTAGCGTATAAAATATTAAGTGTCTCAAGGAGATGTTGTGGTTATATGGGAACATGTATTAGGATGTTGATGAATCGAAGAAGACTCTAATAGTCTTACAATCCTATCTAGAATAAGTTAAAAGATTCAATGAAGTAGCGATTCGAAAACTTAGTAAAAGGGAAAGTTTTTGTGAAATTATCGAATCTAAAATAATATCACTAAGGAATAATCTAAAGAATACCAATGAACTTAAAGAATAAACTATCAGGTTGACAACAAATTTAGAAGAGAAAATAATATTTTAAGAGGTAATAAGAAAGCAACTAAATTAAAGAGACCGTATTGTGAAAAATTAGAAATATATATTGTTACCTTAAGAAGTGATTTAGAAGAAAAGGTCGAATAGTAGATATTTAAATATAGCACTAAGATGTACAATATCCTCAATAGTAAAAGGTGTCCCTCCATAAAGTGAGTTTTTGGATTTCATAAAATAAAAAACAGGGAATCCATCTCACAAGTGTGTGTAGGAAGTCTAGAAAATATGAAGGCAACATCCAACGAGTGTCTACACTTGAAATTTGAGTAAACCTATAAGGAGATAAGCCAAAAATAAAAATAAAATAAGTAGTTTCCCTCTTTTTCCTTCAACATTCATAACTCTTATTTTATTATTTAACTATTATTTTATTATTTTTCCTTAGGAGGCCACTTTCAGGATGAAATTTCTTCCATTGGTATATCTCAAACAGTGTCATGCACATATATATTTTTTGTCTCTTTTTTAGGCTCATATAGATAGAGGTCATTGCAGGTTGAGTTAAATAATAATAATAATAAAATCAACCATAGAAGGATACAACGCAAAATTGTGTTGTGACATGTATATCAATCGATAACATCGATTCAATGATACAGTTGTGTTAAAGAAATGATATATCATCAAAATAAAATATTAACTACGATGAATGATTTAGATTTTTTTTCTTCTAGGTACGCACTACTCCAACAAGATTTGGTCCTGCGTGGAGGCACCAAAACTAAACTAGGAACCTTTCCGATAACATCCCTCATCCTCGACACTTCAAATAAAATTTCACTTCTTAGTGTAATTTATTTTCCATCAATAACTGATGCTATGGGCTCCACAGCTAAATATCTCTCAGAGAGAGCTGGGAAAAATGGAAAATTGGGCTTAGGCCCCCAAATTTTCATCAAATTCGAATGCAATATGGGTTTCTGCGAAATTTTCTTGTCATGAACATAAATTCTCATTGATTGGTTCCCTCCACTGCTCCAACATGTGACACTGTTGTACCCAGAAACTTCCATGGATAGCTAAGGTGGAGGTCACGCGAGTGATTTAAATGAGACAATGGCCATTGCAACATCATTCCATGACAATGCCTCAATTGTTTCCTTCCAGAGTGTAGATTTCATTCAAACTATAGCCCATAGTTTGATCTTGCATGGAGGCACAACTTGTTGGCCATTGATGGGCTAGATCAGAAGGTCATTGGTGTAAACTTCTAGATGAAATTCACTTCATACCATATATTAGATTTAAATTTCTTTGTTTTGATTATGATTATGTAATGTTCTGGTTGTAGAAGGCTATCGAGTAGTTTATGTAACGCAATGCCATGTGAATTATATTGTGTGTTACATTCTTAACTATTATATGTTATATATATGTCAGCAACTTAAAATTTGTCAACCATTTATTATACTACTACCACACACAATCCTTAGAGATCCTGAAATAATTTCTTGTCATTGTTAGGGTTCCTCTCTCCTAGCTCAGCAGTGTCACATTCTTGCTGCCATATTGTAGATACAGAGAGGCTCTGACATTGCTGCACCATATGATCATGATATAATGTGGACACGGGGCGAAGCCAAAAATAACTTAGGATGTTATACCAATTTATTCGATACCATATTTCTAACACCAAAGAACAAATACACTGCATCATTTTCTTAATACTCTCCCAATCTTAACACTCCCATTGCACCACTGCACTTCACCACTTTCTAATATTATTCCAATTTTAACGCTCCCATAGAACCATGCATTATGTTAGTCTATCAGAAGTTATCCGCAGTCAGAAGAATTTCCTTCCATGAGTTTTGAATATGTTTATAGTTGATTCTCTTTCATTAGGATGAAACTTGTATTTCCATTTATTTCCTTTCCAGCGAGTTGGAGGGTTCTTATCAACTCATAGGATTACAAATTCAAAGGCCAGATCCTTATTGGTTATATAAGCACCGTACTGAAAATATTTCTAATAGATTTGACCATTTAGATTATATGTGTGTGTGTGTGTGTGTGTGTGTGTGTGTGTGTGTGTGTGTGTGTGTGTGTGTGTGTGTGTGTGTGTGTTTGTGTGTAAAAACACCTTCTCATTCAATGAGAATTATGAAACAACCTTACCTTCTACCAAGCCACATTCAAATCTTGACCAACAGGATGATGTCGATATGGATGCAAGCCATCACTAAGTTTATCAAAACCTATTTTCTGAGCAGAGATGGTCCTTAGAATCCGTCTTGCTTTTCCATATTTCTTCTCTTAGTGATTCCACTACTCCCAACAAAATTTTTTCCAACATCTTCATCAAATACTTTGATACAGTCCTAGGTTTTCATATACAATACTGTGCATAAATAGGAATGCATCCAACTACATTTCATAATTTCTGAGATTCAATCATTCAAGTTTCTTCAGTGCTTCCTTTTTTCGTTGGATCGGATTATATATATATATATATATATATATATATATATATATATATATATATATTTCAACTCCTTCCCATTAGTAAAAGAAAAAATTCCTTGTATGAAGCTTCTTGTATGGGAGGCATTATGAAATTTGGATAATAATCATTTATAGACTCGCATTTTCTTCTCATGCCTTGTGAGATAATAAACCATACGTTTAATAATAAACCTGACCATATAAGTGAGGTGGTGCCAAATTTTCTAGCTTTGATCATCTAGAAAATAATTTCCTTTGTTTGCTTAGGCTGCCATGTTATTAACATAGTTGTTATCCCCCGGAAATGATGTTGTTCAAACATAGGATTATTTATTTCGAATGGTAAAATTTATCTCCCTTTAAGTAGAGGGACTATCTCCCAAATGCATGCAATGCATTTTATTCCATATTGTAACAAAAGCCCTTAGTGCCTCCAAATGATTTCTATATGCTTGATTGTCATATGATTTATGCACATTAATTGGAATGCCCTCCCCCTGAGCGTCTACAACTCTAACATTCATTGACAAATTGTTCATTACCTACATTAGAATCCCCCGCTTAGGCTCATGATGAATTCATTTAGTTATTGAAGTCAAAATTTGATCATTTTCCTTCCTTTCCAAACATTAGTAGACACCCTTCTACTGTGTTTATTTCCTTTTGTCACATTGTTTGGTTTTCTTGTAGTGTAAATATTTTGTGTAGGATTCTCTAGGGTATCTGATAGCTTGTAGTCTTTGGCCTTGTGGCCAAGGTTATTATACATATAGAATTTTGTATCGCCAAGAAATGCAGGAAATAGTTTTCTCCTTCTTGAGTTCACACCTTTCCTTGTGTATAATTTGCATTCAAATGCTTTATGACCAAATTCATTACATAGATAACAATAACCAAAAAAATAGTTAGTTTACCTGGTTGATGAGAGTATTCTTTGATTTTTTACTTGATGGAACTTCATTGTCTTCTGTGCCTTCTGTTTACTAGTATTGATTTCATTGCTCTTACATTTTGCTGCTATACGTTTCAGTTCATGGAAATGGAAGCATGAGAGATTTCCTCCTTTGAAATTTTACAATATTTCTAACCTCATATCTATGACCAGGTTGCATTCTTGCAAAATGGACATTCTTTGATTCCTTCTTTTGTTCTTGGTTTTTCTACTTGTTTGTGTTAGCTTCTTTACAAATGTTATTCTCCTTTGGGAGGAAAAAATATTTCTTCGTTGTGATGGATTTTGTCATATCTTCCTTTCCCCATATAAATCCTAAAGGTATGGTTGTAACCATGCTAATGAGTCCCACATTTAAAATTATGAAGATTCCCCTTACAATAGTGGTGGCACTATCTTCCCCTTAATAGTGGAGGGCCATGAAAAATTCACGGGCTATCTCATCGTCATACCCATTTAATTTTTCAAAAAACCCCATCCATTGGTGGCTTATGAATATATCTCATACAGGAGGATGTTGATGGATTCATTTAGTGTGTGTGGGATTCCTACTATTGAAAACCCCTCCCAGGTTTCCTACTACTTATTCCTCAATTTTCTCAAAGAATTTTATATCAATTTTGTGTTTTTAGTAGGTTAGGATTTCAAGACACAGGTGAGAGGGATGATACTCTTCTTCTGATTAAAGGGAGGATAATTTTATGCAAAAACTCAATTAAAATTCCTTTACGCCCACCTTTCGTCACACATATAAGAAAATAATGTTTAAGATAAATTCAACTTAGCAGTGGTTTGTCACAAGATGTATCTACACGAAGAATTTCAACCAAATAATTTTTTATTTTATCATCAAAATGTGAGGAGAATAAATCTAACTAACCTTCCCTAGGTGGTTTGTTCATGATTGTGGTGTTTGGGGTGAACGATTTGTAAATTCATAGCCTCTTTCCCCTCTCATCCCAATCTTGTAGCAATTGCTTTGCAATCCTATGACAATTTATATGATCTTGTAGCATCTATCTTTGATCCTATAGCACATACTAGTTAACCTTGTAATTTATCTGTACCACCCTAAGTAACCCTCGGTCATCGGCAGCTCAACTCTCGATGTATTAGTGGGATTCTCGAACAATTTTGGTAATGAGCTTCTTAGTACAAGTGGAATTAGGCCTATCCTTTTTATTTCCACTTGTGGTAGTGGAATCAATGTTATTTATGAGTTAGTCAATATCCATCATACACACATTTCCTTTTTTGGACTATTGCCCCCCACCCCTCCTAATTATCACTCCCCTTGTTTTTAAATTTCCACATTCCATGAAAGGTGAGTGAACTACACTTTAACCATTTTAGGGTGGCCAAGTTGACTAGCCATATCCAACCTATAAATTTCTTCTCTCAACAATTAAAAACACTTTTGGACCATTATGCACTTAAAGGAAGAGGTGATGAGTGTCATACTAGAGATTACATGGTCATGTTAGTCTATTGTTGATTCCTACATGATGCTTCAGTGATTGATTTTCTGCCCTCTGGAGGTGATATCATTCATGCTATTTTTTCATGCACTAGTCCTTTTCTACAAAAAATATATTTTCTCATGAATATTACCTGATAGGTTCCCAACTGCGTGAAGTCTTCTAATGCAATTTCTTCAAGGATTGATATGCTACTATTGGAGTTGCTTAGGGCCTCTTTAGCTTCTTCTCAAGCGTGGTGTGGCCTAAAAAAATATAAATTATGGTTTCTTACTACTTCATGATGGCCAAGGTTTCATTCTAGAGTTGTGAGGTGTCTTTTATTGTGGGTTTGTAGCTTTTGTGTAGGCTTCTATAAGATTATATCCTTTCGTGTACTAATCATACAAATTACTCCAAAATCATAATTTTCCTCTAAAATAAAATAAAAATCTAGGATAACCTATTTTCAAAATATCTACATGGATTGGAAACTTTGATGACGGAGAAAACTTGTAAAACAATGGTGGAAATGGATTTATTTTATGAAGAATGGTGAAATTTTGAATGGAAAAATGGTTAAATTATGTGAATGAAATATGTTGGAAATTTCATGAACCCCTCCTTTCATTCCACCCAGTAAAAACATGATATCTAACACATTTTCCTATCTTTGTCTCAATCATGTAGCAATGTTAGTTTATCATATCGTAGTTCAGGACAATATTGTAGCGCTATAAGGTCAAGGAAAAAACTGAATAAGATGGGTTGCTTGATAATGAAGTAATGTATGGAAATGAATGTAGTGATTCGAGGCACGTAGGAGGATATCTCGGGATGTCGAAAAGTAAGGTGTTGATCCCCCGATTCCTTTGACTATTGTTCTTTGATAATGACTAGAATCTCGAAAAAAACCTTCTGAATAGAACTAGTGTAAGGGCTCCTTTACCCATATGTTTCTTTATCCTTCTCTCTTTTCATTTTTCCTCATTTTATTTATTTTTTTCTCAGACCTACATGCTTCCTCTAAATTTTTTTTCAATTTGCAGACCTACCCGAGGTTCCTAAAAGGAGGTTTTCACCTAGGGATACTTTTGAGGTCCCCAATTACATTCAACTCCTTACTTATTGAGCTAGTAGACTCCTCTTTTGACAAAGGATACTTGTATAAATTTAAATAATAACCATTAACAAGAAATGAAATTTCTTCCTCATCATTTTTTCTTACATGGACAGATCCATTCTCATAACAATATTCCACTAGAGAGGGGTTGGGCTACCTTGTCATCAATTTCCGTTTGAAATACTTAAATTTTGAATCATACATAATGGAAAAATCACCCTCTTTGAAGGTCGCTCTCTAATGTATTTATCATGCCAGATATTCCTCTATAATAAGACTACTTCATTGTGCATGAGAGCCTACAATTTGAAATCATCCAAACCTTTAAGCCGAGGAAACCTTTTTCATTGTGCTATAGTGAGGTATAAATATAACCATGTTTCCATCCTCGAGGTATTTTTCTCAAACTCAATAAAAAAAAAGCTTTCTTTGCATAAACCTACTTTAATGGGGTGAACCTAGTGCTGGTCTTCTACTGGTGGTATTGTAGGCCCAAGTGGCATGTACAAGTTGATCTTACTATTTCCTCCTATTTCTGCAGGAAACCTTAGTCAAAGCGTTCTACAAGTCTCTATTTCTAACCTCCACTTTCCTATTTTCCTGAGCGTGATAGAAATTGGTTACCTTTGTTTGATGTGGTACTTCTGCATGATTTCTTGAATAAAATTTTAGGCCAATATGCCCCTTGATTAGTGACAAATCCATTGGAGAAACAAAATTATAGAAGAGGTTATACCTTACAAATTTAGCCACCTTATTCTTAGTTTCTACCTATACTATTGTTGTTTCAACCCACATTATCAAGTAAATAATGCACAAAATAATATAATTAATTTTCTTGGATGTTGGGATAAATGGGTCCAATGAAATGCGTGCCTGACTTCTCAAATTGATCCACAATCACTTGATATTGTAGGGGCATATCATCCTTTGGGGTAGGATTTCCCATCATTTGAAACTCATCACATCTAGCATTGTACCTCTCTACATCTTAAGCTAGAGTAGGCTAGTAGTAGCGAACTTGTAGAATCTTGAAGGTTGACCTCTCAACAAAAAAATGGCCCCCATAGGATCCATCATGGAATTCTAAGAGCATGTAAAAGATCTCCTCCTCTCTTACACATATTATCAAAATCAGATATTTCCCCAACTTGAAGGGATTTTCCCCAATCAAGGTGAAAGGGGAACTCTTCCTAACAATATTACGTTTCTCCTTTCAAGATATATTAGGAGGGAACCTCCAATCAACCAAGTCATTTTCAATATCAAAAACCCAAGGAGATAAATACAAGATGGAAAATATGTGTTCATTTGGAATTTGATCATCTACCATCTCGTCATTTCGTATAGGAATGTTTAATATTGAAAAAAAAATTCAACCACATTCTCCTTCCCCGAATTTCCAACAATAGCTAGATAAAATTTCTGCAATAATAACAATCGTCTAATGATTCTAGTATTGAAATAAAATGTTTCCACTAAATATTTAATGGTTTAATGATCAGTATGTATGAACACTAGTACAAAATGACTAATTAATTACTAAAAGAAAGACTAAAATTTTCATATGAACGACTATTTTTGGGTCAGTGACCAATAGTAGCTAATTTATAGTGTCTTATAATGCAACCAAATTTTTTTCGTTTTTAGCTTAGTAATTAATTGGTTATCTCAATTTTTCTATCTAGTTGTACATATGGTCATTAATTTAGTCACTAATTTATTAATTAATTTATTCATTGATTTAATCATTAATTTAGTCATTGATTTGATCATTAATTTGGTCACTGATTTAGTCATTTATTTAATCATTGATTTAATATTTGATTTGGCCAGTAATTGTCACAATTAATGACCAAATATATAACAAAATATATTACTATATGATCACTCGAGAAAACCAATTAATGAAAAAATAAATATGAGCAAAATATTGTGCGTGTTATAAGATACTGTAAATTAGCTACTAATATTCATATATATGAAAATTTTAGTCATCATCTGAAACCAATTAATGACCAAAGAAATATGACTAAATTTTAGTCATGTTATAAGATACTGTAAATTAGCTACTAATAGTCATTTATATGCAAAATTTGTCGCTTGTACTCGAAAATTTATCATTCGACGTAGTCATTCATTCATTATATAAGAGACAAATTTAGTAGCTTATATTCATTTCGTTTACTTTCATTAATAATAATTTTAAACGAATAATTTAGTCGTATATTCATTTTATTTTTTTTCATCATTAATCAATATAAACTACTATTTCAATAGTTTTGAATCGCTTTTTTGTTCATTATTAATCAACATAAATTAATTTTTATGATTTAAAAAATGTCATATAATGTGCATGTTCATTTAATATGAAAACACAAAGTCACATATTTTAATTACAATCTAAACAAGATCGAGTGAAAATATAAATAATTTTAACCACGTAAATTATATTATATGAAATTTTAAAGTATTATGATATGATTTTCCAACTTAATATTGGTTGGACTACAATTTACATATGAAATGGTGTTTCATCACTTCAAAACAATATATTTGTGTTTTGAAGGAATTGCAGGTGAATTCGCCAATTCTTAAGACTTGACCATTAGTCTTTATATGTGTGTCTAATTCGGCATGTTTCCTCTAAGAGTACTAGCAAACAAAATATCCTCTCTCTCTTTTTTCATTTTTTGCTCCACTGTTATTTCTCCCCTTTTTTTTTCAATTCATGCTTCTTACCATCAATATTGAGTTCATTTTCTGAAAACAAAAGAACATACAATGTAGATTGTAAAATATGAAAGACAATGAAAAATAAAATATAAAGTAAATTAGAATATAAATAGTTTATTCGACATATACCTCAACATCAACAATTTCAAAGCCATTTTTTCCCTGAACAAATTTTCTTCATCAGGGCAATAATTTCGACTATAATGTGGCCAAATAACCTATATAAACAAAGAAAATAAAATATCACCATTTATAGAAATGAACACCTTAGTAACTTAGTATTCAACTCTCAAGGAAAACTTAGGAACAATCATGTCAACTAAGTTATATGCTAAAAATCTCAGGCTATAGATAACTTGTGAAAACAAATAATATGAGGTGTGATGTTTAGTCCTTATTGTTTTAATCGCAACAAAATTACATTTTCTAACGCATGAACTTTGTCAATTATATAAACATGTACTCAAATAACAACTTGAAAGTAACTTTTTTTGATAGTCATGAAAATATTTTAACACAAAATAGCTATAAGGATTCCAATCAATAGAGTGTAATACTAATTTCATCTTCAAGCTTTGGTTGTTGTTTAAATGGACATGGTACTAAGTATTTTTAATTTCATAGTTAAAAGAAAAAACATAATAAAAGAAAACTTCCAAAATACAATCAAACAATAAAGAGAGGATATCATGGAATGTAAATTGCAATTATAAAAAAATTGTTTACCTTTCAACCGATGATGTGTCTGGCATTCCTAAAACATTTTCTTGCCCAAAATAACCATGAGGTGAAGTAATTACAACATTAAAATACATAGGAATTCCTACTAGAAATATTTCCAAAGTCAATGTCTTAGGTGTATAAGCGATCTCTAACAATGAATGAACCATATCCAAGATGTGATATGCATCATCTCCCCATCATTTTTCCAATAAATTTTCATGTAACCTGCCCACAGTAGTGTCAAGTAACAATCAAACAAAGACATTGACATTTGTTTTTATCTTTTATATCCATAAAATTTGAATATGATTTGTTTCGTGAACATATTAATTCATACTTAAAGCCTTCGTAACATATGATAAAGTATTAATCAAATAGGACATTAGAAAAATCAACCTCAATGAGGTCCTCAAATAATTTCTACAATATCAATATTTTTCTTGTTGTGATATCTTGGGTAGAAAAAATAACATATCTACAAAATAAAAATGCATATATTACTTATGGTCAAACTTTGTATATGGTATATTCTTAAGAAGTTTTTTTAGATGTTCCTCCACCTTTACCAAAATGGTTTGTAGCTTGGTTGAACTATGTATCCTTTCGTTTAGCATCGATTTCTGCAAGATAAATGTAACACATTATTCTTTCCCATTTCTCAACATTCTACATATGATAAATTGAAAGTCGCGTAAAACAAAGAGAAAACCCTTTTATAACGAAAACAAAAAAACAAAGAGTGTCTCTAATAAAAATTTGTTATAATATTATAAAATGAAAAGAGACTTAGCCATTTTTTTGTTTGACTTTGTCTATTTTTTTTATGAAAGTGCTCGAGCTTCAAGAACCAAAAAATTCGAGGGAAGTCGTAAATGTGAAAAAAATTATGTTTACCTATTTGTAGACTTCTTCAAAATGATGTGAATGATGCCATTTTCGGATGTGGTAAATTTGATGATAAGAAATGACATGTATTCTCATAAGTTACGTTGCAATGACTACCATGGGCCTCCATGGGTGATAGGCCCTTAGTATGTTAATCTTGATGATGAAAGAGAGATGGAAACGATAAGTATGGGTGGCCCTAGTTTGTATGGTGGATATCTTCAAACCAAGGTCATCATCTCAATTAACTTAGATTCTAACATGGTAAACCTGGATTTGGTCTTCACCCAATTTTATTCCGTCATACTTTGTCAATACTCAAGAGGACATAATGGTCCTTCAACTTATAATAGGGTTTCTTTCGAGGTTATAAATAAATATTATCTAAATAAAATGGATTGTTAGGCTCCAAGGGATATGGATAATTTAAATGATAACAATTATATTTTTTTTTGCCAAGATTCAAATGTAGAGATACATTTTGTGGATTTTACTAATAAATATAATGAGAGAAATAATCCATGAGGAGAATCTAATGGTCATTGTGATTAGGGAAATACTCGGAGATAATAAGACTATTTAGGTTAAAATCAAAGATGGTGTCCCTTCTTGTAGCTGCTCAGTTGTTGGATGTTTTGAAGGTAGGAATTTTAGTTCTTCAGGGGTGGTGTCCTTGATAATAATTTCATCTACCTTGGTAATATCATCCAAATGCAAAAAATAATCAATAAATAGTAAATATTTCAATTTTTGGGAAAATCCTATTTGTATAGTTGTCAAGATTATAGTTATTTTTGACTCTGTTATAACTCTGTTTAGACCACCTACTCTACAGTAACAAATGGTAGAGGAGCCATTAGTCATACATACCCATGGTCTTTTGTAGGCATGATAGAAGAATAGGCTGAGCCATTAATTATAATTGCACATATATTGAGGAAAGACAATTCATTATCTACTTAATCAGTTGCACATTGAACCCTATATGGATGAGTAGCCCTAAATAAAGCAATTTTTTTCTATCGCGTGCCTTGGAAAGGCAAACGAACATTGCTTGTATTTTTTTGGTTTCACGTTATAGATTCCTTCTTGGGAAACTCTTATTTCGTAATGGATTTGTTTCCCAGGAAGGATGCAAATTGTTCCAATGACATGAAATCAGCTTGGAGGATTTTGACCCTACATGACCAGGGAACTCAGGAGCCTTGGGCACATCAACAATAATATCCTCCAATGATAATAGTACAGTCTCCAACCTAGAAACATTAAAATTATATATAGTTATAATTCAAAATAAAAAATTACCATATAATGTAGTAGTCCTTAAATAAACTCAAACTTGAATGAGAACAAAAAAAAAATTTCACATTACCCTTCAGTAAGTTGTCCATGATTTAGCAAGAAAAGATCATACTTGCATAAATGTGTAAGTAGATTTCCAAAAAGATCAATTTCAACATATTTCATGAAAAAATAATCTAATATCGAGAGTGAAACCATAGTTGAATGGAACAATGGTGCTTTAAGTTCATCTACACAAAAATTTGTCTCCTTCAAATCTCTCGCACTGGATGGGATGTCATGCAAAATTAAGAAAAAGTCAGGGAAACTTGTCTAGTTCTCTAAAAGACATAATGAAAATGCATAGAATATTTGTAAATAAATTCACCTGTAAAATTATTTGATTTCCATTTCAGACTTCTTCCTAAGTTGAACCTTAATGAGTTGTGAGCTCAAAGTTCTTTTAGAAGATTTTTCTTACAGTTCAAATCCTTGCAGTCTTCCCACCTCTATTACCTGATGAGTATGAATTCTTAAACTCTCTTATGTCATTATCAAAAAAAAATCTTTTTTGGACACATGATCTTGCAAATAAAGGCTCTTATTCAACATAAGTCCTTGCCAAAATTTCATCTCTCATACCAACTAGCATCTGGTCAGAACTACAACCTGAAATTGGACCTGCAAATGTTTGTCTATTACTAAGGATGTGAATGGTGGAATATTTTCTAGAGAATTATTAGCATATGGTGGATGGTGATACCTCCCTCTTATCCTCTTTCCAAGACCTCCCTTACGACTAAGAGTCAAGTGGCCATCATTAGAAGCTCTGTGTGTTGAAGGGCTTTCCATAGACTTATTTTAAAATTGAGCCCTATCCATAATCCGAGCATCTTGACTGGTGAATCCATGGTTTCGTGGTCCCATATGGGGTTGTGGCCCTTTAATCCCACCCATATGTGCAGGTGAACCCATTTTTGCACATGCCTTGTAAGGTGGCATCACATATACTCTCACACCATGATCAAGTGGTGTCACAAGTCTACAAGTTGAAAGTCTTGTACTAGTACCTCGAGAGAGGCCTCCCTGTCCCTGTAGTTCTTGCATGACATCCCAATATAATTCCTCTATTCTCTTGGGGCCCTCAACTTTCTCCCTTTATTTCCATCCATTCCACCTCGCATCAATCAGATCCTTCAACGTGAACCTTAACCTAGAGGAAAGTTGTTGGTTATTGCACATTTTTGTCATCCTATCGAAAAAAGTATCAATATGTTCTTTGGCATTTGAATGGTCAATCATATGACCAATAGTGCTCATCAATTTGCACAAAGCTTCAACATTTCCCTACTCTAGATGTACAATTTCACCAATTAATTTCTTGATGCATGCATGCATAATTATTTCAGTCGGCATACTTTCTTTATAAATCTCACCAATAAACCTTATATTTTCTACCATTCATCGTCATGCTACAACCTTCTTCTCCCGTATTTCTTCTACTGAAAGGATTTTTTTCGCCATGCTCTTCTTGTTTCTCAACCTTAGCCTCTTCTCTTTCGTATTTTTCAAGTTCTTCGTGACATTTGTTCAAAATAACTCGCTTGAAAAAAACCTTCTCATTATCTTCATAAAATTCTAGTATTCCTAGAGCAAGCTAAAAACTGAATTTTGCATACATTTCACAAAAGCCAACTCCATCAAGGCCTTCTAAAATATTTTAGATATTATACCATGAAGACATGATGCAGAGTCAATGTTCACTTTTTTGACCTATTCAAAAAGTTCCTCAAAGTTTTGGGGCATTAATTTATCAAGGATGGATTTAATTTGTCTTTATTTCAACTGAGCCTCATTAGGAACCTTGACCACTTCATATCGGTTCTTTGATATATGAATTGTGGGCAGATAAGGTTGTGGAGGATGAATCAAACCCTCATCTAAACCAAAATCACATTACCACCTATCAGCATCAGAATTATTTCTCACTAGTCCAACTTGTGGAAGTGGTGTTTGCCCATAAGGCCCTCCAAGAAGGATGGCATACATACTCATTTTTTTGCACAGGTATTTCTTGCAAAGCCAGTATTATAACCTTGGCTAGGTCAAAACATAGTGGAGGAACCACTAAGATCTACATCCATCCACATATCATAGCCATTAGCAAAAGAATCCACCGGCTTGGCCCATATGTCATCATCCAAAGTAGCCATATTGATCCCACGAAGTTCAAGTAGATAATTCCCACTCAGCTCCCTATCAATTCCTCCTACAGTGCATGCTAATGCATTAACCTCTCTGACATGAAATGAAAGTGGTTGGGAATTTCGAAGTAATTCAATAATGTCTAGAAAATTTTCAAAATTATTTGGTATATCTTTGCGCTGATCCTTGATTTCCAACAAAAAAATATCTTAAGTACTTTCTATCTCCTGAACATTCATTAATTAAAAGTGCTACTTGATTCATATGAGTTGAAAGGTAGGTTGCATCTTCCTAGTCATCCACCTCTTTCAGGAGTTGCTTCTCAGGCTCTTTTGAAGAACTCTTACTCTTGACAACATTGATTACTATTTTCGATGGTTTTAGAAGGTTCGCATATTCTTCCTTCTACTCTTGAACCTTATAAGAATTATATAAATCCCAGTGGGAGTTGCAGCATTTGCCTTACTGGAAAAATCCCTCCTTTTCTTCTTCTTGTTGACAACAACTACCTTGGCAGCATCACCAATATTTGCAAGAATATTCCTCGCATAAACAATGGAAGAAATTTTGTTCTCATTTTCTATCAATATACCTACTAAATATTACTTGCCTTCACTTTCAACAGGAAAATATGACACGTGAAGTTGAGAAGACATTTCACAAATATCACTATTAGTGGTGAATACTTGACCCTTATCTTGTGTTTGAATTTCCTTAACCTTGGAGAGCCCATATGTAATTTTTGTATGGTTAAGTGCTATCAGGACTCATGTTGTGATCTCTCACTCCATGCATTCCCACTACCTTATTCATGTAAAGCTGAAGAGGGAAGTAGAGGGGTCTCTGGCCTGGTAGTGGCAGCAGGGCTCAATCTCTAGATGTGGAGGGAAGGAGTTAGGATTTTGGCTTTACCTCATTTCAAATTTCTTTCATAATTTTCATGTATTCTTGTTGCCTCTTTGTCGGTGTCAAAGGTACCCCACCACCTACGTCTTTTAATGGAGGGATCGCTGACGTCAGCCCCATTTTGACCCAAGGTCTCTTTATAATGTCTTTGTAATTCACTTTGCTCAGTAGAGTATAAGAAAATGTCAAATAGAGCCCATGTCAAGCTACCAGTAACCGAGTGGTCAAAGGAAACAACCAAGTGTATGGCTATGTGATCCACTCACAGTCATAGTTTACACGTTGGAATTAAAATACATTGATGTTATGTGAATGTTAAGAAAGGAGATGTCAAGGCTTTTTAGATGGAGAATGGAGCAAACATGACATGAAGCCTCACAAAGAACGTTCAATGTGTCCACAACTTCTAGAATAATATTCTGCAATCAGACATCCATGTCTATTTGATTGTCAAATATTCACGGAATAACAAATCTATAAAAATTCCCAATTAATATAAATAGTTTTAAAAACAACACTTTTCTATTAAATTTTTCAATTTTTTTAAAATTCAAAACTTTAATATAAAATCCCTTCTTAATTTCTTTTTTAATTGATACATATTTAAAAACCAAACATTTTAATTAATACATATTTAGAAACAAAATATTAAAAACTTATTTATATAAAATTCCTAGCTGATATAAGCATATTTAAATTACTATTAAAAAAGCTTATAACCTTTAGAGTTCATGCTCAAATTATTTCTTTTATGGTTTTCTCATCCTTCTAAAACTTTCAATAGAACCCTAGGATTGAAAAATATAAATTTCTCAAAGACAATTAGGTGCCGTTTCATTGAGTGAAATAAATTTACAAAAGAGATGAAAAAACAAATTTACAAAATAGAGATGCAAAAATCCTTGCGAGGATAGAAACATACCTGAAAAAAAAATTAACCATCCGATTACAGAATCATATCTCTATCGAATCATTCTAAATACGAATAAAATTGTCAAATTTCTGTTTTTTCCCAGATTCGCTAACTATGTAAAACAATACAATATACCTGGCTACCATCCCCTTCTTTTTGTTGTTGCAACATAGAAGCGATACACATATGCAAGTGGTTATATCTACAACACATGCTCTTTACATCAACTTGACCTTCTGATTCTCCTAGTTTATGCGATTTATGTCGCCCAGAAGTACCATGATCTGCATCGAATAAAAAATTAAGCAATTTGTAAGAAAAGGAATACCATGAGAACATGAATAAAAGAAGAAATAATGTCATACCTGTGAAAAATACTTCAAAACACCTTATTCTTGTGACCTTCCATCTCAAACTGATCTTCAATTTTCAGTCACTGCATGGGAATTCGCAATATAGATATACTGAGATGTCATTGTTTTGGCATTCCTAATAATTTTATGGGTAACTACACATCAAACGGAAGTGAGACTGGATTCAATAAGAGCCATTTAGTCAAGTTTCTTGTCATCTAGAAATATGGGCGCTTTTTGTGGGTACTAGGAGCTCAAACACAATGAAGTCCTCGATTTACGACGTTACATAATGAAGCAAATGGTACATAAGCATCTCTACGTTACAGCGTATTCAATAAGATTTGGACATATCGATCGTTGTTTGTGAGGTTTCTCGGAGAAACTCTATAGCTCTTGAAAGCGTTCTTTCCCCCTCGATGAGCTCTTGTTAGTGTTAAAGGAAAATGAGTAAGGGTTTCAAGATATGTTGAGTGCTAGAAATGTTGAGAAACGAATCATCTGCAAGACGTGGGGTTTCACTCTTCAGAGAGTGCTATGGAGCGCACATGATGTGAAAGATGATTCAGGGAGCAACTCTGGAGCTCTTGGACGTGGTGTCCATGGCAAATGAGCAAGGGTTTCAATATCTGTTGAGTGGTATCAATGTTGTGAAACCAATCATCTGCAAGATATATCTTGCAGGCGATGCAAAAATTTATAACCATTCAGAAAATTTGGATGATGCCTCGGAGGGGGCAGAGCCTCTCTTTCATATCGTGGTCTTTTAATATGTGGATCTTGAAGGGGATGTGGTCATCGATAAGGGTTTGGGTAAGGTCGAAGGCTTTAGTGGGTGTAAAGGCATCAAAATGTTCCTCAAACTTCTGTTGTGACTACTCATTGGTGTCGGCCTCGATCGAAAAATCGATAGAACCCCAATCGTAGCTGTACAGAATGTTGGTCGGCCTAAAATGGAGAAGGATCACATTATCACCCAGGCGGAGGTAATTACCCATAGCCCATTTCACTGTGAAAGCACTCTCGTTGCTCAGATCCACCACTATCTTTCGATGGGCGCCCTGATGTTGCTGCTGTTGCAAGGAAGAAAATAAAGGCATTGGATAATTTTGGCTTTGGGAGAGGAAGGGAATCGATTAGACCCGACTTGTGAAAAAAATTGACTCAACCCATATACAGCTATATGACCCCGACGCCCTTTCTGAATGGGAATAGCTCACTTCTCGAGATGGGTAGCCCGTGGGGAGAAAAGTATATTTTTTAGAATTTTGGACGCTGGCCGAGGTGAAAACCAAGATTAATCAAGATGTGTTTAATAATATCGAGAGTATCTCCCTGAAATGTGGAACCAATGGCTGAATGGAGAAAATGCGGAAGCAGGGTTTTGGTCACAGCTCCTTGTTCCACAGCAATGAGAGCCAGAAATAACACACATGCTACTATTCTTATTTTTATTTCTAAATGGGAAGAGAGGCAAAAGAAATTTCAATGAAAATAATTATATTATCTTTTGAATTTCTTTGCCTTGAAATTTCAATTTTTTTTTTAATTTTTAATTTTTTAGGTTTTCAATTTATTGAGAGAAATTTAGCTCCTCCACTTTTAATTGTGGCTATGTCTAGTTAAAAGTGTAATGTCTAGTTAAACTTTCTGAATTCATAAAAGGAAACCAAATGAAATATAAATATAAATAAAGGCCTAGCATAATACAAATGTTGTAATGTTTTGTTAACCATTTTGACTCCATAAAAATCAAATAAAATCTATAATTAATTATAATTAATAATTAAACTATTCTAGATAAATCTTAACTTTAGATCTACCAAGCATAGAGGGATCAAATAACTTGAGATGAAAATCTCTTGTAGAAAACAAATTTGATCCCTCTAAGTGCTTGGTAGATTTGTAATTGAGGTGGATCCATGTTGGTATAAAAGTAAGTTATGATTATTTAAGGAGAAGAAGAGAGTAAGAGAGATGTGTCACAATGACGTTAAAATTTTTATTTTATTTTAAAAATTCCTATATAATTATAAAAATTTAGTGATTATTTAGGCACCTATATAATTATAAAAATTTAGTGATTATTTAGGCACCTATATAATTATAAAAATTTACTCATTGCATAGCAGTGATAGACTTTTCTAGTTAGGCATAGCGATCTATGCTTAACCAACATTTTTTAATTGAACCCAAGGGAAGCACCTTAAATTAAAAAAAATGTTGAAATGTTCATTTAGTGGTAAATAATGCTACATCATCACCACCAAACCATAGGAAACATGCTACCACCTTCTCTAAGCCAAACACTCTTGAGCAACTAACCACCCAATATAGAATTGCGTTGTCTGCATCGAGGCCAACTCGATGTAGTCCTCAATGATCATGTACCTAATGGAAACAAGATTCCACTTACATTTCACTCATCAATGATGTTTACTTTCCATGGGATGAAAATGTGAACTTGTGTTACACTTTTTGCCCTTTTTTGAGAAAAAAATTTCATTTTTTTCGATTCTTCAACTTTCTGCAAACTATAACAATTTTTCTGTTTAGAATTTCATTTTGCGATAAAAATAAAAGTTGTCAGAAATTTTGTTAGCTTTCTATTACTTGTTTTTTGGAATTTTTTTATGCACATTTGAGATGTCAACTTAGCGTTTCTTTGAGTGTGTGTATTTTATCAATCAAAGGATTCATAAGAAGTCATGTTAATACGCAATGTTGTATTCTTTGAAAATTTGTGTTTTTGAGAAAAAAAAATGTGTTACAACAACCTAGACAGAGTCTATTTTGGTTTCGTCATATTTACAAAACCAATGGATGCATATCATAATTACTAGAATTTTTTGAACTGGTCCAATATGAAAAAAATGCATATTTTGAGTATGTTTCGTGATGCAAGAAATTTCTTAACATATAAGTTATAAACTAAAAATATAAAAGCTACCCATTAGACACGACGGACCAATGTAATGCCCCATAATTTTTTCCATTTTTTTTACAATTTATTTTGGGAGATACAGAATTTTTATTTCACTGAATCACAATGACCCTTAGAAATTTTTTGCACCCGTTTTGTTACAAAATTAATTAAAATTAGTAAATATTATGAAATTCCATAAAAGTTATATTTCCTGAAAGTAGATTTAATTCTAAAAATTCTTGTCTTGGTTCCGACACTTAATTCACAATGTTTCATGGAGTTTAATCAATCCAAAGCTATAGAAACATATTCAAAGCTTGGATCTATGTAACTGGTGATGCGTTTGTTCCATCGAACTTTTCTACAAAGTTCGGCCGAACTAGTTTTTGCGCAAACGGGTCATTAAGTCTCATGCCTTAATAGTTCGGAAGAATTTTTTTTAAAGTTTGGTCGAACTTCTTTTCAAAGTTCGGCCGAACTTCTGCCTACTTTCACATCGGCCAAAAAATTTCAAGGAGCCCCTCCAAAAAATCATTTCACGGCAATATAAATTGCCATGAAATCTTTCATAATTTTCACACATTTCGCACATTTGGTCTAATTTTACAAAGGTGTTGGTTTAGGTTTAAAGACTTTTCTTGGAGATTTGGGTTTAAGGACGTTTCTTGGAGGTGGTCTGATTTTGCAAAGAATTGTTTTGCGTTTAAGGACTTTTCTTGGAAGACATTTGTCGGATGCGGTCTGATTTTGCAAAGAATTGTTTTGGGTTTAAGAAATTTTCTTGGACGTACATTCAAAGGGAATTTCTTGGAGGTATGTGATACATTTTTTTGGATGTTTTTTTTTCTTATTTTTTTTGAAAATATATATTTGAGCTTAATTTTTAATTTTTAGAGTACGTCTTTTGAGTTGAAGTAAACCTTTTGAGCTTCATTTCTTTTTTATAAGACATTTTTTTCTCAAATTTTTTAAAGTAAGTGTTTTGGATTAGAGTATGTATTTTTTTTAAAAAATTTAAAATGAGTTTTTTTTTAAATTAAATCTTTTATGATGCTTTTTTTAATTGAGTTATTGTCTAAATTTTTGAAGGAATTTTTTTGAACTTCATAATCTATTATCATGGGAAATCAAAGGAATTGTGCGAAAAAATATGATCGAAAAAGAGACCGTGAGGAAAGTAGAGAAAAGACGAGACAATCTCGCAAAAGAAATATAGAAGCACTCTCAAATATTGAAGGGGGAAATCAACCCCAACTAGAAATTGAAGTAGGTATATAAATGTAAATATTATGATCTATTGATATATTTAAAATTTTCCTAGTGTAAAATGTGAAGCTTAATTTTTATTCGATGAACTAATTCAAGAAAAATAATTTGCAATGTAAACAGAGAGAAATATTCCTCAAAACATTGATGATGATATAAAAATTTTTGAAAGAGAAAGTGAAAGAGATATTGAACCAATGATTGAATATGGTGAAAATATTTAAAGAAATTCAACTGAAGAAATTGAATCACAAGGTATGTATATATATATATATATATATATATATTGAACACATGCATGTATTATTGAAATTATACGTATATTTATTAATTTAGTTATTTATTGAATATGTAAACTTATTATGTACTATTTATTCGAATATGTACAGATGAAATCAGTGTCGATGATGAGATGTCAGAAAATGTTGACACTCACACATATGGAGATATAAAAACTGACCATTATATACGATATCATGTTAACCGCATTTTTGAAATGTATTTCATAAAGGAGAAGGGGATAGTTCAAGCTCAAATGTTGAAGGATATCCTATCATTAAGGAAATTAAAAGAAACTACGACACTACTGGGTATTTGAAAATCAACCAAAGATAAAAAAATGAAATAAAATGTGATGCAAAATATAAGTAGTTCTATAAATTCAATAAGGAGATCTAGACAGAAAAATGTTTCAATAGTATGTAGAGGAATACATATGGCAGTGGTTTCATCAAGTACTAAAGAGAATCGTTTGGAAACATCTATGGCACGAGCATTAGGAATGTCGCGAAAAACTTTGCACAAACATCAGAAATTTTGGCTACAAATAGATGTAAATGATGAACTCGCTTGTTGGAGAGCTATTTGTAGGCAACCATACAAACATAGACTTGGAGAAAATGTTAAAAAAATAATATATGAATATTGGAAGAACAATTCACATGTTTCGCCAACTGCAAAGCATGTGATGCGAAGAAGAATAGCACGAAATTAGTACGAATAACGTGAAAACTATTTCTTGGAAACCACTCAGATAAAGTTATTGAACAAGTTCAAAGAAGAGAATCGTGAAATTCATGTTTCAATCAATGCTTTTGTTCTACAAAAACCATGGTATGTAAAACCCTTCACCATATGCGACACTTGTTGTTGATGCTATCATGTGGAATTTGAGTTATATTATGACACATTCCTTGATTTTGGTAGAACATTATGGAAGGATTCACTTCCTCCTTCCACTATCCATGATTTCATATCTCAAATTCTATGTGAAAGAGAAAGCGATGATCTACTTTACAAAAAGAAATGTCTTGGTGGTAAAAAATGCGATGATTGTGGAAATTTGACTAAATTTCAAAACAAATATCGTACTGATATAAATGATCAATTTTTGTCCAACATGAAAGTGAAATGGAAGAGATATGAATATATCCATATATCGATTGAAGGTGCAAATAGTGTTAAAAGAATTGAATTACGACAATACACAATTTTTGTGATAGACTTCTTGAGAAAGTTTGAGGCCAAAATTTACAAATACACCAAGCATTCCCATAGAGCTTGATGGCAAGACTTGCAATTCAAAAAATCTCGTGAAGTTTTTCCACCACAGACCATTTTTTTAGTGATTGATTTTGCAGAAAACTACACATTTGTTCCACAACAAGAAATTCAGAGTGAATAATATCATTCTGAGCAAGTCTCCATGATCGTCCATATTATATATAGACATGCTGAACAAAATTTCGATTATAGAAAGTACAAGTGAAAGTCAACATGTCATTAAAGAATATCACTTTTATATCAGTGACGATCAAACACATGATACATATTTTGTACAATAATGTTTTGAAAAAAATTATGATTCCTTTAAAAATAATGGAATAACATTCAATGAACATTGGATATGGTTAGACGGATGCGCAGGTCAATTCAAATCTGCATGATCATTCTTTTGGTTGTGTTTTCTTCATAAGAAAAAATGCATTAAACATTGTTGGAAATTCTTTGAGACTGGCCATGGAAAAGGAGAACATGATGGTGTAGAGGCATGCGTAAAACAAACACTTCAAAGATATCAAATGAACCCCTCTACAAGATGACTTGTGGATGCGAAAGAAGTTGTTCAATGGTGCATCACTGCTCTAAGTGATGAGACTAACCCATCAAGGGAAGTACGAAGGTACATTCAATTTAATTTTTATTGGAAATCTTATTTTATCATGCAATGATTATCTTTGATTTTATTTTGATATCATATTTACATTCTTCTTTGAATTTTCCATATAAATTTTTTTCTGCCATATTGGGGTCAAAGACATAGATAGATCAATTGGAAATGATGTTCAAACAATAAAAGGGACTCGAAAATTGCATTCAATTAAAACAGAGTCGTCCATAAATGTGTTTGCATTAGATAAAGGAAAATATTCTTGTTTTTGTCATCTTTGCATAGACAACACAAAATCCAATGACGTTTGTGAAAATAATATGTATGTAAACAATTGGAAACATACAGAGCTAAATATAAAGGGAAAAATGTCTGTTGCAATGTTTGAAGAAATGAAATCAGAGGAAACTACAATATCATCCAATGGTGATCGAGTTTTTAATCTTGTTAGAGAAGGTAACATTTGAATTGATTTCTAATGATTTAAAGATCTACAAATAAATTTAAATATGTATAATTTTTTTCAGTTTGTTTTATTGTGTAAGAGATGTTTTTGTTGTAATTTCAACTATTGAAAATGATGAAAATGTGAAGTATTATTTGATGCGTTGCACTGAACAAAAAATGAAATTATTAGAAAACTATAATGATCACGGATTTCAATATGAAAGAGGATCTATTATACTGAAAGGCTATTTTTTCAGACAAAGTAATCAAAGTGGGGATTTTGTTTACTTTGAAGACTATGAACCTGATTTCATAAGTTGTCAATATAGTCACTTGGTGTGTGCAGCATGCATAAAGTTGATAGAGGTTCAATCAAAGAAAAAAATGAAAATTAAGAAATGGAAAATGTCAAAATCCGATCATGAACGGATTATTGAAGATGGCATTCCATTGGAATTTTTTTGATTGAACTGCCCAACAATTTATTCTCTTTGGATTAAATATGTTTTAGAACTTCTAGTACTCAACTAAAAATTGAGCTTCTTATGTTATTTGTGCAAGTGTTTTCACATGTACAAATTGTTTTGGTACATGCACGTGCTCTAGTACCAACTGAAAGTAGCTTTTCTATACATGTGCATTGATGAAAAATGTTACATGTATTGGATATATATATACATGTTCTAGAATGCAATTAATTGTTCAAGTAGTTTTACTATGTGCATTGATGAAAAATGATTCACGTACTCAATATATATGTTCTAGAATGCAATTAACTTAAAGTAGTTTTTCTTTGTGCATTGATGAAAAATGTTGCACGTACTGGATATATACACGAACTGAATGTGCCCAATTTTTCTTGTGGGATTTTCTGATAAAAATTATCCACAATGTAAATAAATCATCCACAATATATTTTTGTACAAATATTCCTTTCAGACAAGAGACTTGGAGCACTTCTCCGACTTTTGGTGGGATTTGACCCACATCTCTATTCCTAATTGAAAATCTAGTACAAAATTTGTCTGTCCAATGGTTGGATATGTTCTATGTTCTAGAATGCAATTAACTGAATGTCATCAATTTACCAATTTATAAATCAACAAGGCTACCTATTTGAGTGCATTAATGACATTGACCCGAATTCAACAAACATATATGTACTTCTTATATTTCCAATCAAAATTAAAGGGATAAATACATATATCTACTTTAATTTTTTTTCAATTAGAGCTCAATTGATATGGTTAGTTGCATTGAAAAGCTATGTTCTTCCTATTGGAAATTTTTTCACTCAAACAAGAGTATGTAGAGATCAAAAGCAATCTTAAGATGCCAAATGTACTTCAACCATCCAAAACTTGAATTTTAAAAACTTTTTGATTAAATCAAAACATTTAACATTATATCAAAACGTTTAACATTTAACATAAATAAAAATTAAAGGGATAATGTACAACTTCTTTACTCTTTTTTATTAAATCAAAACAATACTTCACATGGGAGTCTTCCATAGGCCAAATGTAGATTGAAACCATCCAAAACTTAGATCAAAACATTTAACATTATATCAAAACATTTAACATTTAACATTAAATCAAAATTAAAGGGATAAATACATATAACTACTTCTTTACTCTTTTTGATTAAATCAAAACAATCAGAGGGGCTCTGAATCAAAAAAATAGAAAAGGGGCTGCTCATAACCGAGAAACTAGCCCAGAAGATGTTTCCCAATATCAAGAAACCAACAGACATAGAGTGTTCAGAAGCACAATGATTACAAAACATGACAAAAGTTCAAAAAAGCTAAAGAGGACCTGACATCAGGCTAGCTATCGATGTGTGTAGGAGGATTTTCCTCCACAATTGGACAACTGTAGTCCTCCGGATCATTAGCTACTCCCTTGGAGTGCTAGGAGGAGCTTTCCGAAGCGGAAGAGGAGCCAGAGTCATCTTTGAGCTTTTTTCTCCACACGAGTCAGTGCCAGCTGTGGTGTCTTAAGGGCCCGATGGGTTAGAGGATGGTGGTCTTTCTCGTAGCTTCCCTAGAACGAGAGGGGCACCTTCATTTTGGGGCTCCTCCTAAACAAAGATAGAAATGGTTGTCGTAATTCGAGGTCTGACCATAGCATTGGTCAAGTGTAATTGTGCGACACTGATTTCTAGAGGATGGTGCCCGCCTTTGTCATGGATTGAAAGAGGCGGACGAGAGACAACACTCCTGCCCCCTCCACCCCTACCCCCACCTCCCCTTCTACAATGCATCTGATGTATATGCATGGGGTCTTCCTTAGGCCAAATGTAGATTGAAACCATCAAAAACTTAGATCAAAACATTTAACATTATATCAAAACATTTAAAACATTTAACATTAAATCAAAATTAAAGGGATTTACATTTAAAACATTTAACATTAAATCAAAATTAAAGGGATTTACATTAAATGTAGATTAAAATGGTATCCAAAACTTAGTTTTAAAACTTTTTTATTATATCACAACATTACTTCACATGATTAATGTACTTCAACCATCCAAAACTTGGGTTTTAAAAACTTTTTGACTATATTAGAACATTACTTGACATGCCATCCAATTGTAGTTCAACTATCCAATAAAAACATTTAATATTATATCACATGTGCCAAATGTAGATTGAAACCATCCAAAACTTAAGTTTTAAAAACTTTTTAATTAAATATATCATGCAACATTACTTCACATGCCATGACAATTATAGTTCAACTATCCAATAGAAACATTTAACATTATATCACATGTGCCAAATGTAGATTGAAACCATCCAAAACTTAAGTTTTAAAAACTTTTTGATTATATATCATGCAACATTAAAACATTAAATATCACATGCCAAATGTAGATTGAAACCATCCAAAACTTGAGTTTTAAAAACTTTTTGATTATATCATACATAACATTACTTCACATGCCATGCCAATTATAGTTCAACTATCCAATAAAAACATTTAACATTATATCACATGCCAAATGTACTTCAAGCATCCAAAACTTAAATTTTAAAAACAAAACAAATTATAACACATCATTACATAACATGCCAAATGTAGTTCAGAAGAAAAACATTAATTTATAGAAGCAAAACATTAATTTATAGATGACAACATTACTAGTAGTTCAATTATCCAAAACTTAAAAGTTTTAAAAACCAAACAAATTATATAACAACATTACTTCACATTCACATGCCAAAAAGTACTAAAACCATCCAAAACTTAACTTTTTGGAACAAAACAAATTATATTAACACTGTAATAAAATATGTCCAAAAATTGTAGATCTCACAAGTATCAAACTGTAACAAGTTATATATATATATATATATATATATATATATATATATATATGGAAATGCATCTAGATAATATATAAAAAAGTAAATTTAAGACTATCTAAATCTTGAAATCAAATGTACAAATCATATCCATCAAATAGAGATGGATGTAGCATTTTTCCTATCAGGGTCTCAATCCGCGCACTATCATGTAAAGCATGGGAAACCTGTACACAATGCACATGTACTTGAACATTAAAATTTGATGTTTTAAAAATGAGTGAGAATATATATAAAACTTCATTTAAAAAACAAAATAAATAAAAATAAATAAATAAATAAAAAAAAATCATGCAATACCTCATGAGGTTCCCTCTCCATTTGTTCACCTGCTACAAGTTCACCCCCTACATGGGAACATCTGCAACAGTAAATTGTACAATATATATATATATATATATATATATATATATATATATATTAAAAAATTTCAAATGAAAATGCACGTGTACATATATAAACTTATTTTCAATAATATTAAAAAAAAAGTTAGACAACTTGTTCAAATGGTTGAAATGGTGTGGATGTTCCTATCTCCGTTGCTAGAGTCCGTGGATTAAAGAAATCTTCTATAGGAACCTAAATTCAAAAAATTTAAAATAACTCAAGATATATATATATATATATTCCACCTCAAAAAGTTCCATTAAAAATTGAGATATACACCTCAAAAAGTTCCATTAAAAATTGAGATATATATATATATATATATATATATATATAACTTAAACATAAATTTTAAAAGTGAAAAATTGTCCATACTTGTGGCTCATCTCCTAAGGAAGTAGAAGGTACATCTCCCAAGGAAGAAGAAGGTACCGCCATCCCAAAAACATTTGACGGAATTAGAATCTATTAAAACATTTTATCATTATATATACATACATGTACATGTGTGCACAATTATTTATTTTAAAAATATCACTTAAAAAACACTAACATTTTCCGACATGTCTTGATGGTAAAACCCATCTGCATTGTTTGAACCAGAGGTCCCGAACGTGATATTAACATTTTCGTCACTTATCATGGGTGACAACTGCAAATGGTGTTTTAACATATAATGATACATTTTTGTTAGATTAATGTACATACAAATAAATGTATACATGTACATAGACATGTATTTATTACAAATTGTACACATGTATACATGTTAAAATAATTGAACCCTAAGGTCGTTAACACATACTGTTCCCGTGCCCTCTTCCTCATGAAGAATTAGGTTTTGAGAACCATTGCAACAATTTTTTGCATATATTCGGAGATATTCAATATTCATGTTGTCAATCTCTTCATCTATACAATACACAAAATTGGCATGTGTATTTTCATGTGCTCTTTGTCGATTTAGACAAACATCGACTCCACTCAGTCCACTGTAAACATTGTCGATCCTTACATCGCTTGCTTCTTGACTTATTTTAGAATTTGCATCCATCTCTAATCATAGAGTTTCGACCCGAAAAGGTCGAATCACCAATGGCGGCTCAGGGCGAGGAAACTCCACATCTTTCTTAGCACCTTTATGGTCATACAATCGACCTTTCCCCGCAAAAAAAAATTCTGACGGAAGGTCATTGTAGTTGGGTTTCATACCCAAAAAAAATCTACGTAAAACAATTGTGAAAAATAAACGGGAACCTCGTCGTTCCATGGGAGCCTTCCATAGGCCGCAAGGTGCCTATCATACAATTAGCAAGCTATATTTGGGTGCTTGAAATATTGCACCTTCAGCATTTTTATTTTTGGCCCTTCCTTGAAATTAAACATTCACTTCACCATATATTTTGTAACTCTTTGTTTTCCATCCTCCCATTTATCAGGACCCATTACTGTTTCCTTTCTCTTTCTCATCACTTCTACAAATGTATCAGTCCTTCGCCCAAGATTTTTGTACACATTCACAATATCGCCCAATGAATGTGTAACTATTTTGAGGCTTTGTCGACTCTCAACACATAGAGTCAAAGCCATGAGATTTCTCCGCAATTTTGCATGAAGTTTTTCACACCTTTGTAAGGTGCATTGCGCCATGTTTGTTTCCCATGGTATATCATAAATGTCGGCTAGATAAGTTGTGGTGGGTAGAAAACCTTCTTCTTGAATGTAGAATTCTACCCTGCGTCTATTTTGACCAATATTTGGAACATTTTCAGCCTTTGCATCAATATATATAAAATTTCGTATATTAGAAAAAACACATGTAAAAGAAATTGTACAAATTCAATGAAAAAAATATTTAAATTGATGGCAATCTTGACGTGGTTGGTTAGCATCTTCTCCACACTAAAAATGTTGAGACCCAGAACGACCCTGCTGAGAACCAGATCCAGGATGACCCTGCTAAGAACCAGACCTAGAATGACCCTGCTGAGAACTAGCACCACCAGCCGTTGATTTTCCTCCAGGGAAATAAATATCACCACCTTCACGCAACCTGCTACCACTCATTTATGGCCCTCTAAGGGTATTTAAACCACCACCAATCTCTCTAGATGAGAGAGAAGCTTCATAAACAAATACGAATTTATAATCAATTAAAAAATACATTCATGTGTACATATAAATACATGTACATATTCATTGAATCAATTGCGTGAACCATACCACGAATAGGAAAACCATGGGCACACTCCATGGATGGAGTACAGACCCTTCTCTTCTTAGCTCCTAAAATATAAAAAAATAAAACTTATTAACAACTAATTTAACTCACAAAATCAATAAAAAATCAATTCCACATGTACACACATGTATGGAGATTTAAGATTATATTTAAATAACATGAACATCCCCCGATCCCTGATCCCCCATATGGGATTCTGTTGATCTTCGTCGTTCATCCTCCATGATATATATATCTATTGGTGAACATTTACATAAAATAAATTTCGGAAAATCAACTTGTAATTTAGTGTACACAAATTATGTAGAACACAACTTTCAAAGCACTAATTGATGTGTGAAACTCAATTTAAGAAAAAAATAAATTATAAAAATGATAAGTTCACCAAATTGCGCTTTACATGGTGGGAGCACACTTGTTATAAAATTGAAAAAAATACATGGTCATTAAAAAAGAAGTGAAACTAAATTTAAACAAATTCGATTTAATTTTTTTTTTTAAGTCCCCACATTTTAATTTTATAAAAATGTGAAGCTCACCACTTGTTGCAAATGTGAAGTTCACCAAGTTGCGCTTTACATGGTGTGGTGGGAGAACACTTGTTATATAATTGAAAAATGCACATGGTCATTAAAAATACGCATTTACAAGTACATAGCACACACATATCCAAGATATGTTACAATGTCCATCAATAAATTTTGAAGGAGAGCGTCTCAACACTAATTCATCTCTGAGAGATGAATCTTGAATTTTTGAAGAAGATAATCTTAAAACCAATTCATATTTGAGAGTTGAATCTTGCATTTTCATTGCTCTGTATATTTCTAATTCATATTTGATAGATGAATCATGAATTGGCATTGCCCCACGCAATATATCACCAAACATCTTATTCACATTTGTACAATGCCTTATACTAAAAAATTGAAATTGGCTAACAATATTGTTTTCTATTCCATGCAGTTCTTTTAGCCTCTCCTTCGTAACTTGGCACACGCCATTCATCTGGTTTCACACAAGTTCAGAATTGGTGAAAACTACAATTCGATTTGGTCCATACTCCATCGTTGTTCCCAAGCCTTCTATCAATCCAATATAATATGCGACGTTGTTTTTTGTTCTTCCTGGTATATTCATTTTCCTTTGGACAACTTTGCTAGTTGCAATATTGGAAAGCAAATATTTAATCACTTCTTTCCCTGGATTGGGATAGCAAGAAACTTCTATGCATAATTTCCATTTTTCAACCATATTTAATTGTTTTCATATCCCTGAAAAAAAAAAATTCAATAAAAAATATATATATGACATGGGGAAATGACACAAGATCATGAGGTAAATAACATGTGCATGGTTTATGTTAAGTTTGACTTAAAAAATTTATGGTATATAATTCACATCTAAAATTGATGGGAGGAATTTACTTTAGGGGAATTTACTAGATATATTCCAGAGATTGACTTTAGGGGAATTTACTAGATATGTCACCTTTCATAAAAGATGAGATCCAGAGGCTACCTGGCCCTTTACAAACTCTACCTATAAAACTTGTAAAATTTAAGAAATTTACATTGACAACATATATAGACTCAACTAGGCTTGTGAAAAGTATAAGTGGACAATGTATAATTCTACTTAGAAGATTCTTTGGTTTAATGGTTAAGCAAGAAATAGTCGCTATTTTCTCTATCTAGAGTAGAAGTGGAATACATAGTAGTTACTTATTTTTGAGTGTTTTGGATGAAATGGACTCTAAAAGATGTTAAGATAAATTTCTTTTTGAGTGAGTAGTAGTGGAATACATAGTACAGTTACTTCCTTTTGAGTGTTTTGGATGAAATGGGCTCTACAAGATATTAAGGTAAGGTAAATTTCTTTTTGAGTGTTTTGGATGAAATGGGCTCTACAAGATATTAAGGTAAATCTATATATCTATTAAGTGTTTCAATAGAAGTGTAATAATAGTTTTGAAAATAAAAGATTCTATTTATTTCAATCACTATTTACATATCATCATAAAGTACCACTTCCTCACACAACAAGTCTTTGAGAAAATAGTGAAGATGGAATACATAACCACAAAGCCTCTAGTTAAAGAAGCATTTGAATATGTGAGAAACAAATTAGAAATAGTTCTTGTAAATTATCCTTTTAGAGAACCATTTGAACATGTGAGAAACAAATTAGGGATAGTTATTGTAAATTATTGTCACTTATTTGACTTCAAAAGAAGAGCCTATGAAACTGAGTGCAATATCTATATGATATCTATATAACCCAGAGTCAATAATTTGAAGTAAAGAAATATAACAAAGGACCATAAAAATTGAGTGAAATATCTATATTATTGTGTCAATAATTTGAAGTAGTCAAGAAATATAACAAAGGACCATCATCAAATTCAAATTGAAAGATCAAGTAGTCTTCTTCATGAAGAATAAGCATTAACTAGGTTCTTCATTTAAATGGTTCATTTTTTAGTGAAAAATTTTATGAATAATATGGAATGAATCATTGTACATTATGATAAATCTTGTATTTAAATTACATTTGATCTATGAATAAAAAATAAAATGGGATCATCTCTTCATCTATATATATGTGTGTGTGTTTAAGAAATAAATAAAAAGCAAAGGTAATTCCACCAAACCTAAAGGAGCTTGTCATAATACATTAAATTATGTTTAGTTTCTAGAAGCATTAATCATGAAGAGTCATGAGATCCACATTTCGACCATCCTATTTGCAAGCTAAAGGAGCAGGTCCTAGTACATTATTATATTTGGTTTCTAGAAGCATTAATCGTAAATTTTCTTTGAGATCCACATTTCCATCATATTATTTGCAAGTTCACATTTCCATCATGCTATTTGCAAGTTATATATGAAGATACGTAGTCTAATAACTAATTAGTTCACATTTCCATCATGCTATTTGCAAGTTCTATATGAAGATATGTAGTTTAATAACTAATTAGCAAGTTGTGATGTCCTAATACATTATTATGTTTGGTTTCCATCATTCTATTTGAAATTTATATATGAAGATATGTAGTATAATAACTATACAGTATAGCCCATATATCATATAAAGACCTTTGACAGTATGAGAAAAGTGTCAAAAAATAGAGAGGCCTCCCAGCAGAGTTCCACCTATTCATCAAGATAAGCAACATAATATCGGAAGTGAAACAATGACACGACTGAACATATGTAGACATTTTACCTTAAAGTGGTTGTGTTTTATGGATATTAAAATGAAGAACTTCTATTTAGATCTATTCTAGAGATTGACTATAGGGGCATTTACTAGGTATGTCACCTTTCATTAAAGATGAGATCCAAAGGCTACCTGGCCCTTTACAGACTATTCCTATAAAACTTGTAGAAGTTAAGAAATTTACATTTACAAATTTACTTGTGAGAAATTTACATTGACAACATATAGAGATTCAACTAGGCTTGTGAAAAGTACAAGTGGGTAATGTATAATTCTACTTAGAAGAGTCTTTGGTTTAATGGTTAAGCAAGAAAGAGTTGTTACTTTCTCTATCTAGAGTAGAAGTGGAATACTTCTAGTAGTTACTTCTTTTTGAGTGTTTTGGATGAAATTGGCTCTACAAGATATTAAGGTGAATTTCTTTTTGAATGATTAGAAGTAGAATGTACATAGTATTTACTTCTTTTTGAGTGTTTTGGATGAAATGGGCTCTACAAGATATTAAGGTAAATATATATATCTATTAAGTGTTTCAATAGAAGTTTAATAATAATTTCAAAAATAAAATATTCTACTTTCTTCAATTACTATTTACATATCATCATAAAGTACCACTTCCTCACACAACAAGTATTTTAGAAAGTAGTGAAGATGGAATACATACCCACAAAGCCTCTTGTTAGAGAAGCATTTGAATATATGTGAGAAACAAATTAGGAATAGTTCTTGTAAATTATATTGTTAGAGAACCATTTCAACATGTGAGAAACAAATTAGGTATAATTCTTGTAAATTATTGTCACTTATTTTACTTTAAAAGAAGAGCCTATGAAATTGAGTGCAATATCTATGTGGGAGAGTACACAATATCCAAGGTGGAGAATACAATATATTTGACTTCAAAAGAAGAGCCTATGAAATTGAGTGCAATATCTATGTGGGGGAGTACATAAGATATAAGGGGGAGAATAGATATAAGGAAGGAACAAAAAGAGTAACAGTGCAATATCTATGTGGGAGAGTAAACAATATATAAGGGGAGAATAGATATAAGGAAGGAATTAAAAGAGTAACAAAAAACATATGATTGTGTCAATAATTTGAAGTAGCCAAGAAAGATAACAAAGGACCATCAAAATTGAGTGCAATATCTATATGATATGTATATGATAAAGTGTCAATAATTTGAAGTAAAGAAATATAACAAAGGACAATGAAAATTGAGTGCAATATTTATATGATTGTGTCAATAATTTGATAATTTGAAGTAGTTAAGAAAGATAACAAAGGGCCATCAAAATTGAGTGCAATATTTATGTGGGAGAGTACACAATATCTAAGGGGGAGAATACAATATAAGGAAGGAATAAAAAAAGTAGAAAGAAGAATATGATTGTGTCAATATTTTGAAGTATTCAAGAAGGATAAAAAAGGACCATCATCAAATTCAAATTGAAAGATCAAGTAGTCTTCTTCATGACGAAGAAGCATTAACTAGGTTCATTATTTGAAAAAATTTATGAATAATATGGAATGAATCATTGTACATTATGATAAATATTTTATTTAAATGACAGTTGATCTATGAATAAAAAAGAAAATGGGATATTCTCTTCATATATATATATATATATATATATATATATATCTGTGTGTGTGTGTGTGTGTGTAAGAGAGAAACAAAAATCAAATGTAATTCCACCAAGCCTAAAGTAGCATGTCCTAATACATTAAATTATGTTTGGTTTCTAGAAGCATTAATCATGAATTTTCATTGAGATCCACATTTCCATCATACTATTTGCAAGTTCACATTTCCATCATGCTATTTTTAAGTTCTATATGAAGATATGTAGTCTAATAACTAATTAGCAAGTTGTGATGTCCTAATAAATTATTATGTCTGGTTTCCATCATAATATTTGCAGAATAGTATGAAGATATGTAGTCTAATAATTATATAGTCTAGTCCATATAACATATAATAGCCTTTGATAGTATGAGCATAGAGTCAAAAAATAGAGAGGCCTTTCAGAAGAGTTCCACCTGTTCATCAAGGTAAGCAACATAATATCAGAAGTGAAACAGTGACACCACTGAACGTAAGTGAATTTAGAATGATTTCAACTCTTTTTTCAAAGGAGAAAAAACCCTACTTCATATATTGATAAAAGTTCATATACAAAATCCTCTTGATATACCCATAACAAGTTATCAAGTATAAAAGATCAGATTCTATCTCATACATAAATACATTACAGCAATATAAAAGACAATATGTAGTCACATATAAAATATAATATGTAGTAAAATGCATGAAGATCCCCAGACTAGCAGCAGTACAGAAATAGAAAAACGCATGAAGAAACACAGACGCGGTAAACAAATGAACTTCGCGGGTGATATACTTATAAGAACTAGTTCAACCAAACTATTTTAAGAGAAAAAGTTCGGCCGAACTCAAAGTTCAGCCGAAATTTTGTTACCGTCTTTCCCATCTCCAACAAAAATTCTGTTTGCCCACGCCATCAGTTTCCGTCTATTTAAATGGAAGAAAGAGTTCGACCAAAATTTCTCATAAAGTTCGGCCGAACTATTGCGGAAAGTTTTTTTTTCCCCCGACTCCCACAAAAGTGTAACCCAACTTCACATTTCTGCCCTTAAGCTTAACGAGAAAGTATTCATTTGATAATCCAATTATTGGAATCCAAATGGAAATATTCTCTTAATGTACAATACCTTTTCTTGAAATGTTCTTTAAAAGGAAACAAAATTGAAATCAAAAGTTTCCAAAGGAAACTCTCTACACTAATAAGCTATAACATTAAGAAAAAAGTTTAATATGACCCCTATTTATGGTAATTTATGGCTATCATCCTCCCTATAATATCTTCATCACAATAACTATGTACATTATCATTGTTTTCATCATTATTTTCTTCTTATTCATTATTGATTTCTTCTTCCTCATCACAACTACAATTATACTCCCATAGAAATGTAAATTTATAACCAAATTCATAACCACGCCTGAAAAATAAAAAAGTTTTTTATTACAAAATAAAACCTATTTACAAACTAATAAAAAAATAATAAACAATTTCCTATTAAATTATGAATTCACTATAATCAAAGATAGAAATATAAAATACTGATAAACGACAACTCGAGGGCTCAGAAATATGGTACCTGCAAATTATTTGCATGCAACATTTCATGCGTTGAATCATATGTTTGTAGATGAGGCACCACTTCCACTTGTTGTTCCTTTCCAACAAGTTCAACTCTGCATTTACATCACCCAACTGAGGAGCGTAGTCTTGAAAAGACATGTTTGTGTGTGAAGAAACCTTACACTCGATACAAAACAAGCGGTGGCATTTTTGACATTTTGTTGTTGTTGTTGTTGGAGAAGAATGTGATAAGGATGAAAAGGGAAGAGGAGTTTACGAGTGCCTATCAGATGAAATCTCATATACACACTCAATTGCATTAATCAAATAAAGTTACATATATATATGAGGTATAGTCTCAAGATATGGAAGTTATCTTGGATGCACAATAAGTTGGTTGAGGGAATATCTCAACCTCAAAACAAACTAGGAACTTAGTTTTAGCTAACCTAAGGAATAGGAACATAGTCTATACATAGATAGTCACAAGTGAAGACAAGTGGGAATTACACATTCCAACACTCCCCCTTAATAACTACTTGTCTCAATATCCATCTACAAAATCTACAACTAGTCCTGTTTGGTAATTACACTGGTTCTATTTGGTAATTACATTTTGTATCTTGTTCATTGTATTGTTTATGTCCATATAAAGGAAAAACCATCTATCGAAATGCATGGGTTCCCAACCACTCCAACTGCCAGTCTACTAGGAATTCCTTCACATACATGGTTCATCCAACCACTCGATGAACTCCCCTATATAAAATAATTTCACCTCATGGAGTATAAAACCAATGTGGCCCACCCAAGTGTATCCATCTCACATGACACACTCTTCCAATGTGTTAAAAATTTCTGACATAGGGAACATATAACAAAAGGGTATGCATGCCTCTCTAGGTCTTACAACATGTACAAGCAATAAATGACATGTATATTTGCTCTAAAAACTATACTCATACTCTACCATGGTCATGAGTATTTTCTACGAACATAAAAAAAAACTGACTACATCATTCATATGCTAGAACACACCAGTTCTTTGGATTTGTACTTTGATTCCTTGGCATCTTCATTTTTAACTTTGGCATGCTAGCCTGCAAAGTCTAGTTGTGGTCAAACATAAGAAAATGATATGTCGACGTCCATATAAAGGAGAAACCATCCACTAGAATGCATGGGTACCAACCTCTGCAACCACTAGTCTCATAGGATTTCCTTCACATACATGGTTATGTCAACCATTATCACTACATACATGTACCTTTATCTAAAAATCCCCCTCCAATGTGGGTTTTATCGGATGACCCGTAACCATGTTAAAAAAAATGTTTGAATGGATTAATATAAAACCCACTGGTCATCTCTATGAAAGAGAGTCTGAACCAAGAGAGTCTGTCTTCTGCAGAACACTCTTCCTTCATCGGTGAACTCTCACTAGTAATAGATCTACCTTAGATCTCTTCAGAAAACTTTTTACCGGATCCCTTTATCGGTGACCTTGCACCAGATTTCGTCATCCGTGAAATTTCATCGGAGCTCTTCATCAGTGGGAGAACACTGGCACAGACCTATTTCCAGTCCACTTCATTGTTACACGTGGTTTCTGGCTGACCACAAACTGACAATGAAAAATGGTTTGTGGATGATCACGAACTTGTAGTTACAAAGTGGTTTTGAGATTACCACGAACTTTACGGGGATACACATGCCTTACAAAGCTTACAACACAACTCCAACTTTTGTATTTATTAGGTACATACTTTACAAATACCACTATGAAAAACATCCTAGACTTTCTTACAATTTAAAATGTGTGACTCATAATACAACATGCTATTGAGTCTATTCCAAGAAACTCCTAAAAAACTTACACAAAATCAATTGATGTCCATCATAATAATTGTTGTTGCTTCATTACCTCCTCTTTTCGTTGCTCACATCTTTGGCATATTTTTCTCTGTCAATTGAAGCTTGGAACTTCACGTTTCACTAATCATTTGTTGGAGTAGCCAATTCTAAGAAAATAACTTCATATTGAGAAGAATAATCTCAATATGTATATTGATTTTGATTCCAAAATACTTTCACCATAAAAGATATTATTCACCAAAACGTGTAAAAAAAACCATGCTACACGCTACGGTTGCACTGGTGAGGCAGAGCAAGTGAGGAAAAATCACACAACCTTTAGTGAGGTCGATCCCAAACACAGGAAGCTGAATGCCTCCCAACAAATTCGCATGCTTCCTTACCTCTTCTAATACATGTGGAAGACCCAATAATCTATATGCCTCTTCTATACACAAGGCCACATTCACAACACCAGTAGCCAACATAACCGACACTGGCACCACATGACCTTTGCAACATAAATGGATCTGGTCACTGCATATAAATCATAGGGCTTTATATCATCATATAAAGCACCATATCACACCAAAAAACAACAAATATTCCAATCTTCAACTGCCCAATCACACCACAAAACAACAAATCTTCCAACCTAAAATTTGTCTTGTTCAACTCGAGCATGTGGGTGAAGCCACCACTGATTGGTTCCAACGAGAAATTAAAAAAAAATGAGACCAAAACAAAACCAAAAAACCAGCATTTGAGGACTCATCCCTTCTCAGTGTCCTCTTCGACCCTCTTTCCAAACAACAACTGTGCAGTCAAAAAAATCAATGATCCGATATGGAGCAAATAACATAGGCAACCAAAAAAGAACACATGAAACCATCCGTTGTGCATACCAACACTTCCGATCTACACCAGCACTTTTGGTGACATTTGACTTCTCCAAGCGGCCTCATTCAAATAGCATAAATTACAAATTGTTGGCGTCTTTCATCGAAAAAATCACTAAGCACCAGACATACTAGTAAATTGCAAACAAACCATGCAGCATACTGGAGCAGTAGAAAGGCACCACTTCAACAACAATGCAGTGTCTTCAAATCAAGGCTGCAACAAAGCAACAAACCAAACTCAAATGTTGTTTTTCCTCACACATTCATTTATAGAATGCTAAGGAGATCCCACAAACAACAACAACTCACCAAAGGATCCACCCATGCTGTTATCTTCTCCACACAACAACACCCTTCAATCCAACAATTCAAATAGAAAGCAACTCTGTGATAAAGAAGATAATGTATGATAGAAATTTTGGTTGCACCATACACTTGAACATTTCCGACAACACTTTTGCTACTAGTAATAGAAATGCTTGTTCCAATAGAGTTTCTTTTTATAAAAAACCTAGCCTCCAGAATATCGATCCTTTTGGAACATGAATGAGTGAAAATTCATGCAGAAATGCAAGACATATCCATAGAGAAATACGACATAGCTCCACTGCTAGTAAACAAATCATTGGAGAAACGGAGAATAGAAATTCCATATAGTGTATCATGGATCTGCAGACAGATCAAAACACCACCCACTAATAGACAAGCAGGCCACTCTAGATCACATACCATGCAAATTCACTTGCATAGACTTCATGAACGCAGATTTTCTCCAAAAATGTAGACAATAACAATTTTCACTCCTCTGTGAATCCACCCACATCGCTTATCCCCGGTAGTTCTGTGTCTGAAGTCTATGTGAATGTCCCCAGATCATTGTACTGATCAGTCTTAGCTTTTCATCCCCCAAAATCCGTTATTGCCTCATCATCTACATTTGAATCTTAGTACAGAGATGAGGAATCAGAAGGCACATGAGGAGAGCGATAAAAAGGGGAAGAAAAAATCTTCTTGCTGTCTTTGCCATGACTGTGTCTCATGCTTTCCTTTCCTCCAAAAATCTCTTGTCCTGTCATATAATCCCATGGCGATTTCTTCCATTTGGGCTCTAGAAAAATGAGCATAGATGCCAAACGAGATATAGATGACTGAGATTTTGGGCATGGAGTCGAGCAATGTGGTACAGTCCAAGTCAGATCACATACTGGTCCCTTTTGTCTTGTCCCTTTTGTCGTTAATGAAGCCCGATGGAAGCAGAGGACCAACATTCCAAAATGGCTTTCTCAACTACAATCCTGTAATTTTTCGGCTCTCAAATTCTTCCACTTTATTAGAGACAACCTAATCGGCTCCATGCGAAAATTGGAATGATGTGTATATTATTTTTTGCATGACAGTTGACACATCTAACTCTTGAAGATAAGAGGGAAGATATGTTATCTTCAATGTTGAAAACTCTAGGGATGTAGTTTATTAGCCTCTCATCATCATTGTTGAGAAATGGATGATGGCCATTTTCCACCAGCAGATCCCAATAATAAATGGAGAAAAAAACCACTCAATCTATCCAGAATGAATGATGAGGAATCTGAAATTTCTTGGCGACCCGATTGCACAGAGTGGTAGATCTATTTTTCTCTCTTCGTAGAGAAAAGAATGAGGAATTTTTTTAATCAATGGAGAAACCCTCCTGCTTAGCCTCTTCTAGAATAGAATTGGACCTGCTAGGGGAGAAAAGGAAGCACTTGGATCTCAAAACACACACCAGACCCAGAGGGAAAATTGCTAGACCAAGACCCGCTACTAAAATCAGAACATTTATTGTCCTCCTCATATGTTATCACAAATCTCTTAGACTCGTACATCGAATCAACGCTCTTCCACCTATGACATATTCTATCACAAAATAAATCTCTCTTGCTCGCCTTGAACTCTATCACCACCTTAATTTCTCATTGGTGAAAGTGAGTTTTATCCCACTCAACACGTCGTCCATCTAACAGTCGAAGGTGTTCTGCCTCAGGTGCTTTAGCACCACCAGAGATTGGCGAAGCTCGTCTTTGATTTCCATGAACAGGAACTGTTACTTCCCACAACCTACGACATGACTGCAGTAGCTAGTACTCCACTCCCTCAGCCCGCGAAGGGCCAAGGATCAGACCCATAAGGGCTCTTGATCCACATGGTGTGTCTCTAGCTCCACACGGTGTGTCTCTGGCTCCAGCAAGAAACCATCTTTGTGATCATGGACACCTTCAACATCGGCTTCCTCAGTTTCAATAGGCCACAACTCTTCTTCCCATATCTCTGTCATACTACCTAATGATGTCAGAGATGAGGAACCCAATTATAAATCCATGCTATTTTATTCGAACCAGTAATCGAGATTTCTTGATCATGTGGGCAGTCAGTAGTTCGATCCCTACCAATGCCAGCCAAAACCCAATGTATTCTCTAATTCATTTCTTGATTTTCCATGGAGGATTATTTGACATATAGTTTCCTTCCCAACTACCGCTCATGCCCTGTCTCTAAAAGCATTGTGGGCAACTAGGCTTTCGTCTTCTCCACAGCTACAATGGTTCAAAAACTCCGATCACATTGCCAAATCACTGCTCAGATGAAGGATACAATCCAATAGGCCACGAAAAAAAACCAAAAACACTCACAAAGTGTGGCCTCTCCAATCATTGTCCAACAAAGGCAAACAAAATTTAATAAAACTATAAAAATACAGTAATTTATTTTCCTATGCCCAGGAAGGGCCAAAGGCCCTTACGGGCTCTGATACCAAGATGAAATCTTAGATACACACTCAATTACATTAATCAAATAAAGTTACATATATGTATGAGGTATAGTCTCAAGATAGGGAAGCTATCTTGGATGCACAATAATTTGGTTGAGGGAATATCTCAACCTCACACCAAACTAGGAACTTAGTTTTTGCTAACCTAAGGAATAGGAACAAAGTCTATACATAGATAGTCACAATTGAAGACAAGTAGGAATTACATATTCCAACACTATCTAATCTGGATAAAGAAATAAAAAATGAGTAATAAGGATAAGGGTAATATAATTTCTCTGAATGTGAAATTTTTTCCTATTCAAACCTTTTTATAAAAATCTCAAGCCATTTGGATGACAAGAATTTCTCAGATTCATATTTAGTGTGTTTGGAATTATACCCGCAATATGGGCTTTTAGGTAAACCACCATAATTAGTCATCCTGGACTCAACGTATCAACCCATACAATGAACACAATATCTATCAAGGAAAAACTTATGTTCGTGCATCCCATTCACATGACATTGTCTAGTTTCACATTAAATTTGATGTGACTTGTTTATTAATTGAGCAATACGAATCTTTTCTTTGCACTGAAGGCTATCACGAAAGTAATTTTTTTATATTAAAAATCATAGGTGGGGTTGAATTCCTGAACATAATACTTCTTCTTTATACCAAACTCTTTTCCCGTATATGCTTACAAAACTTCTCCATAAAAAAATTATTTAACTCCTTACTATTTTTCATGCATCTGTTGTTTTTTATCATGCATGATTTCTTTCTTTTCACTCATTCCTTCATTGAAGATAAATTTCAGCCATTTACCTCCTCCCATTTTCTTACTTCTTTTTATATACCTTATAATATTCGTCGTTGAAATTTTTTTGATGGGAGCAACTCGTGTTTCACTCAACATTATCTCATAACGATCTGTACTTTTTATTTTAAACTTGCTTGTGATGAAGAATTTTTGGGTTTTCTCAACTTTCTTCCATTTTGAAACAAGGATGTTGCTAGCCTACAATTCACACCCATAAAATATCACTCGACAAACTAGGAGTCCATAAAGTACTTTAATAATTTTCCAATACCGTAACTCTTCCTCTCTACAATTGTTTTCAAGTGCATATAATTCTATTCACCCTCCTAAAATTATTTTGTTTCTGCATTCCTCCCAATTAAGGTTTTTGTTGAAATATATCTTGAGGTACATGTATTCATTTAATTCTTCAAGAATTTTTCTTTCAAATAAGGAATTATGCTGCATTTGCTTCCTTTTATTAGAGAAAATCATTATTTTTGTCTTACTGGTATTAACTTTCATTGCACCTACTTTATAGAAATTCTCAAGGGAATATAGGTGCATCTTCAATCCATTGGCTGATTTAGCAACAAGTACGAGATCATCAACATCTAGAAGAAGTTTATCACAAAATCCCCCAATCAACCACCATTCCCACATTGCGGATTTAGCCACTCTTCCAAAAGGGGTAGGGGATAAAGGGAAGCCTTTCTTGACTCTGATGTCCCATCTAAAACTTTCTGAAATTTTTGTTGATGATCTCATTTTAAATTTCACCTCTTCATAAGTCCTATGGACAAGAACTCCATTTTGCAAAGGAATTTCAAGTTCTTCCATTTTACACCACATATTGTCTCTAAGGAGTATGTCAAATTCCTTTTTGAAGTCAACAAAGAAGTAAAATACTTCTTCTATGTCCCCCCGAACCTTTTAAACAATATGTGTCAGCGTGATACCATTATTTAATGTAGAATGCTTCAGCCTAAAACCTGATTGCCCTTTTTTCCTCTTTTATTTTACTTTTTCCCACTTATTGATTCTATTTTATACCATGCCACCAAAAATCTTTGAAAAAAAACTATTGATCATAATGGTTCTATGGTTGGAAGGATTATTAGTTTGTCCACTTTTAAAAAGGGTTGTTTCTCAACTAGTTTTCCAATCCCTTGGGAATCCTTTCCAAATGACGCTGTTGAATATTTCCATCATGTGCGACGCCATAATGTTCATTCCCAACTTTATATTTTCTTCTTGAAGTTCAACCAAGTCCTTTTCCTTCTATGTTTTCAATATTTTAATTCCTTCCTCGACCTCCAATAATGTGAAAATTTTTGTAGTTACGTTGATCCTGGGAGGAGCCTCAACCTGTAATTATTTTTCATAGAGTTTTCTTGCATAGTCAAACCACTAGTTGGCTGTAATATTATTTTCAAATTACTTCTTCCATGGTTTAAGTTACTACAAGAAAAAAAAAACTCGTTTATTCTTTCCTAGATGTATTAACTCTTCTCGCCTTGTTTGGACGAACTCATATTTTTTTATTTTTTAAAATATGTTTATATAACCTTACACTCATCTTCTCCTCACCTTTCTTTTTCAAGGTTCTCCTTGCCATTTTTCATTCCTCATCGATCCACGCATTCATAGGAAAATAATTTGACTCTGATTTCTTATTTTTTTTTCTTTTGAACCTCTCAAGTGCACCCTGAATTATATTTGTTAACTCATGAATTTTGAGGCTTTGCGGACCAATGTTCTCCATCTGAATTGATCTCTTCAACATTTTTTTCAAAATAGTGCAATTTTCTTCTGTTAGAATAATTTTTCCCCTTGATCTTGATTGTCGATAACATTATGATTTCCTCCTATTCTATATTTCTTCTAATCAAGATAAATTTATATAAACTGGGTTATGACCTTATTTTAAGTCCCAAATATTCTCTCCAATCCTAACTTCATCTATCTTTCTATTAAGCTTTGTGAACAAATTACATATTTAACGACACTTGCTCCATTGTATGTATTGCAAGTGAAGTTCCCCAAATTTTTCCATCGATCTAAACCATTGCAGATAATTAAGTTGAAAGCACCATATAACGTAAGAAACTCCTCTCCAAAATGATTACTAACATTTTCGTCTTATTAACATCTCAACCATCTATAATTCTCCTCTTCAATGAGCCTGATAGTATTGTGATCTTCTCTCCAACAAAGAATACTAGCTCATTATTTTTTTGTTCTAGCATTGAAATATCCCACTAAAATAACTTCTTTCTGTTGAGAATATGTGGAAATATATTTCCTTAAATATGCATACAAATCTTTGTTGTTAAACCCCTTATTTTTGAAAATAAATTATAGTTGATCCGCAAAATAATATGTTGAAATTATTATGTGGTTCTCATTTTCTGTTATTTTGAACCATAAATACTAATTATTTATATCTTCTTTCACTAACTGAATGTGAAGAACTTATTTTCCTTTCACTAAAACCAGTATTCCTCCATACCCTTTGCAATTTTTGGCTGCCTTGTTCCAAACTCCTAACTTCAAATAACTGTCAAGCATAGGAGTTTTGCAGCCATCATGTTCAGGACTTTCTCTGAAGAAAAAATATGTCTCTAACTTCTACAGTAGGCCCTGTCTGAGGTCCCATGCTCCAAGGGTAACATATATAGTTCTAAAAAACTAGACTAAGGTAGACCTTGGTAGATTTTTTTTGCTACGTGATTTGGCACACAAGACTAAAATTTGATTCTTCACCCCTTCTCATCCATCTTGATCCTATTTTTTTCCTCCCTATTATAAAATTTCCTACTTTTTATTTATTTTCACCTTGCTGCCTTGTTTTTCCATGAGGCCAAAACAGTTCAATAAAAAATTTACCATTGTACAACCATGCTCTTCTCCCTTTGTTTCTTGTTTCTCTAACTTTATCAACTTCTTATTTACTCTCTTATTGTTGCTTGCTAGTTAAATATTTATCTAGGAAGAAGTGTGAGCCTTTCAAGAGTTTATTTTTCCTTAAGAGATGGTGTTTCTCTTGCTCACTTTCCATTATGAATTTTATGGGTCGATGCCTCTTGTTACATATCTTTCCCAACCTCCTTTCTTGGAAAAGTTTCCCTCTCCACTCTAATTTATCTTTCAAAAATTTCCTTGTCAAATTGAAATTTCTTTAATTATTTCCATACTACCTTGTTCCCCTTATAATGAAGTTTGTTTCCTGTGACCATTAGTGTCCTCAATGTTGTTTTAATTTCTTTTGGAATGGACGTCCTATCCTTCTCTTTTCCATTATTTTTTGATAGGACTTATTGTTGAACTATTTGTGTTTCTACCTTAGTTGTTTTAAATATTATAACATTCTTTTTTGTTTCCATTTCTTCATTCTTGGTTTTCCATGAGTCCTTTATGTTTTCCCATTCTATAAGAACTCTACTTACCCAATTTTATTTTTTTTCTATCTATAATATTATACTTCTTTTGTCGCAATTGAATTTATTTATTTCCGACACATTACCACCCCTTACAACATTCTATTCAAGATTTTACTTTATGTCATCAAAATCTTTTATTATGACATATTTCTTTTCAGAATTATGCTTATAATGATATTCATACCACATCATAATTTTTCCATATTTACTCCTTTAACATGTATTTCTAATTTGTTTAATCTTATGGTATTCCTACACTTCGGTCAATTTACATGAATTCATTTATAATAGTTTCTATTACTATTATATTATTAATTATATACCCTTTCACTCAGTCATCTTATGATACAATTTTTATTTACATTATAACTTTAATAAGTATTAAAGTTAAACTTATCTACTAGGATATAATCCCCAACATCCTAATTCCATATGTCTTACCGTAGATATTAATTAGAATATAATAAGGTAGTTTTTAATCTTATTTAAGGCTTATACTATCTTGGTTAAGTCTTAGTTCCAATTAGAATATGTATAGTGATACCCACATGAATTTTGTATATTTATGTATATAACGTATTCTCTAAGGGTTTTGTTGTTAATGTGTGGTCAACGAATTTATGTCTAACCTTATGGCATTATCACTATCTATTTGGATTTATGATACATAATTTAAATGTCATATCACTTGCTTTTAATGTCATGCGTTCGCATATGGACATTCGACCATACCTTGTGGATTTGGTCATATCTAACCTAATTAATTTATGACAGATATACTTGTATCATCTGTTAGTTTGATGCTATTAGTGGTTAATTAGTTGTACTTTGGATTAACTCAGTCACATGGCCATATTAATTTTCACGACTAGTTGAAGCTTGGATCTTACTCCACTTTGACTGTGGACATTTTCTCATACTTTCACCCTCCATCATTCTTGTTTAGGGTTCTATGGAAATTCCTTTATTTGTTTCATTTTCATTTGTCCATTTTCACCTCACGGTTTCGACTGTGGTTTTTTTTTGTAAGTTTGATAAGGATTATGGCTTCCTTCTACCTTTTTATTTCCTCACGGCGACCACTACAACTACAAGTAAACATATAAGCCCAAAAAAGAACTAGTAGCATAGTTGTAATTTCTGAACAGCCTCGTCCATTTTTTTAGGATTGTCAAATTCAATAATTTATTTGTAAATAGTGGTAAAATAGTTCATAAATCCCTATAGTTTATTTTTTTCTTTGCTTATGTATGACACATATCAAATTAAATTGGTGAAATTCATCATGAGCTCATAAAATTCCTTAGCTTTGTCATCATAATACCTCTCACAAAGGTATCGAGATTTTAATTTCTCTTGAAATTCTTTCGATGAAACAATATTTTCATCTTGATATTTCAAAGTATATTCTATTTATTTAGTTGGACCGTCAAATATCTAAATGCATTATTCCTTTGGTAGAGTGCATGGAACCACTAAAATATTTAGATTCCTTCGTAGAGTGTGAAGGACGATTACTTCATCTACTTAAACAATTAGATAGGGCAGTCAACTACTTGAATGCACCACATCCTAATGGTGCACTAAACCCTTCCCAAAAAATCCAATCCAATAACAATCCCTAGATGCGTCACTTACTAAGCATTCATATACAGTTTTTCCCTTCGAATATTGTGGTGAAATTTATAGAGCATGTGTAAATAAATATTAAAATTATTACATGAGATATTTATTGGAATCACATTAGTAGGCTATACCAACCATCCATTCATTCGTGATCAAGAAATAATATTTTTAAATGGCTTAACTAATTCAATTAATGATTACAAATGAAGACCATATAACTTATTAAAAGAATTTTTTTGTATAAAGCTTAACTACGGAGTATTCTTTGGATAATCTAATGATTGGAACCCTAATGAAAACAATCTTTTACTTTTCAACACATTTTCATCATAAAAATTTAATAACCTTTTTCTTTATGTAATTTTACAATTCTACTCATTATATACTCAAATATCTAAGCCTTCTATTCACATGGATCTCAAAAATGTTACCTAAAAATATTTGAAAAGATGAATGATTGTAGGGTTCAAGAAATGTTAGAGGTTAGAATCATTCAACTTAATCAAAGTTATGTCTCTATACTTGATGAATTATTAGTTGAATTACCAAGTTGGATTTTTACTCACGATATAATAAAATCATAACTAGCAATTGCACCTCATGTTGCAAAAGAAACACAATAAGACATAAATTCAAAAATTGTTATGAAATTAACTAATTAATTTTATTGTAAAATAGTGTATATGAAAGTGATAATTAAAGAAATATATTAAAAGAAAACATAACCTTCTCTAATGGTTAGTTATGAAACCAATAAAAATAGAAAACCTAAAAATAAATATTATATAAAAAAAATACTTATATTTTTAAACTTATTCAACTAACCTATTAATCTAAAATAATATACCAACACCAAAAAAAGCTTAACCATTTTTTCTTTTTTGAAAATCATATACAACTATCTTAAACCAAAACATCTAGACTTAAACAATCCCAACCATAAATACATTTTCCAATATCATCAACCAAAAGGAAAAAGTTGGATATATGGTATGTTAAACAAAAATGCCAAATGAAACTAATCGTCATATTGATAAGATAAAATAATCACATTTTCCAGCTACTGTCCTTCCCTTCATCGATTTGGATTAATTTGTTTACCAAATAGAATAACAATATTTTATTGTGATTGCCGCTTTTCTGAAATCCCTGTTTTTTTTGTGCATTTCACGAGTGAAGTTGTTTCTTTCAACTTGAAGCTGGACTGATTGGACATTTCGACCTGTAATTTCTTTCCCAAACAGCATAAGACTTTATTAGTCCCTACCTAGACTATAGCGATCAATAGATAGTTGAATTTCTATTAGTTTCCGTGTTGACTGAATTTTTGCACACACTAATCTTGTTTATCCAAAGTTTCGAAATATTTATTTTCAACATTCAATTTTTTATACCAAAGTTTTTTATGAGAGAAAGTGGACCTCTTATTATCTGCTTATCTCTGTTTCTCCTTTTTTTTGTTGATCCAAACCTTTTTAATCAAAGTTTTTATTGTTGATTTAAATAATGTAGCTTTTTTTGTTGATCCAAACTTTTTAACCAAATTTTTTATTGTTGATGCAAAGTTTTTAACCAAAGTGTCAGCCATAGTTTGTTGTTTTATCGAAAGTCTTTGACTGTTCATTTTATTTTTCTGCAGGTGGTGGTGTTTATATGTTGATACCTATGTAAATAGAAGCTCTTGGTGTTGTATGAACGTGTTGAAACATCAGTGAATGGAAGCTCATGCTTGTGTTTAGGATTTGTACTTGAACACCCGCACTAGCTTCGATTTAATCCTTTCAAAATATTCCAACAACATTTACGGAAAATCCATTATTTTGGTAAATGTAAATGTTTTTCACAGAGTGCTAGAGTTTCATGGAACATTATACTTTCTTGGAAATTCCACTACCGCCATGAATCTAATGGCATGAATCATGAATCTTCCACCATTAATCTGAAATGTAAGCATCCTCCTTTATATTTTATGAAGCTTTATATTTTATGAATCTCATATCTGTAATGTATTTTATGTATTTTATGAAGGTGGAGTCTAAAATGTAAACATTGTATGTGGTTTTCTTTATCTTTTTCCCAAACCCTGCCTATCGTAAACCATACCTGCCATTTTCCTCTAAGCCTGTTGTGTCATTTTCTCAACCCTACTTGCCATTTTCCAAATCCCTGCTAGGGTTTGAATAAACGAGGTGGTCATTGGTATTTTTCTGAATGGATCATTTCCTTATCGATGGTCACCCCTGTTCCTTCTACATGAACTTGGTAGTCGACTCAACCAACAGACGGCTGAGCGAAAGCAAGGGAAGGATTTTCAATACCTCTGATTCCTATTATAAAATTCCAATTGTTTCCTGCCCCCCAATACTCATTTTGAGAATTGATTCAACAACATGAGTCCGTGGGAAGCATGAGTATGTGATGATCCCATCAGGAAATTCTAGCATATGGTCATGGCATGGGTGAGTTAGTGAAGAGTTCATTGATGGTCTAAGCACTCATAACACTGGAAACATTTCTCGTTATTTATAAGAACAAGTTGCGAGGAAACTATTTTCAAAGGGAGGAAGGTTGTATGCATAAATGACTCAAGGGTTAGGTGCATCCCTACTGTATCTCCCTCCACATCCATATAAAATTCATATTAAAGTGATATGGAGGTAGTAAGGGGTTTTAGAGGTGGTTGGGAATAGTAAGGCTAGCATTTAAGGTTTTATCTCCTTCCTATCCCGTAGCTTATCCCCACCTTGTGCCATATCGTACCGATCCGTGTTGTGCCATGTGTGGTGGGCATGGCATTCGGCAATTTTTCCTGCTCCCTACTGCTGGTGGGATGGAATCTATTGATGGCAGGTGTGTGTTGACTTGAGTGTGCGGATGCGGGCAAAGTAGAAAGTGAGAAAACGAACTAAGCGATAAACCATTTGCAATCTGCAAACTTTACCCTCTTGCCCAACCTTCTGCAGGCTTTCTCTGGCCCAACCTTCTTCCAACTTTCTCTAGTTGGATGGTTGTTATAGTCTAATTTTACATGATAATAAAACTATAAAAAATTCCTTTTCGCTATAGAATAAATATCTTAGGAGTCTGCATGGAAAAAACTTCAGAAAGCATAGAGCATTAGGCGTTGAGTTGTCACAAAGCGGAATAAGAGGTAAGGTTATGGGCCCACAGGGGCAGACAAATGGAATAAGAGGTAAGGTTGTGGACTCATAGGGGCAAACAAATGGTAGAGTCCTAGGCAACATATGAACTGTATTTTGCATGTCTTACACACATATTTACAGAGTTTCCTTAAAGTGTTTACACAAGTACCTTATAAGTATTTTGTTCACACAAGTGTTTTCTAAGTATTTTGTTTACATGAATATTACATTGTTCCCTTCCTTGTAATCCGCTGCCTAAGAAAGTTTTGAAGGAATTCGCATAAGTATCGAAGGAATTGTTAGTGGTACGGTACCTTACGTTTCTTTTGTGGTTATTTTTCTATTTTGTTGTTGTTATGTTATGGTGCTTTTGTTGTTATTTTGTTGGTTTTTTTTGTTAAAAAATTAATCATTGATTATTGATTGAACAAGTGGTCACTAGAAAATTTGGCCCAATTTCTGACGGCCACTTTGTCACTATTCTGACACATAGTCATCACAAGAGTGACAGTTTGAGGTCGTACAAAACATGGTTATCCATTACTTCGCAATTCCGACGCTTTTCCAAAGTGTCGCAATACCAACACATTTTTTTATGTTTTGCAAAGTGTTGCTATTCTGACGTTTTATAAGCGTCGGTCTTCCGATGATCACCAACTATCGGTTTTCCGACACTTTTCATGTTTTCAAAAAAACGTCGCAATTCTGATGTTATGGCTTCCAACGTTTTACAAATTGTCATAATTCTGACGAAATATCATCTGACGTTTAGAACTTTGTTTGTCCGAAGCTTATGTAACGTCGCTTTACCGATGAAAAAGTTAAAAATAATTATTAAAAAAACATTGATCTTCCTACAATCGAGGTGTCGGTCTTCCGACGAAAAAGCAAAAATATTAAAAAAAATAATGTCACTTGTCCGACGATCGAGGCGTCAGTTTTCCAACGAAAATGTCAAAATATTAAAAAAAAAATAACGTCACTCTTCCAATGATAGAGGCATGAGTATTTCGATGAAAATGTGAAAATATTAAAATAACATAACGTTGTTCTTGCAAGATATCAGGTGTTGGTCCTCCGAGGGCACATTACAAAAATTAAAAAAAAAAATCACGGGGGAGAAAACGGAAAAAAACCTACAGTAAAAACCTACGGTAAATATAATGACTGGTGCAGCAGCTAGTATTATGGGATGGTGTCGATCTGAAAAGCTTCTTCAAACACGAATTTGAGAAACTACCGTATATTTTATATGTATTGATCGAGTATCTATGTGTTCGAAATATCATTATTGAAGCTAGTGTTACATTTTCTTTTGTTACCGACTTATGTCTTGTGAGTGTGGTTAGTTGGTAATGTGAGTGGGGCTTAATCGAATGACTTCAGCTTAATCCAGTGAACTCAGGAGAATACACCACCATAATAGAGCCAACGCCTTCGGGCCAATACATGACCCGAGCTTATAGGAAAATGAGTTCAGGCCAGTACATGACCAGCGCTTCCGATTAAAAGCCTTTGAGCCAATGCACAACCATATTAAAGCCAACACATTTGACCTAGATCATAATAGAAATTATGATCCAAATCATAACAGACCTCGGAAAACTATACCAAATCTTACATCTTCAAGACAATATACAACCATAATAGAGATTATGAGTCAATGCCTTCAAGACAAATCACAACAGGGTTTAGGGGCCAATACATTCAGTCCAAATCATAAAAATACTTACCAAACAATGCCTTTAGGCTATGGGTATATTTATTTTCACACCCAATTTAATTCCACCAAATGTTCAACAATGAAATATTTATTTTCACACCCAATTTAATTCCACCAAATGTTCAACAATGAAAATAGTTCTATAGAGCAGCAGCAACTGTAGCTTCTTGTCACATGTCCCTCTCTCGTACTCAAAAGATTTTTTATTTTTTTTTTCCGCAGGTGAAATTTAACTTGGTTCATCTTTACTTTTCCACCTTCATCTCCTTCCTTTGGAGGAAAGACATAAAATTAAATAGGAACATAATAAACTTCTAACACATTGACAAAGTTAACTATATACATTTATCGTTCTGTTTCATCCCATTTTACTTATTCCTAGATGCAACTAATCATATGATGATTCCCATAGAAGGTGAAACATATAACGCCTCTCCACTAATTTTTTTCATTTTATTTAACCATTGGACATTATATAGGAATAAATCGAGGTCTTGAATTTTGTATAGTATAAAATCGGACCACTCATTTTATTTTTAAATCAAATGTGATCGATAAACATGGATCGACCCTTTTCTGAATTCCATAGGTCGACGTTTTTTTTTTTTACTACGTATTGCTCAATTTGATATGCTTTTCTTTTATTCCCGGATCATTTCCTTTCTGATGCCAGTTGGGGAATTTATGTTTTTCTTTAGTGTTTCAACCACTCCTGTACTATTCTTTCGTATATGGGCGATAATTTTCTGGCACATCAGGTAGGATTTGAATTTCGATTTGTCAAATGGGACGTTGTGGCCTACCTGCATTCAATTTCTTGCTTCTCCAAAAATTTTGTTTGATGCAAAGTACTACGATTCTGAACTCTGAATACAGATCACGCTATTTGTGTACGATGGGTTTGAATAAATAATTTAAAATATTACCCTTGGGTTTGATTAATATTTCTTTAAGATCACGCTATGTATGAATTTAATGTTACAATCCCTCTCGGGATTTTTGGATGTACTCTCCCTTAAAGCTTATTCGGTCGCCAATCCCAAATCCGAGTTCATTCATACGGTTATCCCTACACATGGACGGCTCGATTTTAATGGAGTTAGGGTTTCCTACTCCGTTATTAGCTCCTATTTTTCATTCCAGAACTTCATCTTGTCTGGGTGGTGTTTGTCGTTTCCCTTTGGACTATTTTTGCACAGGATACAAATGTCGAGGTTTTCTACCAAGCGCTCGTTCATTCGATCAAAATAGGTATGATTTGTTTTTCATCTGGCTATCGGTTTCAGTGCGTAGTGCTTGTTAAATCTTCGTTCTATTATGGAGAAATTTCAGTGAACGATTCTACTCAGCTTGTTTCCTCAGTTCTGGTTTCACTCTACTGCAATCGTGTAGGATTGGAACGCTCAAGATGGCGTTCCAGAATTTATTCACAACGCTATTACAGCGAAATTCGTAAAATAGGTATTATTTTTTTTAGTCAATGGTTTTCTTCTCTTTGTCTTACACCTTTTCGTTTGATTTGGGTTGAATGGAGAACTCTGAAAGAGTATATGGTTCGGCTAATACCATTTCTGTTTGCTCCTAATTCTCGGGTAAAATTTTCTATTAACCCCAACGACTCAGGTGTTCTTACAGAACTCACGATGAAGAATAAGGGGCTTTCTTAGGAAGGCGAAAGGCCTGGTCGACTCTTGTCGTGACAAGATAGCCATCAGGTTTGAAACACAACTCAGAGTTTGTAAGGGTTGGCTTATATCTTCTCATGAGAAAATGCATTTAACTCTCCCCTTCTCGCTGTGTTCGTTTCAGGGAGTGTTGATCTGGCATTCATCGCGTCACCCCAGGTATACGGTATACTTCATTTTTTTGTTTTCCAATCGTTTGGTGAATACTTTCTATTATGGACCATAAATTTACTAATAGAAACATTCTTTGTTCCTTGCAGGTATATAAATTCTGCTATGGTAGCTAAGAGGTTAGAATCATTTTCGTTGTTTCTGGCGACTTCATTCGACTTATTTCCTTCATTCGTTATTGCACAGGTTCTCCAAATTTTTCCAACGATCTTCGTACGGATTTTCTCTTGTTGCTATAGAAAGTATTTAAATTTTTTTTTTTTTCAATAGCCGTGGACATGCGGTTGGTGTAGGGACGTTTACACATTATGAGTTCCACGCTGAACGTTGCGACTAAGCTCGCTCAGTTTCGTTTCCTTTGTGCGTGTTTATTCCTGAGCTCAGCCGACTAAGGGTGAAGTGAATCTCTGAAGTGACTCATGGAATTTCTATTCAGATTTGGCACTCATTACTACTATTGATACGCATACTGCCTTGTTTCAGGATGAGTTAGCATCAATTCTCTGAACTGAGTCGTATGAATAATTGCATCTTGCTTCGTGTTCCTCTGGTTTGGTTTTAAAGAGTAAATAGATGTAGTATGGAATGGGGTTTTTTATGGTTTTCATCTGAATCCTCCCTTTTTGTTCGAATATATTATGCAGAGAAATCTCTTTTATTTTTGAGTTAATAGTTATCAACTCAGAACATACTTATTCTCTTAATGCTAAAGGAGTATATTAATGTTCGTCTACGACTGATATTTAATGAAGATTTAAATGATGCCAACGAAGTTTTATTTATTTTAAATATGTTGATTCAACATACATATACAGGCACTGTACAACTGTATGTTAGCAGTTCATTTAATGATTGTAGATTCTTTTCTTGAATTTGATTTGGCAACCGTGACAGTTTATAACACCCTAAAATTTTTATGCTGCATATTAATTTCAAATGTTCTTATCTAGATTTCCCTCGTATTTCTGTGGAAATTCTATGACAGATAACTTATAATATTAAGTCAATACCTGGCAGCTTTTTAAATTCTCATTTATATACGAAGGGTTATACATGTTTCTTAACTAGACTTTGGCATAGTTCAAAACAATCTAGTGAAATATTAACTGTTAACCCACTATAATTTATCTCTTTGTTTACATAATTAGTTCATTGTGGTATTTATGTAGCATAGTATCTCTGTTACATAAACAAATTTAAAATCTGGCTTATGTTCTAGGGTCTAGTAGTATCTTTCTGAAGCTTGTTTTGTTTTCAGAACTCTAATGGCTTTAATTCTGGTTACTCCAAATTTTACATGAAAGTTTCCTCTATACTAAAATTTAGAAGCCAAATAAAGTTTCATTGACCCCACTAGAGAACTTGTACTCTGTCTCCAGATTTACAAAATCTATCCTGTCATTCTTTCATGCACAGGGTAAATTGCAACTCATTTGCTATTACTTTCCAATATAAAATAAGAACTTCAGATTCTCATTCACCTATATGCATATACTAAAATCATTCTAAGAAACAGAAGTAGATTAAAGTTAAGTCATAGATTCTTGTTCTGTGAAAAGATAAGTATCCTCATATTTAAACCAATCACTGGTTTAGAGATTCTGTGGGATTCTACTTCACATATTGAATTGTACAACCATACAGAGTGGCAAGGATAAATTCCTTATAAACAATTCTGTTAAATGTAGAATTTATATTCTAATATACAATGAAATTTTATATGTAGCCAATTCATACTATCTGAAGTAAAACATTTGTAAAATTAGGGACATACCACTCCTGCAAATGACCAAACTCCCAACCTTAGAATCCTTCTGTCTCCCAGGACTCACCCTCGAGCTGAGATCATTCTCCTAGAATAGACCAACCCCAATCTGTTCTAGTGCAGCTTATTTAAGCTTTTACTCCCCAAAGCCTGTTTCTAATTCTGCGTCCAGAATATCAGGATGCTTTTCTTCCTATTTGCCTAGGATTCCCATTTTAGGGACTCTTTAAAGCTGTTTTATGATTTTCCTCAGCTTTTCCAACTTTTTACCTCTTCCCAACTACTTTCCTCATCATTGGGGAAATTTAGATTCTACCTCAAAATCTAATTTAGAAATATTTTCTTTCAAGGATTTTTGAAAGATTTTGGGGATTATTTGCTTTGTCCATCCTCATGGATTTATGGATTATTTGGGGATTATTTGATCTCATACATATCATTTTGGTCAATCTGCAGAAAAATCATTTTATTCATCTCTTCAAATAATTATTTAATTACATTCACAAAATATTTATCCTTTGGGGTCCACTCCCCTTAGGATTAAAGTTCAAATGTATAACTTTGAAATCCAAACACATGAATTGGGGGGTGTCACATATTCCCCCTCTAAAAATAAACACCATCCTCGGTGTTGTTTTTCAACTATTAAAGTTCATTTTTCAAATAAAAATGGATATTTTTCCATCATTTCAGCTTCTCTTTCCCAGGTAGCTTCTTCAACAGTGAAGTGCTTCCACTGCTCCTTTACTCTTGCTAACATTCTGTTTCTCAATTCAATTTCTTCCCGCTCCAATATTTGAAGCGGTTCTGGCAGAAACTCCCCTTCTGGTTCCACCTGTACAACATTCCAATCAACTATGTGAGAAGCATCATGCAAATATCTTTTTAATAATGAAACATGAAATACATCATGAACTCTAACATGGGGTGGTAAGGCCAGTTTGTAAGCTACTGGTCCCACCCTTTCTAATATTTCAAAAGGACCGCAATATCTTGGAGCCAGTTTTGCACAACTTCCAGCATAAAGTGTGCTCTTTTTGGGTTTAATACGCAAATATACATGCTCCACCACTTTAAATTCTCGGTGCACTCTTTTCTTATCAGAATAGCTCTTTTGACGATCTTGTGCTGTCTTTGTATTTCTTTGTATCTGTTTGACAATTTTTTCCATTTCTTGCAAAGCATCTGGTCCTAACATGAGTTTATCTTCTGGTTGACTCCAGCTTAAAGGAGTACGACACTTCCTTCCATACAATGCCTCAAACGGACTCATCTTGATAGAGGATTGGTAGCTTTTATTATAGCAAAATTCGGCCAAATGAAAATACTCTTCCCACTTTGATGGCCTATCCATCACATACATTCTCAGCATATCCTCCAAAATTTGGTTAGTCCTTTCTGTCTGCCCATCAGTCTGAGGGTGATAGGCAGTACTAAAATTCAATTTAGTACCCATACCTTCAAATAACCCTTTCCAAAAGGCTGCTGTAAACTTGCAATCGCTGTCAGAAACAATCACTTTCGGAACCCCATGAAGTCTTACTACCTCCTTCAAGAACACATTTGCTACTTGAGCTGTCCCAAAGGTAGATTTCACTGGTATAAAGTGGGCAGCCTTTGTTAGAGTGTCTACTACTACCATTACAGAATCATGCTGGTATTTGGTTTTGGGTAATCCTGTTATAAAGTCCATGGAAACTGTGTCCCATTTCCATTCTGCAATTGGCAAAGGGTTTAAAAGGCCCGCCGGATGTTGATGTTCAACTTTGACTAGTTGACATTCCATGCACCTTCTTAAATATTCTGCTACATCTCTCTTCATTCATGGCCAGAACAACTTCTTTTTCAGGGCTATTAACATTTTCTGATATCCTGGATGTCCTGCATATGGCTGTTTGTGATATTCATCCAGAATTTCCTTTTTTAAAGATTCTACATTGGGAATATACAACCTGTTTTTGTAACAGATCAGCCCCTTTTGGTTTCGAGTAAAATCAGTTTTCTCCTTTTTCTATAGTTTCACCAAGAGTGTTTCATAGTTTGGATCTTGATTTGCTGCTTTTCTCACCAACTCTTCTATTTCGATCTGAACACTACTTCCAATGCTGTTTATATTCTGACAAGCATTTCTACTTAATGCATCAGCAACTTTATTTTCTTTTCCCTTGATATGTTTTATATCCATATAAAATTCACTTAAAAAGGACAGACATCTGTCTTGTCTTGCATTCAGATCAGTTTGGGAAAAGAAATATTTGAGACTAATATGATCAGTCATCAATGTAAACTTTTTTCCAAGAAGATAGTGCCGCCGCATTTTCAAAGCATGGATAACAGCTGCAAATTCTAAATCATAGGCAGTATAATTCTGTTCATGTATTTTCAGTTTCCTAGATTCATAGGCAATAACTGAATTTTCCTGAAAAAGGACTCGTCCCAACCCCACTCGACAAGCATCTGTGCATACAACAAATTCTTTATCAGGCTCTGCAATCTTTAGTATAGGGGCTGTAGTAAGTTTCAGTTTTAATTGGTCAAAACTGTTTGACATTTTTCAGTCCACTCAAATTTGACACCTTTCCTTTCTAATGACGTGATGGGATGTGCTATGGCAGAAAACCTCTCTACAAATCTGTGATAATAGCCTGCAATCCCCATGAATGATCTTATTGCTGAAACATCAGTTGGTACAGGCCATTCTTTTATAGCCTTTATCTTTTCAAGGTCAACTGCAATGCCTTGTTCAGAAAAAATATGACCCAAATATTGGATCTTATCTTTATAAAACTCACATTTGCTGAACTTGGCATATAGCTGATTTTCCTTTAGAGTTTGCAATACTATCCTCAAGTGTTCTTTATGTTCCTTCTCACTTTTTGAATAAACTAGGATATCATCTATGAACACAAGGACAAATTTATCCAAGTACTTGTTTAACACACTGTTCATTAGGCACATAAATGTGGCAGGGGCATTTGTCAAACCAAAAGGTAGGACTACAAATTCGTAGTGTCCATACCTGGTTCGGAAGGTTGTTTTGCTGATGTCTTCTTCCTTGATTCCGAGCTGGTGATAACCAGTTCTTATGTCTATTTTTGAAAAAACTGAAGCTCCTCTCACTTGGTCAAAAAGATCATCAATTCTAGGCAAAGGGTATCTATTTTTAATGGTAAACTTATTCAGTTGACGATAATCAATGCACATCCTAAAAGTTCCATCTTTCTTTTTCACAAATAAGACCGGTGCTCCCCAAGGAGACACACTTGGTCTAATATATCCTTTATCTAACAGTTCTTGTAATTGCATTTTCAGTTCCATCAGTTCAGGGGGACTCATTCGATAAGGCGCTCGGGAGACAGGTGTTGCTCCTGGCACCAGATCGATTGAGAAATCAATCTCTCTTTTGGGGGGAAGATGAGGGATTTCCTTTGGAAAAACTTCCTTGAATTATCTTATTACTGGTACAGCATCTAGTAATTCCTCCTCAATTTTCTGTTCAACTTCCTCCACATGTACTGCATAAACTTGGTATCCTTTTCTAGCTGTTCGTTTTAATTGTAATGCTGATATTTGTCTTACTGAAATGGATTTTGGTTTTCCTTTGAGAGTAAAAGGTTTCCCTTCTTCATCCACACAATGCAGGGTTTTATCACAGCAGTTCATCAGGGCTTTCTTCTTTTCCAGCCAGTCCATTCCTATCAGTAAGTCATAAGAACCTAAGGGCAGTATGTTCAGATTTACTTCTGTTTGAAAATCATTTAATTTGATTGTTGTTCTGGGTAATTTATGTGTTACCTTTCTCTTAGTTTCGGTAGCCAGCTGTACCAACCATGATTGCTAAAAATTTTCAGGTTTAAGATTACATTTTTCTACAATTCCAGGACTAATGTAACTCAAAGAAGCACCGGGATCAATCAGAACAATAACAGATAGGTCAGAAATCTTACCCTCCATTTCCACCATGGTAGCTTGATGTTCTGCTTGTTGATTCTCCAAGGCGGCACTAATGGTGGGTATATTCCTGGCTATGTCATTTACTGTTGTAGCTTCTCGATCTCTCCTGATCAGATGAATGTTTCGATGAGGAAAATCCCTCAAAATATGGGGTTCTCCACAGCCCCAACACTTCAGGGGTTCTCTCATTTTGACTGTCCCTTACTTTTTATTGTCTCCATTGATTTGTTTGGAAGCTACTTGGGACTGAGCAGTTTGAATTTCTTTGGGTTTATTAAACTTTTTCTGTTGATGGTCTCTGCCAAAATTTTTCAAATAGGCTGGTTTCTGTTTCCTCCCTTTGAACTCATTCTTATGTACCCAGTTTTTCCCTTACTCAGCTTTTCCTTTAAACTGCTAATAGCATAATCTCTCTTTTCTAACAGCTTCGTCCATTGTCTTTGGGTTATCAAACTCAATTTTCTCTTTGTATACAGTAGGCAGACAATTCATAAACCTTTGTACTTTTGCTTTTTCTTCCCTAATGTAGGGTACATATCTCAGCAGATTTGTAAACTTAGTCACAAACTCATCAATAGTGAGCTGTCCTAATCTAAGTTCGTGGAATTCTTTTGCTTTATCATCATAATAACGTTCATTTAGGTAGCGATTCTTGAACTTAAACTGGAAATCTTCCCAGGTAACTGTCTTTTCATCAATAGCATGGACCATTTTCGTCTCCTCCCACCACAAGGTAGCTTTACCTTGTAACTGATAAACAGCTAATCTGGCCTTCAGATTGCTTTCATATTCATAAACCTATAAATATTTAATCATATTCAGCAACCAAGCTTCAGCATCTTCCTCCTTCTCTCCATCCTAGGAGGGAGGTTTGATCTTCCGGAATTCTCCCTGTAATTCCTTTTTCTGTTTATACTGATGCCTAGGAGCATCATCATCATCAGACTCATCAATCTTACTCTTTCTGGAACCTTCACCTTCTTGGCTGTTCCGTGAAGTTAGTTCTTTGATGAGATTTTCTTGCTCCTTACTGGCTGATGACAACCTGTCATTCTGGCTTCTTAATTCAGCCAATTCCCATTGTAACCTGTGCAACATAGCCATCATCGAAGCATTGGGATCTGGTGTACCAAACTCATCACGCAGATCCACATAAATTTCTTCACTTTCCGCCATTTCAGCACCACTGTACACTACACAACACCACTGTACACTACACAACATTGATCAGTGAAAATGATTTTTTTTTTTTTTAATTTCTATAGAAATACATTTACACAGCAACAGTGAGCACGATGTCACCATCCCAGTTTTTTATAACTTGGGCTCCGATACCATTTGTCACATCTCCCTCTCTCATACTCAAATTTTTTTATTTTTTTTTCCGCAGGTGAAATTTAACTTGGTTCATCTTTACTTTTCCACCTTCATCTCCTTCCTTTGGAGGAAAGACATAAAATTAAATAGGAACACAATAAACTTATAACACATTGACAAAGTTAACTATATACATTTATCGTTCCGTTTCATCCCATTTTACTTATTCCTAGATGCAACTAATCATATGATGATTCCCATAGAAGGTGAAACATATAACGCCTCTCCACTAATTTTTTTCATTTTATTTAACCATTGGACGTTATATAGGAATAAATCGAGGTCTTGAATTTTGTATAGTATAAAATCGAACCACTCATTTTATTTTTAAATCAAATGTGATTGATAAACATGGATCGACCCTTTTCTGAATTCCATAGGTCGACGTTTTTTTTTTTTACTACGTATTGCTCAATTTGATACGCTTTTCTTTTATTCCTGGATCATTTCCTTTCTGATGCCAGTTGGGGAATTTATGTTTTTCTTTAGTGTTTCAACCACTCCTGTACTATTATTTTGTATATGGGTGATAATTTTCTGGCACATCAGGTAGGATTTGAATTTCGATTTGTCAAATGGGACGTTGTGGCCTACCTGCGTTCAATTTCTTGCTTCTCCAAAAAATTTGTTTGATGCGAAGTACTATGATTCTAAACTTTGAATACCGATCACGTTATTTGTGTACGATGGGTTTGAATAAATAATTTAAAATATTACCCTTGGGTTTGATTAATATTTCTTTAAGATCACGCTATGTATGAGTTTAATGTTACAATCCCTCTCGGGATTTTTGGATGTACTCTCCCTTAAATCTTATTCGGTCACCAATCCCAAATCCGAGTTCATTCATACGATTATCCCTACACGTGGACGGCTCGATTTTAATGGATTTAGGGTTTCCTACTCCGTTATTAGCTCCTATTTTTCATTCCAGAACTTCATCTTGTCTGGGTGGCGTTCGTCGTTTCCCTTTGGACTATTTTTGCACATGATAGAAATGTCGAGGTTTTCTACCAAGCGCTCGTTCATTCGATCAAAATAGGTATGATTTGCTTTTCATCTTGCTATCGGTTTTGGTGCGTAGTGCTTGTTAAATCTTCGTTCTATTATGGAGAAATTTCAGTGAATGATTCTACTTGGCTTGTTTCCTTAGTTTTGGTTTCACTCTACTGCAATCGTGTAGGATTGGAACCCTCAAGATGGCGTTCCGGAATTTATTCACAACGCTATTACAGTGAAATTCGTAAAATAGGTATTATTGTTTTTAGTCAATGGTTTTCTTCTCTCTGTCTTACACCTTTTCATTTGATTTGGGTTGAATGGAGAACTCTGAAAGAGTATATGGTTCGACTAATACCATTTCTGTTTGCTCCTAATTCGCGGGTAAAATTTTCTATTAACCCCAACGACTCAGGTGTTCTTACAGAACTCACGATGAAGAATAGGGGGCTTTCTTAGGAAGGCAAAAGGCCTGGTCGACTCTTGTCGTGACAGGATAGCCATCAGGTTTGAAACGCAACTCGGAGTTTGTAAGGGTTGGCTTATATCTTCTGATGAGAAAATGCATCTAACTCTCCCCTTCTCGCTGTGTTCATTTCAGGGAGTGTTGATCTGGCGTTCATCGCGTTACCCCAGGTATACAGTATACTTCGTTTTTTTGTTTTCCAATCGTTCGGTGAATACTTTCTATTATGGACCAGAAATTTACTAATAGAAACATTCTCTGTTCCTTGCAGGTATATAAATTCTGCTATGGTAGCTAAGAGGTTACAATCATTTTCGTTGTTTCTGGTGACTTCATTTGACTTATTTCCTTCATTCATTATTGCACAGGTTCTCCAAATTTTTCCAACGATCTTCGTACGGATTTTCTCTTGTTGCTATAGAAAGTATTTAAATTTGTTTTTTTTTTCAATAGCCGTGGACATGCGGTTGGTGTAGGGACGTTTACACATTATGAGTTCCACGCTGAACGTCGCGACGAAGCTCACTCAGTTTCGTTTCCTCTGTGCGTGTTTATTACTAAGCTCAGCCGACTAAGGGCGAAGTGAATCTCTGAAGTGACTCATGGAATTTCTATTCAAATTTGGCACTCATTACTACTGTTGATACGCATATTGCCTTGTTTCAGGATGAGTTAGCATCAATTCTCTGAACTAAGTCGTATGAATAATTGCATCTTGCTTCGTGTTCCTTTGGTTTGGTTTTAAAGAGTAAATAGATGTAGTATGAAATGGGGTTTTTTATCGTTTTCATCTGAATCCTCCCTTTTTGTTCGAATATATTATGCAGAGAAATCTCTTTTATTTTTGAGTTAATAGTTATCAACTCAGAACATACTTATTCTCTTAATGCTAAAGGAGTATATTAATGTTCGTCTACGACTGATATTTAATGAAGATTTAAATGATGCGAACGAAGTTTTATTTATTTTAAATATGCTGATTCAGCATACATATACAGGCACTGTACAACTGTATGTTAGCAGTTCATTTAATAATTGTAAATTCTTTTTTTGAATTTATTTGGCAACCGTGACAGTTTATAACACCCTAAAAAAATTTTGCTGCATATTAATTTCAAATGTTCTTATCTAGATTTCCATCGTATTTCTGTGGAAATTCTAGGACAGATAACTTATAATATTAAGTCAATATCTGGCAGCTTTTTAAATTCTCATTTATATACGAAGGGTTATACATGTTTCTTAACTAGACTTTGGCATAGTTCAAAACAATCTAGTGAAATATTAACTGTTAACCCACTATAATTTATTTCTTTGTTTACATAATTAGTTCGTTGTGGTATTTGTGTAGCATACACTCTCTGTTACATAAAAAAATTTAAAATCTGGCTTATGTTCTAGGGTCTAGTAGTATCTTTCTGAAGCTTGTTTTGTTTTCAGAACTCTAATGGCTTTAATTCTGGTTACTCCAAATTTTACACGAAAGTTTCCTCTAGACTAAACTTTAGAAGCCAAATAAAGTTTCATTGACCCCACTAGAGAACTTGTACTCTGTCTCCAGATTTATAAAATCTATCGTGTCATTCTTTCATGCACAGGGTAAATTGCAACTCATTTGCTATTGCTTTCCAATATAAAATAAGAACTTCAGATTCTCATTCACCTATATGCATATACTAAAATCATTCTAAGAAACAGAAGCAGATTAAAGTTAAGTCATAGATTCTTGTTCTGTGAAAAGATAAGTATCCTCATATTTAAACCAATCACTGGTTTAGAGATTTTGTGGGATTCTACTTCACATATTGAATTCTACAACCATACAGAGTGGCAAGCATAAATTCCTTATAAACAATTCTGTTAAATGTAGAATTTATATTCTGATATACAATGAAATTTTATATGTAGCCAATTCATACTATCTGAAGTAAAACATTTGTAAAATTAGGGACATACCACTCCTGCAAATGACCAACCTCCCAACCTTAGAATCCTTCTGTCTCCGAGGACTCACCCCCGAGCTGAGATCATTCTCCTAGAACAGACCAACCCCAATCTGTTCTAGTGCAGCTTATTTAAGCTTTTACTCCCCAAAGCCTGTTTCTAATTCTGCGTCCAGAATATCAGGATGCTTTTCTTCCTGTTTGCCTAGGCTTCCCATTTTAGGGACTCTTTAAAGCTGTTTTATGCTTTTCCTCAGCTTTTCCAGCTTTTTACCTCTTCCCAACTACTTTCCTCATCATTGGGGAAATTTAGATTCTACCTCAAAATCTAATTTAGAAATATTTTCTTTCAAGGATTTTTGAAATATTTTGGGGATTATTTGCTTTGTCCATCCTCATGGATTTAGCAAGTGATCTCATACATCTCATTTTGGTCAATCTGCAGAAAAATCATTTTATTCATCTCTTCAAATAATTATTTAATTACATTCACAAAATATTTATCCTTTGGGGTCCACTCCCCTTAGGATTAAAGTTCAAATGTCTAACTTTGAAATTCAAACGCATGAATTGCGGGGTGTCACACTTCTACAATTGGGTTAGTAGCTTCAACCCTTTCTACAACCCTCATTTTAAATTATGTTATTTGTTCAACAATGAAAACGGTGTCTGCAATCCAAGTTATTTGCAATCCTAAATATTACAGGGTTTAAGGCTGTAAATTGTTGGGTTATTGTTTTTTATGGTTTAGTTTATAAGTCCAAGCATTATGAAAACATCCATTGTTTAGAGATTACATTGGCTAAAGACAGCTTTATTGTTTGTTTGGATGTATGCAGGAGGTGGAGCTCTCATATAAAGGTACCTTGATCTGATCAAGTCTTATTATCTGATCCAGTCCTAGTAGTAGTGGAGTCACTAATCTTAGTTAGATTGGAATTACACCTTACAATTTGATACGAGTTTGTATTGCCTGATGAACAAAATGCAAATTTAATTTCAACCAAAAAAAAGGCAATCCTCTTTCAGAGTCCATAAAGGTGGTAGTTCTATATGTCCAGGCTTCACTTGAACAAAGATGTCTGCAATTACATTTTTAGTCTGCTCTGCCAGACAGAGCTGGGGCAAGGGTGAAATTCATGCTCAAGAGTTCAACTTTCAGGGAAAAAACTTGAGAAATTTAAAGAAATTGCACCTAAAATTTTCAGTAACACCTACCTTCATTGGAAATGGCACTTTTGGTACATATAAATAGTGGTAAAAACAAATAGATGAGAAATAAAGGAAGAAAAACTGGACTCAATGCCTGGCTTGGACCTGCAAGATGAGAAATAAAGGCACATTGATAGGCCATCTCACATAGACTTGTCAGGACAATGAAATTTTATGCCAAATAGCAGCACAAGCCACACATCTCAAAATAGAACCCACACAGTGCAACATGGCAAGAAATAATGCTCATATTTCACAAGGGTAACCCAATAATCACTAGAATGTTATATCGATATGTAATAAGCTGTGATGGCTTGGAATTGATGAGAAAAATGGGAAAGACATTAAAAATAATAAAATAAAGATAGGAATATGGAAAGGAGGGATGGATAACATAAAGGCCATAGAGTATGATTAAAATACATGATACAGTTTTGACAGCAAGAGTCAACGATGATACACTAAAACCACCCAATAAAAAAAACACTGAAATATGAACCTGTAAAAGAAACATTATAATAACAAAAAATTGTGTATCTAGTACAAACAATTTTGACAGCAAGAGGAAACAATGATACACTAAAAGCACCCAATACAAAAAAACATTGCAAGTTGTACCTATAAAATAAACATTATAATAACAAAAAATTGTGTATCTAGTACCAACAACCTGCAAGCTAGTACTAGCAGGAACTTGTGACTTGGCAAGGGCTAAAATATCTAGACACTCACATACAGTGGTTCCACTCCAGGGGTTGTGCCCAACTTTCAAGCCTCATATCACAACAAACCAATATTAATCATTCAAACATGTGCAAACCTGAGACGTCTAAGGAGGAAACACGTTCTTAACAATAGGCCCACTCAAGTTATGCATATACAAGAAGAAATTAGGAATAAAATGTCCATTCTTTGGATACTGGAAGCAATTGGTAATAAAATTTCCATTCTTTGGGTACTGGAATAGATATACAGTGGCAATTTCCAAAGATATTTTCCTTGACTAAAATAAATTAGTGCAATGGAAATCACAAACACTAAATACATGGGTTTAGCTTTAAAGAAGCAGATGGAAACACAATATTGCTTGAGCTCCTGGAGTTTGCAATTTTCCCTGTGTAACCTTATTGGAATCAAGTGCCATGACCTCACACTTTACAAGTTATCATACAAGACAGTTTCCAAGAAGTGTTAATCAGAACACCCTAACACGTTTATTCCATTTCCCGAGGGTATTTCTTTTTGAAGGATTTGGAGTAACAAAATTTGTTTTTATCAAATGTGCTTGCTCAACTTTTTATCTAGATGCCATAGTTCCAATATTAGTAAAGGAAAAATCCTGCAATATATCTGTATTGAAAAAAATGTATATAAGCTTCTAAAATACACAAGTGGTTGGAATCCAATCTCTTTTAAGGTTAACAATTTGTATTCTTATTAGAAGGGAAAAAATATAATGACAGCTTTTGGTGTTAAAGCAGTCACTTAAGATTCTAGAAGTTTGTACTACTAAAGCAAATACATTCTTTTTTCCATAGAGCCTAGGAAAAATTAAAATATTAACACTACAAGCAAGCCTTTCAAACATTTCTCGGCCTACACAAAATCATTCAAAGTCTTCTAGGTTGTTTTTAGAGGTCATTCAATGCTCTTCCTACTATGACCATAAGTTCTTTGGATAATCACACATTGTGATTTAAACTCTTGATAAACACAACTAAATTCTTTATCATCTTCTCCTTTATGAGTCCTCACAACATGGACAAGCTCTTACTTTGCATGCCGACAATCAAAGTGCTTATTTGAAAGTAGAATTGTAGATCCCCCAACACGAAACAATAAATTTTTATTTCAATAAAGTTGAAAAAAATGGTACTTTTGGAGAGAAATGTGAAGGGGAAATGTCATGAATTTCCCAATGAAACAATTCTCACAAATGAATTTTATACAAATAATAATGAAATTTCCTTATGCTACTACTAGCCTACCTACAAAGTCTAAATGAGAAAATATATAAAAATGCAAAATCCCTCTTAAAACTTGGGATGTGGCATATTTTGGAAATTCAAATGCTTCATATACAACTTGAAGATTGCAATAGTATGGAAGTGCCTCTAATTTCTGTTACGGGGTTACGTCAATGGATGACCCCGACGCCAATAGTTGACGGATCTTGGGTCCCTGGAGCTTTTCAAAATAATTTTTTTAATGAGCCATGTAATCCAGGGTTTTGAATTTTTTTCCCTGCTTTGGCTATCCTTATATTTTAATCTAGGGGGGATTTCAAACTTATTTATATCATTGGAAAGCTTCTCCAGAATAATTTCTAATTGAGTGGGTCCAATATGATCTATGAGCTCATCTGTAACTTTAAAAATGACTCCAACCTCTGTTGCGATTTCTACTTCAACCCCTTAATTATATGGAGCTTAAGAGAAAAAAAATAGGAGGGAAAAACACATACATCAATATCCTAATCTCGAACTTAATTCAATTAAAAAATGACATCGAAGATTACCTAGTTTGGTTAAAAACTCTCAAGAGCTAGGATTTTACTACAAAACTAGGTTATGGAATATTTTATTTTGTCTACTTTCACATGAGAAAAAAATTGTGGTGGAGTGCACTTTGGAAACCTCATGCCCCCTAAAATGAAAAATCATATTTTAGCTTGCCTTCAATAATAAAATTCTTACCTCATACAATGGTTTAAATAGGAGTTGGGTTCAACCAAGTATATGTACATTATGTAGATGTTCTAAAGGGAATATCTCACTTCCCTTTATTGTGTATCCTTACATGGTGCATGTATGCGACAAGGTCCTCATTGATCCTAGTTCTAAGTTTTCCTAGAATTTGTTCAATTTGGAGGAATTTTTTACTGAATGGAAAGGAAACTATCTTAGTGCTCCATTTGAGGCCTTTCACTGCATCCTCATTAACAACATTTGGTGCGCAAGAAATAATTGCATTTTTTGCTCACTTGAAATTCCTGAACATATAATTGTTGGCCTCATTACAAGATCTGTTTTGAGTTAAAGCAAAAACCAAATCTAAAATCTAATAGAGTTCTGGTTCACCCTCAACCTAATCTAGTGATTCCTTGGGTTAATTTTTACAACACAACTCAAGTTCATTTGTCAAAACACAAAGTCAATATGTTATTGTATTTATCTCAGTATCACTTATTTCACGCATGAAATTCCCTTGGGAGGGGATCAAACAATAGGGGATAATTTATTTCTATGTGTACTTTGTTATTTGTTGCATCACAAAAATATTTAAGAAATTGCAAGTTATGGGAGATTCTAAGTTCGTAGTCGACTCAATTAAAACAATACGGTGGATGTTAATAATGTCTTCCTTCAACCCTTGCAATAGGATATTAGAGAACCTCCTCAATCCTTTCAATGCACCTGCTTCACACATGTGCTCAGAGAATTAAACATGAAGGTTTATGCCCTCTCGAATGAGGCTATGGAGATGCCTATAGGGTCTTATATATAAATTATGGATGAAGAAGAAGTGGATCAAATGGATTTCAAAGATAAACCATGTGAGATACCTTGGAATGGGGACCAACAAAAAATACCAATATTACAAAACTCGAAAGTGCATACATATCTAGGAGATACATGCAGATCTAAGGTTGAAATTGATGTATTAGAGTTTCAACTCATTTTGTTGGTTTCTAATTGTATAATCAATAAATGTGATCAGCCCAAGGACTATCAGTCGATGATTTCACTGTTCGAAGTGCTTTCAAAACAACATTTTTGCACTTGAATCCACTTCCAAATGAAATCTACCAAATCTAATTTCCTTTTTTCATACACACATAACAAATTGAGCTTCAAGATGTGTTTCCAAAGAGATGTAGAGTCATCCTCGAAGCCTATACATATATTCGCTTGAGATGAAAGTTCTTCTAAAACTCATATATCACCTCTCTTCCTCCAACATGAATACAAAAACGATCAAATGCAAGCTTAAAATATATAATATAGGGTTTTATATTCATATTGGAGACCTTTCTCCCAAAAACGCTAGAAAAGAAAAGTAATTTCTCACTAACGGGAAGAAAAAGAGGTCCTAGAGTTGTGATATTAGTCTTCAATGCTCCTCCTGTGTGGCTTGGACTTGCAAGATGAGGAATAAAGGCACGTTGATAGGCCATCTCACATAGACCTATCAGGACAATGCAATTTTATGGCAAACAACAGCGCCACACAGAGGTCAGGTTGTACGCAGGAGGCGGAGATTAAATTAGCTAAAGACAGAGCTTTATTGTTTTTTTGGATGCATACAAGAGGCAGAGCTGTCGTTTACAAGTACCTTGATCTGATCAAGTCTTAGTATCTGATCCAGTCCTAGTAATAGTGGAGTTGAGATCATCTAATCTTCCAGTCCTAGTAGTAGTGGAGTTCAACAATGAAAATGGTATCTGCAATCCAAGTTATCTCATCCCCGAGCCCCTCCAGCTGAAGAGCTCTACCTGAGCTTTTTTTATAACATTTGCGGGTAGAGTCGCTGGCCCTGTAGCGAAATTGAACACGCGACCTTCATCTTGCACTGGATCTGAGAATCATGTTCATGGGGTTGCAGAAGATGGTGCCACGGCTGTGCATGTTATAGACAGGGTTTTGTGTGATGGGTCGTGGGTTTTTTCTCTCAGGTATAAGGATGGTGTGCATAGCTTGTTACCTGTGATTGAAGACCAGCATGGGCATAAAGGGTTATTAGTTTGACAGAATGCGTTGATGAGCTCAGGATTCAAAAATGGGCATATCAGCTAATAAAATGCACCATAACCAAATGGGAAAAAGTGGAAAGTAACAAAACCAATGGGCAAACAAATAACAAAAGAAACCTAAAGGGAATTGCATTATCATTGAATAAACACAGAAACTTAACTTACTGCATCCTTCCTCCAAACCTGCGACAGTATGGCCGCATCCTTCCCCCAAACCTGCAATAGTATGGTTGCATCCTTCCTCAAAACCTGAGGCAGTAAGGCCGTATCCTCCCTCCTTCCGTGGAAAAATCATGAAATCGGAGAGAAAAGAAAGAGGGAAATTAAAACTTTTGATATTTGAAAATTTTAGACATTTTGAAGAGGGAAATGAATTAAAAATTTTGATATTTGAAATTTTTTGACATTTTGAAATGAAATACGTGTGTTTTTTAAGGCCACTCAAATTCCATTAAATAAAATGTGCGATACTTTTCTTGGGGTTAATAACGTATTTAGGTAAATAAGTGGTATTGTTGATTATAAATAATTATTAATGAGGTTAGATCTAAGACATTTATTTAAATTATTAATTATATAAAATTGTTGAATTTTTATTTCATAAACTAGGTATTTTGGTTGATTTTTGAATCTAATTATGTGATATTGAAGATGAATTATGGTAACTTAAAAATAAGTTTTATGTGGTTAAAAGGAAAGTAGTAATGTTATCATATGAATGATTATTTTCAATGAAATTTTTGGTTTAGTAAGGATAACTCATCTATGGACATTTTCCATGATTTTTAACATGGAGTCAATATAGGAAAGGTGATACTTAAAGGGCTCCCACATTCTCCTACGCTCTAGAGCTAATTTTGTTCCAACTTAGCTATATCTTGAACAAAAAATTGTTGTTGACGTCAAGGATATGATAGAAATTTGGTGGGTTGTAAGGTAGCCTTGTCATGAAATAAACGTAATGTAGTTACTAGGTAGGTAGGGGGAACCATTTTGGTGGAACTTGGCCATAAATGGGACATCTATCCATACATAGTTTTTTAAGAACAAATACACCTAGTGGATTATCATTATACGAGAATCACTTTAGGATCTACGCTACTGTGCACACAATAACTAAAGGGATATTAGTGAAACCCACATAAGTATTATAGGTGCTTTTATATAAATAGGTTTTCTTGTGTTCTCATTGGTTATTTATGGGAAAATGAAAATAAATTAAGAGAAGTTATAGGTGCTTTTATAGAAATAGGCGTTCTTGTGCTCTCATTGGTTAGGTATGGGCAAACGACAATAAATTAAGATAAGGATTTGACTACTGGACAATTAGAGGAATGATTCCACACAAAAACAAGTGTGGTGTTGCAGCACTTTCTAGGCTAAGGGATTTTGAAGGGGTTCCCCCACCATATGACCGGAAGAAGAGAATATTCATTTCAGATGCCCTGAACATGTTGAGGCTTCAGCCAGGTCACAAGTATTGTCTGCTAGCTAGGAAGGCTTTCCAAAGAAGTTGGTCGGCATCACTATGACACTATTAAGGAACTAGAAGGGAAGAGAAAGGAAAAGGCTAAGGTATCATATGAGAGAAGGAAGCAATTGGAAAAATTGTGATCAGAAGCAGTGGAGTTAGCCGAAAAGTAGCTTGCTTGAGAGATAGAGCTCTTAGCTTCAATAAAGTATTAGATAAGCTGCATGTTGTGCTCAGAGAAGTAGTAAATTTTGAAAATGACAATAAAATATTTCTGAAAATGAGGTTTTTTACTAGAAATATATAACAACTCAGATAATTTTGGAGTATCAAAAAATGCAGAAAATGGATGATGAGTTTGGTGGAGGACCTAGGAGACTCCTACGAAACTCTTTTTCTACTCGAAAGTCCTTGTATAGATAATGAGATTTAAGATAAAAAATCCATAGAAATGAAGAGTGTCATGCGCCTTGTTCAAAAATTAGTAAATGAAACTATGGATCTAAAAAAAAACTCTAGAGAAAATACCTTTATTTAAATAACTTACAAACCATATTGCATAAAACAATTACTTCTTCAAAGCTAATTCGAATTTGGAGGGCTTAGGGGATTGGGCATTAGGGGTTAGGGGATTTAGGTGCATTTAGGGGTTAGGGGTCGAATAATGAGTTAGTAATTAATGGATTTGGGATTGGGGGCTTAGCGGGGCCCGACCTGAATGCATTTTGGCAGGCGCACTTAACCGAAACGACTTGACCCGCATGGGTTTGGGCAGGCGCCCTCGAGGGTTAGTGGTTAAGGGTTTATAGTTTTAGGGTTTAGGGGTTAAATGGGTTAGGGGTTTAGAGGTTTAGGGCATTAAATGGGTTAGGGGTTAAGTGGTTATAAGTTTAGGATTTGGGGGGTTAAATGGGTTAGGGGTTTAGGGGTTTAGGGGATTTAGCAGTTAAGGATTTTAGGGGTTAGATGTTAGGGGCTAATGGGGTTAGATTTTAGGGGGTTAAATGGGTTATGGGTTGGGAATTAGTGTTTAAGGGGTTAGGGCTAAGGGTTAATGGCTTAGGGTTTAAGGGGTTATGGGTTAAGGGTTTATAGGTTTAGGGTTTAGGGGGTTAAATGGGTTAGGGGTTTACTAGGGGTTTAGGGGGTTAAATGTAACAATTTTGTAAGTATTTTTTCTTGTTGCCATGTATTCTTTATTTATTAATTTATAGTATTTTTTAGCTATTTATTTACATTTATTGATGAAAATGTCTATTGCAATGAAACCAAATGTATGTTCAATCTCCAGTTTCAAACTGAGCCACAGTGTTGTCACACAATTTAAGTCTAGAGAATGGCCATCTGATGAAGTCTTAGTAACCAGACTACACTTCATGACTACTCTAGAAAATCTTAAGTTCGAGTGTCCCACATTCATGAGAAATTTTTCTCTTATACTCTTGCTCCACTTGACTGTGTCCTGGAGATACCCTTGTTTATTGTAGAAAAAATCCTAATTTTGTCAACCTTTTCCCTTAACAAACCAAGGAAACATATGTGACTGAGAGGAATGGAAAGCACTACAAAGTTGAAGAGAGGGAGATAGTGACACAAAGATGGAAGGGGGGGCAGAAAGAAGGGTAGAGCGAAGGATATAGTGAGAGGATTCGAGGGTAGAGAGAGAGAGAGAGAGAGAGAGAGAGAGAGAGAGAGAGAGAGAGAGAGAGAGAGAGCTGAGAGGGAGATTGGGGAAGAGAGACACCAGAGGTATAAGGAGAGAAAGGGCTGAGATATAACGAAACGGGTGCCCTTGAATGAAACAGACTAACCCAAATGCACCCGGTCGGGCAACCTCACACAGCACGACATGGCGCGCCCAACCGAATGATGCCACAAGGGAGAAACTAAAAAATGGGCTGCGCGAATGTGCGTAAGGCTCCCGGGCAGTCACAACTTAGCAAAAATCATATGGGCACCCTCGAACATAACTGCCCGACCCTAACGCACCCAGTCGGGCGACCTCACATGGCGTGACACGGTGCGCCCGATCGAATGATGCCACATGGGATCCAATGGAAAACGATTTTCCAAAATGTGCACAAGCTGGCACCTGGACAATCAGAACTTAGAAAAACTGATATAAGTGACCTCGAACAAAATGGGCTGACCCAAATGCGCAAACAGGTGGTGACAACTTAGCAAAACTAAGACGGGCACCCTCGAATGAAACGGTCCGACCCGAATGCGCCTGGTTGGGTGACCTCACACGGCACAACACGATGCACCCATCTGAAAAATGCCACAAGGGAGAAAATGGCAAATGGGCTACCCGAACATGCACAAGGCACCTGGGTGGTCACAACTTAGCAAAAATGATACGGGTGCCCTCGAACGAAACGGGTTGACCCGAACATGCCTGGTCGAGTGCCCTCACATGGCACGACATGGTGCGCCTAACTGAAAGATGCCACAAGGGAGAAAATGGCAAACAGGCCGCTCGAATGTGCACAAGGCACTCGGGTGGTCACAACTTAGCAAAACTAATACGAGCACCCTCGAACGAAATAGCCCGAACCGAACGCGCCCGATCGGGTGACCTCGCATGGTGGGACACGACACCCCTAAACGAATGATGCCATAAGGGATAAAATGGAAAATGGGCTGCCCGAACGTGCACAAGGCACCTAGGTGGTCACAAATTAGCAAAACTGATGCGGGCACCCTCAAACAAAATGGCCCGAACCGAACATGCTCGGTTGGGCGACCTCACACGGCAAGACACCACGCGCCCGAATGAATGATGCCACAAGGGAGAAAATGGGAAATGGGCCATATAAACGTGCATAAGGCACCTGGGCTGTCACAATTTAGCAAAAATGATATGGGAGCCCTCGAACGAAACGGCTCGACCTGAATGCCCCCGGTCGGGTGACCTCACATGGCGCGACACGACGTGCCTGACCGAATGAATAAGCCACAAGGGGGGAAATATAAAACGGTCCAACAAAATGTGTACAAGGCACCCAGGCGGTCACAAACACTGATACACGTGCCCTCGAACAAAACGACCCAACCCGAACGCGCCCGGTTAAGTGACCTTACATGGCGCGACACGGCGCGCCCAACCGAATGATGCCACAAGGGACCAAACGGAAAACGAGGTTCTTGAACATGCACATGACACTCAGGTAGTCACAACTTCGCAAAACTGATACGAGTACCCTCAAATGGAACGACCTAACCTAAATGCGCTCGGTCAGGAGACCTCGCATGGCGCGACACGATGCGCCTGACCGAACGATGCCATCAGGGAGAAAATAACAAACGAGATGCCCGAATGTGCACAAGGCACTCGGGTGATCACAAGTTAGCAAAAACGATATGGGAGCCCTCAAATGAAATGACACGACTCGAACGCGCCCGGTCGGGTGACCTCGCATGGCGCAAGATGACATGCCTGACTGAATGAATATGCCACAAGGGAGAAAACAAAAAATGGGCTGCCTAAACATGAAAAATGCACTCGGGCCGTCACAACTTAGAAAAACTGATACATGCACCATCGAACGAAATGGCACAAACTGAACGTGTCCGGTCGGGCAACCTCGAATGGTGCGACACGACGTGCCCAACCAAATGATTTCACAAGGGAGAAAATGAAAAACGAGCTACCCGAACATGCATAAGGCACCTGGGGGGTCACAACGTAGCAAAACTGATATGGTCGTCCTCGAACAAAACAGCCAAACGAAACACGCCTAGTTGGGTGACCTCGCATGGTGCGACACAGCACGCCTGACTGAACAATGCCACAAGGAAAAAAAATGGAAAACAAGTCGCCCGAATGTGCACAAGGCACCCGGGTGGTCACAACTTAGCAAAGCTGATACAGGAGCCATCAAACGAAACAACCCGACCCGAACGCGTCTGGTCGGGTGACCTCACACGGTGCGACACGACGCACCTAACTGAATGAATATGCCACAAAAGAGAAAACAAAAAAAGGGCCGCCCGAACTTGCACAAGGCACATGGGCAGTCACAACTTAGCAAAACTGATATAGGCACCCTCGAATAAAACGGTCCGACCCGAATGCACCCAGTCAGGCGACCTCACATGGCACGACATGGCACACCTGACTGAATGATGCCACAAGGGAGAAAATGGCAAACGGGCCACCCAAACCTGCACACAGCACTCGGGAGGTCACAACTTAGCAAAACTGATACGGGCGCCCTCAAATGAAATGACCTGACCTGAACGCGCTTGGTCAAGCAACCTCGTACAGCGTGACAGGATGCGCCCAACCGAACGATGTCGCAAGGGAGAAAACATAAAATGGGCGACCCAAATGTGCACAAGGCACCCTGGCGGTCACAACTTAACAAAAATAATACAGGCACCCTCGAATAAAATGGCCTGACCCGAACGTGCCTAGTCGGGCCACCTTAGATCGTGCGACACAGCGCGCCCGACCGAACGATGCCACAAGGGATAAAATAGCAAATGGGCCATCCAAATGTGCACAAGCCACTCAGGTAGTCACAAATTAGCAAAACTGATATAGGTGCCCTCGAAAAAATGACCCAAAATGAATGCGCTCAGTTGGGCAACCTCGCACGGCGTGCCCGACCGAACGATGCCACAAGGGAGAAAATGGAAAATGGGCTACCCATACATGCACAAGGCACCTAGGCAGTCACATGAAGTTAGAAAAATTGATACAGGCACCCTTGAACAAAAAAAATGAACTGAATGCGCCCGATTGGGCGAACTGGCACGGCGTGACATGGTGCACCCAACCAAACGATGCCACAAGGGAGAAAATGATAAACAGGCCGCTCAAACATGCACAAGGCACCCAGGCAGTCACAACTTAGAAAAATTGATACGGGAGCCCTCGAACGAAACGAACCGACCCGAACGCGCTCGGTCAGGCGACCTCACACGGCGCGACATGACGCACCTGACCGAATGAATATGCGACAAGGGAACAAACACGAAATGGGCCACCCGAACATGCATAAGGCACCTGAGCGATCACAAATTAGCAAAACTTATATAGGTTCCGTCGAACAAAATGGCCCGACCTGAACGTGCTTGGTCAGGCGACCTCACATGGCGTGACACAGTGCGCCCAACGAAATGATGCTACAAGGGAGAAAATGGAAAACGGGCCGCCCGAACATGGACAAGGTACTCGGGCGGTCACAACTTAGCAAAACTCATACGGGCTCCCTCGAATGAAACGAACTGACCCGGACGCGCCTAGTCGGGCGACCTCGCATGACGCGACACGATCCACCCAACCAAACGATGCCACAAGGGAGAAAACACCAAGCGGGCCACCTGAATGTGCACAAGGCACCCTGGTGGTCACAACTTAACAAAATTGATACGGGCACCCTCGAACAAAATAGCCCGACCCAAACACTCCCAGTTGGGCTACCTCACATGGCACGACACGATGTGCCCGACGAAAGGATACCACAAGGGGGAAAATAAAAAATGGGCCACCCGAACATGCACAAGGCACTCAGGAAGTCACAACTTTGAAAAACGGATGCGGGCGGCCTCGAACGAAACGGCCCGAACCGAACATGCCTGGTCGAGCGACATCACATGCTGGGACACAGAGCCCCCGATCGAATGATGCCACAAGGGAGAAAATAGCAAACGGGCTGCCTGAACATGCAGAAGGCCCCTGAGTGGTCACAACATAGCAAAACTGATACGGGAGCCCTCGAACGAAACGAACCAACCCGAATGCGCCCGGTCAGACAACCTCACACAGCACGACACAACATGCCTGACCAAACGAATATGCCACAAGGGGGCAAACAACAAACGGACCACCTAAATGTGCACAAGGCACCCCGGTAGTCAAAACTTAGCCAAACTGATACATGCACCCTCGAACAAAATGGCCCAACCCGAATGCACCCGGTCAGGTGACCTCACATGGCATGACACGGCGCGCCCGACCGAACGATGCCACAAGGGAGAAAATGGAAAATGGCCCACCCGATTGTGTACATGGCACTCGGGCAGTCACAACTTAGCAAAACTGATACAGGCGCCCTCAAATGAAATGACATGACCTGAACGTGCCCGGTCGGGTGACCTCGCACGACGTGACACGATGCACCTAACCAAACGATGCCACAAGGGAGCAAACAGCAAAAGGGTTGCTCGAAATTTCACAAGGCACACGGGCAGTCACAACTTAGAAAAAATGATACAGGAGCCTTCGAACGAAATGGCCCGACACGAATGCACCGGGTCGGGCGACCTCACACAGCACAGCACGACGCGCTTGACCGAACGAATATACCACAATGGAGCAAACAAAAAATGGGCCGCTTGAACTTGCACAAGGCACTCGGGTGGTCACAACTTATCAAAATTGATATGGGCTCCCTCAAACGAAACGGCCTGAACCGAACGCGCCCAGTCAGGTGACCTTGCATGTCACGACATGGCGCGCCCGACCGAACGATGCCACAAGGGAGAAAATGAGAAATGGGCTTCCCAAACGTGCACAAAGCACCCATGCAGTCACAACTTAGCAAAACTGATACGGGCGCCCTCGAACAAAACATTCGAATCCAACGCACTCGCTTGGGCAACCTCACACGACGCAAGACGGCGCGTCTAACCAAACGATGTCACAAGGGAGAAAACAAAAAACGGGCCGCCCGAATGTGTACAAGGCACCGAAGCGGTCAAAACATAGGAAAACTGATACAGGAGCACTCAAACGAAATGGCCAGACCCGAACGCGCCCAGTCGGGCGACCTCACACAGCATGCATGCGACGTGCTTGACCAAAAAAATATGCCACAAGGGAGAAAACAGGAAATGGGCCACCTGAATGTGCACAAGGAACCTGGGAGGTCACAAATTACAAAAAATAATATAGGTGCCCTCCAGCAAAATGACCCGACCCGAACAGGCCTGATTGGGCGACCTCACATGGTGCAACACGGTGCGCTGGACTGAACGATGCCTCAAGGGAGAAAATGGCAAACGGGCTACCCGAATGTGCACATGGCACTCGAGCGGTCACAACTTAGCAAAACTGATATGGGCACCCCTGAATGAAATGACCTGACCCAAACGCGCCCAGTCGGGCGACCTCGCACGGTGCGACACGATGCGCCCGACCGAACAATGCCACAACAGAGAAAACAACAAATGTGCCACCTAAACATGCACAAGGCACCCTGGTAGTTGCAACTTAGCAAAACTAATACGCGCACCCTCAAACAAAATGGCCCGACCTGAATGCACCAGGTCGGGCCACCTCACATTGCGTGACACGACGCGCCCGACCGAACGATGCCACAAGGGAGAAAATGGAAAACGAGCTGCTTGAACATGCACTAGGAACTCGGGTGGTCACAACCTAGCAAAACTAATACAGGCACCTTCGAATGAAATGACCCGAACAGAACGTGCCCGGTCGGGCGACCTCGCACGGCGCGACATGGTGCGCCTGACCAAATAATGCCACAAGGGAGCAAATGGCAAACAGGCTGCCCTAACATGCAGAAGGCACCTGAGCGATCACAACTTAGAAAAACTAATATGGGCACCCTCGAACAAAACATCCAAACCGAACGCACCTAGTTGGGCAACCTCGCACGGTGCGACATAGCGCACCCGACCAAACGATGTTACAAGGGAGAAAACGGAAAATGGGCCACCCGAACATGCACAATGCACTCGAGCGGTCACAACTTAGCAAAACTGGTATCGGAGACCTTGAACAAAATGGTCCGACCAGAACGTGCCCGGTGGAGCGACCTCACACGGCGTGACATAACTTCCCTAACCGAACGAATATGCCACAAGGGAGAAAATAGCAAATGGGCCACCTGAATGTGCACAAGGCACCTAGGCAGTCACAACTTAGTAAAACTGATACAGGCGCCCTCGAACAAAACGGCCTGACCCAAACGCATCCGACCGGGCAACCTCACATGGCGCGACACGACACGCTCGACTGAACGATGCCACAAGGGAGCAAATGGAAAATGGGCTGCCAGAATGTGCACACAACACTCAAGTGGTCACAACTTAGGAAAATTGATACGGGCACCCTTGAAAGAAATGACCTGACCCGAACGCGCCCGGTCGGGCGACCTCGCATGACGCAACATGATGCGCCCGACCGAACGATGCCACAAGGGAGAAAATAGCAAACAGGCTGCCCGAACGTGCACAAGGCACCCTAGTGGTCATAACCTAGGAAAACTGATACGAGAGCCCTTGAACAAAACGGCCCGAACCAAACGCGCCCGGTCGAGCGATCTCACACGGTGCGACACCGCGCGCCCGACCGAACGATTGCACAAGGGAGAAAATAAAAAAGTGTATATCAATTTTATATTTAATATAAAAATTTTCGTATTCTAGCTTATTTTATTGGGCAAATAAAAAAGAGTATATCAATTTTATATTTAATATAAAATTGTTTATATTTTTAAGAAAATTGTGGGATTTTTACTCCATCGAGCCCCTGGCTCAGCCTAAGCACCTACACTAATTACCACAGGACCGAGGCCGACAACTACAAGCTAAAACACAACCAAGTCCAAGTCATGAGGGGAGGGGCCCAACGCATGCGCTGAGTCCCAATTGAATGTATGAGTGTGCATAGCCTTCGGCTGATAGTCGAAACATGTAAAACCTCAACAAGTATATAAACACCAATATGGCTTATATGCCCGGTGAATGTGGGTTTATCCCATTGAATAGAAGAATATAAAAATGGAAAACAATAGGCACCATTCACTGCAAGTATGATCTCTCGGCGTCCTCAGAACTCTTAAAATCGAGGTCAACCAGGCCCTTCTTAACGATGTGTCCAGTGCCCTTCTTAATGACCTGTCGAGCTAGCCAATGATATTAACAACAAATAAATATTGGAGCTTTTAACCTTGTTTTTAGAGCTCGGTTCTATTTTTTTATCGAGGACAACAAGTGGCGTGGGAATTTTCGGTTGGATGGAATTGATTGTAATCCCTGATGTGTCCCTCAAATAGAGATGAGGTTTGATATTTGGAGTGCAAGAATTATGGAGATGAAGAGTAACGATGCCATCAATGGAGACGAATAGAGAAGACAAATCCAAATATTAATTCAGGTGCATCAATAGCAAACTCAGATTCATTTGAAAGTGTTTCTTACAGATTTTATAAGCATCTCGAATGGTTTAAAATAGAAAAAAGCAATACATCTATAAAAGCAACGCTGGAACGTTTAATCAGGCCATGAAACCGGACACAAAAGGGATGGAAAAATAGGCCCTATTATTTCCATTTCCACTATAGGGCCACATAAAGCCTTTCATGAACTTGGAAAATGTTTTGTCCACCCGTGGCTTCTATATCACTTTTGTGATTACCGAATTTTTCGAAAGGCGCCTTTCTGAATCTGGGTCATTTATGACCCAAAATTATTCAATGATGGGTAATAAGAATCCTATGAATATAACATTCGAAACTGTGTCTGACTGACTGGACGCTCAACACAAGTGTATTCAAAATCAAAATCTTATGGAGCTCTTCAATTCCATGGAGATTCACGCTCATATTCAATTATGGAAGTTGATGCAGAAACTCCGACATGTTCCCAACGTTCCTCCACTGACATTTATTGTGTCTGATGGAATTTTATCAGAGACACAAGTTGTTGCAGATGAATATGGTGTTCCCAAAGTTTCTTTCTGGCTGACCAGTGCGTCCAGTCTCACGGCCTATTTTTCCATCCCTTTGATCATCGATAAAAATGAACAATACAGGCAATCACATACATATTTGTTATTACCTGAAAAATATAGGAAATCACATACAAATTTTTTATTTCCTGACCAATACGGTGACGATGGGCCAATATTCCACAAAAGTATATTTTCTCCGAACTGTTGCAAGAGTGCCACTTTGCCAAAATCCGTCGCAATAGCAACGCGTTCCTCTAAACATCGTAATAGTGTCACCTTGTCTCTGTAACGTCACAAGAGTGACACTTTTCCCCAAACCGTCGCAATAACGACGCCTTCCTCGAGACATCGCAATTGTGACACCCTGTCTAAGTGTCACAATAAAGACATATTTTAGCCATCCGTCGCAATTACGACGCTTTGTTACAAACGTCACAAGACCGAAACTTACCTCTAAGTGTCGCAATACCAACACTTGTCTCTAAACTTCAGTATAGCGACACTTTGGGGTGGGATTTGAAAAATTGATAAAATTTGGGGAAATTTCTGACATTTCGTCAAAATTGTCGAAACTAAAGTGTCAGAATTTCCACCAAATGTACTAGTGGGTGTTTTATGTTATATGGAAACTTGATAATAGATGGTGAAATTTATGTATTTTTAATTTGACAGTGGTGGCTACATTTTCAATTTTATGTTTTCATAATCAAGTGGGACATATATCAATGCTTCATTCATCCCTTTTCTTCATTATTGTCCTAAAAAGTTATGATAGAATGCTAAAATTAGGGCACATGTACTGTATTTAGTAGTTTGGATTGATCTCCTTCAGAAGGACTACCCTAATATATATATTGCATACAACAAGAATACTAATTAGAGAAGAATTGGAGGTTTTTCGTGACATGTAACTCTAGATGTTGTGTGAGTATAATTGGACGAGAGGTAGCTTTTGAGGTAAGGGAGAAACGATGGGAATGAGAGACAGGGAACATGATTGGTAGCTCATTGTAGATACCATTTTCACATGTACAGGAAAATTTTTTCCTCTCTAGCTTATTCCTCTAGCTTCACACCTTGAACCATTCTTGGTTCTGTACCCTCAACACACTCCCTTGTTCATCTTATCTTTCCACTATCCCTTGAAAGTGTAATATGTGCTTCTTGGGACGTTATCAAATCAAGCACCATTTCCTCTAGATGTTGCATGGAGACAGTAAGGTCCGTGGAAATAAAGGTAACATCTATTTGGAAGCTATTTTTTGATGCAGGAGCATGAAAGCGACATTTTCATTATTCAATTATGTAATTAGGGGGGTAATGGTTTTTAATTATTTTATTAATTAATTTTCTCATTTTTAATAAAATAGGAGAGAAAATATAAATGTGAGGATTATTATAAATGTTCCCTAAATAATTAATGATATGAATGGAGTTGAATTAGGTAGATAAACTAGGCATTAGGAATTCCATAAAGGAGACTTAGTCAAGTCCAAAAAAATATATCTAAATTAGATTTTAAGTTGAGATTTGTGTGGAGGAAATTATGGAATGAAAAAAAATTATATTCATGTATAAATATGTAGCTTGTGGGGGTGAGAAAAAGAAAACGAGGAAGTGAGGAAGTGAGGAATACAGAGAGTAAGAGAAATAGTTTCAAGGGTTGAGAGCCAAGAGGCCGCCCATTGTAATATTTGGCCAAAGAGTTTTTTTATGTTTTTATATCAGTATTTTATTTGTATGGCTCTCTTCCCTTCATATGTATTTTTGAGCTGAACATACTTGTGGTTTTAATGAAGAATTTTAATTTTAAAGGAAGCACATGAGTTTTTACATGTTGGGATCCGATTTAACCCAGTATCCTGGCATCATTTTTCATTCATTTATAATGTCTCTTGCATTATCTCAATAAATTTAATTGGATAACATTTGGATTTTCTACCTAGTCAATCTCATTAACTCTTTATGGGTTGTTTACAAGAAAGGGTAGACAATTTCTCATTTAATAGCATGGAAAGTTATCATAACATGGTTCAGTGAGATAACTTGGAGAAATATTTAGCAGATAATTCTGTAGCTAATCTAATGCCACTCTTTTGTTTCCCCCGCTCCCAACAAGGAATAAAGAAAGAGAATATGTAAAAGATGCATTTGTGGAAATGCGAGACAATTTGGGTTTTGTCTTGACTGATGAGGCCAAAAAGATTATCGAATTTGTAGAAAATTTAAATGAGAGAAAATTTTCTTGTTATAAGGAAGAAATGTGAAACAATAGACTGTAGACAATAGACTGTAATAAAAATGTCGGACACACTAAGTGACAAGTAAAACTCAAATTGGGTGTGAATCAACATATTGAATGGTTCAAAGTGTGATAGACGTCCGTTAAAGTGTGATAAAAATTAGTCAAAAGAAAATGTAAAATCCTGGAAGCAAATGTAAAGCATAAATTTAGGATGCTTAAATTTGTTCTTTGGTATCACAATTTTGATTGTGTAAAAAAACAACATAGGGATGTATACCCTTACACCAGTCCAAGTCAACAAAGTCTTATCAAAATGTTGAGTCAAGTTGCCAATAAGAAGGAGATTTAATGTTCGGATAAAGTCACTTTTTATTCACGAAATTCATATTAGAATATACCTAAGAGGAGCTCAGATTTGTGCATTAAAAAAATCCCATACACTATAGTAATCAAAATCTCAAATAAATTTTGCAAGATGTCTATAATAGTCTTCGAAAATGTACTGTAGACATGATTTATAACCTTAGTATAGAAGTGATAATTAGATCTTAGATGAAGGCTTATAATAAGGTATTGGTCACAATTCAGCTTCCGAAATCAGCCATAATATGCCTAAGAAATTTTACCACCAAAACCTTATTGAAATTAGTTCAGTTGTATGTTGTTTTATGGATTAATATGGAGATGATATGGGTCAATAAAGTATTATCAAAATGTTGAGTCAAGTTGCCAATAAGAAGGATATTTAATGCTTGGAGAATGTCACTTTTCATTCATGAGATTCATATTAGAATATACCTAAGAGGAGCTCATATTTGTGTGTGGAAAAACTCCCATACACTATAGTAATCAAAATCTCAAATAAATTCTGCAAGATGTCTGTAATAGTATTCAAAAATGTACCGTAGACATGATTTATGACCTTAGTATAGAAGTGATAATTAGATAGTAGATGAAGGCTTAGAATAAGGAATTGGTCACAATTCAACTTCCGAAATCATCCATAATATGCCTAAGAAATTTTAGCGCCAAAATCTTATTAAAATTACTTCAGTTGTATGTTGTTTTTTGGATGAATATGGAGATGATATGGGCCAACTAATTACAAAATTTATATGAAACACCAAGTACAGACCATTCTCTATTTTTTGATTAGTTGATAGTTGAACTAGTACTAGGCTTTAATAGATGACATTATCAGATTTGCCTGAATTGACCTTTAGTGTGAATCTGTCAAATTACCTTACTTCATCACTTATTTTAGGCTATTAAGTAGTTGAAATAAGGTTCATTGAGTGAGATATAATGAATAAAAACATGGATACGATGCCTATGGTTTGCATGGGCTACTTAAGATAAAAACTTGGGATATGATGCCTCTTGTTTTCCTAGGCTACCACCCACTAATTACTATAGAGGCATGGCTTTCTTAGAGGAAGCAAAGGTGGGGTTTCAGAGTATAAATTAAAAATGTAAATTCTCTCATCCATCTGAGTTTATACACAATTACCATGTTTCTAAATCATAACATGTATAAATTTATTATGAACAATATCTTTATTTTTCTTGTTTACTAGAAGGATAGACGAATTGTTACCAGTAGATATATATTTTAGTTTGTAGATATTAGGAATGGTATTGAAGTAAATATATTGCACTACAACGTTTAAGTCCATACCACAGGAAAATAACAAGCTATTAAACAATTGCAAGTTTGCATCAATTCAAGCATGGAATATCATTAGCATACCAAACGTTTTTGAGTGCCATATATCGATTTGAAGATAGCTCATTATTCATGTTAATATTTTTCAGTTTATGCATATTTAGGTGAAGATGGAGCCAACTAATGCGAATTTGTGTATTTAGAATCTCCACGTAATTCATGGCATGATGAGAGGATGCTAAAGACCACATCCTACCTCACAGATCTCCTCAAGATATTATTTGGTCCCAATTTGAATAGATTCCCCCAATCCAAGTGAAAGTTGCACTACTCTTCTCTTTGAAGGATAGATTAGGAGGGAACCTCCAAACAACCAAGTAATTTTCTATATGATAAAATGAAGGAGGATCATCTATCATATCCTCATTTCCTATTTGTAATTTTAGTCAAGAAAAAAATATGCAACCACATTTTCTTTCAGTGGTTTTTCAACAATGGTAGATGAATTTTTTTCAGCAATAACAAACATCTAATTATTGTAGCATTGACATCGGGTTTATTCATTATGTATTTAATGGTTGCATGATTAGTATCAGAAAATACTTTGTGACCGGTGATTTAATTCCTAAAATTGTTCAAAGAGTGCACAATAAACAAGAGTTAGTTTTTAGTAATGGTGTAATTAAGTTCAACTTTGGATAGGTTATTAGTGATGAAATATATGACATCAGAAATTTTTTCTTCCAAATGTTCCAAAGCTTCTCCTACAACTTTGTCATTTACACTGATTATTAAGTTTGCATTTCTTTAGTTGAATTTTGGTGAAATTTTGAATTAAATATTTTAGTTGGTTTTGTACAAATGTTCGGGAAATTTTCTCACAGAGTTGTATTGTTCATTCCATCTTATAATTGGTATGTATATTTTCCCATTACCAAGTTTCGATCAAAGTTTCCTACTTAGAGGCCGAGACAGAATCAATATTTATTCTCCTTTATGTTGAGTATATTTCCTTTTTTCATTCTAGTCATCATATCTTATAAAGCTCATTTCATGTCCATCGTTTTCCAAATGAGCCCCATTCCTTAGCATCCTTTATTGGTTCCTCAACCTTGTCCCTTACAAGAGATGAGTAGCAGGCTTTTTAGACTACATAATTTCCTTCATACTTGCTTTTGTATTTTTGGATTGTTGTCCAACATTCCTCTTGAGGATGTTCCTACCCTATGATATTAGTTAGTCAATGAATACTGTTACCAATTACCAAACCACTAGAGCTCAATCTCAATGGATCATCTGCCAATCCACTATGTCTAGTTGGGTCATTACTTCTTTATCCTCTTCAGCCAAATTTGATTGAAATATATGTATCAACAATGCAATGGAAATGAATTACAGTCTAGTCAAAATGACTTCTTTTGGAATATTTCTTTCAAATATTCATCCCTAGTTTACTTGCGCATCTCTTGTACGAAATTGTACCATGCTGTTGGGATGGATACTCAACAACTACACTCAAACCAGTTCATGTGTACTTATATTGTACAGTTAGGTCATTTACATGAATTTTTATGACCATAACAATATTTCATGACTATATATTTGGTGTAATCATCTCCATAAGTATCTCCACAAATGAGTCAACAGATCCTATGAGATCTTCATCCCAAACTTTTGCCCTATCCTTATCTTTCATTAGTTTGTAGATATTTGTGTGGTGTGCATCATTAAAATATATTTTAGAAACTATTCATGATTCACAATTCACAAATAGGAGTTAATACTTCATACTCTCACTGAAAGATTACTAGTTTTTAACTAATTTGTTTTCACTGGTCCAATCTTCATATTTTTCTTCTATAGTCTTTTCTTTCAATCTTCTTTAGCTATGTTGTTCCTCTTTATATTTTGTCTTTCGCAATATTCATATTTGGTCTTCTTTACCTTCAATCTTCTTTAATGCTCATTTTGAACCTACTAAATATAAATAGTATCTTTGTTGAAGCCCATGCAAAAAAAAGTCACCATCTATCGAAATATATGGTTGCCAGCCTCTATAACCACTTCTAGCATAGGAAATTTGAACTGAGTGCAAATAATTTTTGATATCCTTAATTTACCTTCACGTCTCTTGTAGGTAATTGTACCATGCTATTGGGATGGAGATTCAGAAATGGGAGTTAATTCTTCATATTCTCCATAAAAAATTACTAGTTTTTAACTAATTTGTTTTCATTGCTCAATCTTCATCTTTTTCTTCTATAGTCTTTGCCTTCAATATTCTTTAGCTATGTTGTTCCCTTTTATCCTTTTATTTTTGCTATCTTCATATTTTGTCTTACTTACCTTCAATCTTATTCATTTTGAATTTGCTATTTATATAAATAGTGTCTTTGTTGAAGCATCCATTGGATCATCCTTGGTTTTCGTTTGCTCACTTATAACCATTTGTCTTTTCTCATCTTCCTTTTCGAAGTTAACCAAGGCTTCATCCTCTATTTCTTCCAATTAATCAACCCCATGGGGTTGGTTACATTGCTAATTGTTGCTAATGAAGTCGTTATTTGTAATTTTGGTAATCAGAATTGATGTTTTTTGTATTTATTCACACATATATGCATTTTTAAGGGCATATTTTCATGGTCTAATCACAATTACTTTAGTGTAGTTTGGAAATGTTGTTGATCTGTAGGGTTCACATTATTATTATAAATTATAGGCTGCACAGGGATCCTCCTCATCCTTAGCATGCACTAACCTACATTTTCCAGGTATCTTTTAAGTCTTCTAATTTTAAGTGTTGAGTCTTCTAGAGTTGATATTTGAAACTGGATGATTTCAAGTGTTATCAAATCTCAATATTCATTAGTTAGTGTCCATAATACATACATGTAATGATTCATAAAAAAAAAATCATAAATGATAGAACAGATAATGGGCTGCATTCTAGATACAACCATCTCCTCCTCTTGAGGTTGGCTCCTATCCAACTTAAGCGGTGAGTCTATAAGGAAATCTAATTTTAGCAGATGAAATGGATACTTAACTTATATTGGATCTGGTTTTTTATATCTGCAAATGTTACCTTAAATTCCAGATCTAAGAATCAAAAACAAGTCTTGTGAAATGCTATGTATTTGGGTGATTTTGTTATAATTAAGGAAAATATGGAGTATGGTATTCTAGCTGTAATTTCCAGATTTGTAAACACAAACAAAGACGTCTATTATATAATTTTTTCAGTGGTTGGAAACCAAGACTAGTACCTAAAGCAATTGTGGCGATATGGGGTCCAAGAGGCAATGGTTTAATGAGTTTTTTCTCAAGTGGATAACGAAAACCAATGGTAGAATTATCAAGCTACAATTGTCAATCACTTGCAGTCCATAAATAAAAAATTTTGATTTCACAATCCTAATGAAGGACAATTATCAAGAATATATGAGAGACTGTTCACAACTTAATTCAAGGAAATTACAACATCTTTAAATTATGAAACATCGCTTTCATTTGACAATTTTCTGCCATGAAAAACAAAAAATTTAAGAGGAAAATTAATCTCAATTAAATTCTCTTAAATTAGGAACAATCGATAGTCTCCAACAAGCTACATTAAAAATCTCAATCAATACTTCAGGGTGTCTCCACAAACTTCCAACAACCTATACAAGAGGAGTCTTCTTCAGATAGATTTTGGCCCATCAAACTTAATAAATTTATAATATTACCATCCAAAACAAGACTTAAACTATCAATGCATAAGCAACTAAATCTCTCAACTAACTAGGAGAGAAAAATCAAATAAATGATAAAATATGTATGATCTAACTACATGTACGAATATCCAAGCATGTGAGTTCCAAGAGATGGTGCACCCTCCTCTAGATGATGAGCAAACAATGAGTTATGGTTCCAAAGTCCTCCTAGAAGAAAGTGGGTTAACTAATTTGTATCTATAATTGGTCCAATATTCATCTTTTTCTTCTATAGTCTTTGCCATAAATATTTTTTACCTATGTTGTTCCTCTTTATCTTTTGTATTTTTCAATCTTCATCTTTGCTCTTATTTACCTTTAATCCTCTTCATTTTGAATCTAATAAATATAAATAGTCTCTTTTTTGAAGCCCATGCATAAAAATTCACCATCCATCGGATCATCCTGGGTTTTCTTTTGCTCACTTCTAACCATATGATACATCTTGGCTTTTTGTGGATTACCATAAACCATTATTTAACCAATTTTCTTTTCTCATCTCCCTCTTCTACGATAACCATGGCTTCATCCTCTACTTCTTCCAATGAATCAAACCCACGAGATTGGTTACATTGATAATTAGTGCTAATGAAGTTGTTATTTGTAATTTTGTTAATCAAACTTGATGCTTTTTGTATTTCTTCACATAGATATGCATTTTTAAGGGCATACTTTTGTGGTCTAATCACAGTTACTTTACTGTTGTTTGGAAATGTTTGTTGATCTCTAGGTTTCACATTATTCTTAAAAATTATAGGTTATGCAGGGATCCTCCTCATGATTAGCAAGCACTAACCTACATTCTCCAGTTACATTTTAACTCTTCTAATTTCAAGTGTTAACTCTTCTAGAGTTGATATTTGAAACAAGATGATTTCAAGTGTTAACAGATCTCAATATTCATCAGTCGAAATCCATAATACGGTGTCCAGAATACATACATGTAAGAATTAATCAAACAAAATCATAAATGCTAGAACACCTATTGGGCAACATCATGTTTCAATCATTATTTTCATGGCCACTCTCAGGTGAGATATCAGTATCTAGATTATGATTATTGTGTAGTCGTAGTGAGTCATGTGATTCCTTCTCTATTTATAGGTGAACAATGTCAAATAATCCAATTATGTTTCACACAAACTCATCCTCATTTTTTTGCTATGCATCATCTTAATAAATTGTTTTCTTCCACTCTAAAAATTGTAGACTATTTGATACTATGTAGGATAACCTTCAATAACCAATTACCAAATCTCTAGAGCTCAAGCTCCATGCATCATCTGCCAATCCACTGTGTCTAGTTGGGTAATTATTTATTTATCCTATTATGTCAATCAACTCTATGGCCAGAGACTACCTTATGGCAGTCTATAAAGCTAATACTAAGGATATTACTCGATCTTACTCAAGAGAAATTACTTGTTATTAGTGGTTGTGTGTCTGGATTGATGGGTTTGGGTCTGGTGGTGACTAGGCTATTAATCAAGTTGGGTATATATTTCCTAATCATTTTAGTTCTCGGATATAAAAATAAAAAAGATTCTAATGATTCATCCTTATTTTACCTGCATTTCTCTTGTAGGGAATTGTACCATGATATTGGGATGGAGATTCAACAACTATACTCAAAAAATTTCATGTGTACTTATATTTTTCAATTAGGAAATTCCATTTGATCAACCAGTTCATGTGTACTTATATTGTACAATTAGGTCCTTTACATGAATTTTGATGACCATAGCAATATTTCATGATTAGATATTTGGTTTAATCATCTCCATAAATATCTCCAACAATCACCCAATAGATGCTCTGAGGTCTTCGTTGCAAACTTCTTTCCTATCCTTATCTTTGATTCATATGTAGATATTTGTGTGGTGTTCATCATTATAGTTAAAAAATTTCACATTCTTGTCATAACATAAATTGAACCTTAGACATGCATAGATTGTGATATCTCAGTGCAATTTAATTGTGCTCAATTCAACTATTGGAATTTCTACTGAAACCAAAAGTCAATTTAATGTCATTAAGTTTAACAAATACCATATATAACAACTTTGAAGATTGACGTTCAATTATGTTCAACCATTTCCTGCTTCAGTGGCATATAACTTTATTTGGACATTGTAATTTCTTTTATTCTCATAACAATGAGAATGTAGGATAATTTGTTTAACTTTATTTGGAAAATGTAAAAATTATACTACATATCTATGCATGAGAATATTTGTATTTTTTTTGTGACATGGTGCTATTCAACATGAGAATATATGTATTTTTTTTGTGACATGGTGCTATTCACCAGTTTAGTCCTGGCATAATTCACGTTTACTATGTATTGTAAAATTATTCCTTTTAGATTTTTAACCTTTATCCTTTTTTTAGGGTCTTGGAATCATAGAGATGTGTTCTTTTAATGCATTTATTTTGTTGGAAACAATCATCTTTATTGTTTCCCGATTTCATCAATATTCTTTGGAAATATGTAGATAGGAGCAATAAAATGATTTTGTAAGGTAATTTAGTTTCTGCAAAGACAATTGCACAGGTAAAATCTAATAAGTACTTGGAAATGATGGAAGAAGTAATAGATGACGATAGTTACAAATTGAAATTATAATTCTTTGTATCTGATAACATTGATTGTTTATTAAAAAGAAATGGTATGTTTATATTATATGGATTTTCATATACTGTAGGAGATTGTTTTTTAATTCATTTGAAGTGCTTCTACATTTTTGTTATGCTTCAAATAAATTTGCAAAATTTCAAAGACAATTACACAGGTAAAATCTAATAAGTACTTGGAAATGATGGAAGAAGTAATAGATGACGATAGTTACAAATTGAAATTACAATGCTTTGTATCTGATAACATTGATTGTTTATTAAAAAGAAACGGTCTGTTTATATTATATGGATTTTCATATACTATAGGAGATTGTTTTTTAATTCATTTGAAGTGCTTCTACATTTTCGTTATGCTTCAAATAAATTTCAAAATGGATTAATAGAAAATTTTCTATTTTTCTTAAACAAAAACGATGTTGAAGCAATAGAGTCATGTCAATATGAACTAGCATCTGATTTTTTGTACAAGATACATGGAATTACTGATATTGATACATATCTTCGTAAAATGTGTTGTTATGCATCGAAAAATATAAAGGAATATTAACGAGGGCTATGGGGGGATACATTTTGTATACATTGGTTAGCTAAATGGCTAAATATATCAATTGGAATTTGGTAATTAACAAGAAACACCAGATATTTTCTTTTTAATCAACATGAAAATACAATTCCATATTGCGTTCTCTTCCATGATGCAAATTCTGTTAGTGGTCATTATGAACCATTGCTTTACCAAAAGTTCCCAATATGCATTTATGAACAATCTAGTATCTATTTGTCATCTATTTGAAAAGAAATTCAAAACCATTCAATGCATATTGCACGTAATATGATTTTATATGAATTAATCATGGAAAAACAAACAACATCTAATTGCGGAAACAACCTCTTTAATGCAATTTTCTATTTAGTAGCAACAGAATTCGATGCACAATGTTTTACGACTTTACATTGTCCAGTACTTTTTAAATGCGCTTATGAATAGCAATCAACAGCCATTGCATTGTTTAAAACATGATATAATAGTTGATGTGATACAATATATAGCGAATAAGAACTGGCAACAATATCTCATAAATATGGCAATGCCATTTTAAGATGGACAAATAGAGGGTGGGACATTATGTTTACAATGGATATATATCATATTCAAAGTTAACTTCCAGTTGTGGTCATCTATGACTAGTAACTTTGTCAATTATAGTTCTGTTCATTCGAGATGCAATAATTTTTTTAATATCATGTCATTCAAAATAGATTCATTACACATGCATTATGAACCAATGATACAAAAACAATATGATCATGATAACATTTTTCAATATGATGTAGTAACAAAATCTACAAATGCTAATGCAAAATTTTTCATGCATTCTCAAGTACATTTCAACAATGATGTTGAATTTGAGATATCATCTCATTTACAACAAGCGTGTCAAAATAAGTGCTATAAGCTTAATTATCACATAATAAAGAACTTAATACGTACAAGAGAAAAATCTAGTGATATGTAGCAATTCATATATACAAGAGGCAAATGCAATGACATATGGAATAATGACAACATATTGCCTCAAAATCATTTAATAGAAACAAAACACTTTATTTATGAGATAGGATTTTATTCACAAGATATCAGTCCAAATAAGTGTCCTAAACTTATTTATTACAAAATAAAACAATTCATACGTACAAGAGGCAAATGCAATGACATATGCAATACTCAAAATATATTGCTTCGTAAGTGTTTATTAGAAACAAAGCAATCTATTGATGCGATACTATTTGATTCAGAAGATAGTAGTCCAACTAAGTGTCGTAGGCTTAGTTATCACAAAACAAAAAAATACATGCGTACAAGAAGTAGATGCAATGAAATATCCATTAATGTTTTTGAAGCTAACATAGATGAAGAAACTATGCAAATTGCATATAAAAAAACATCTTCTAATGACAAAACATGAATGACATTTATTGGATTAAAACAAAGACTTCAAAATGTCGGAAACAATAAAAAATATATAATAAGAAAACAAATTTGTCAAAGAAAAAAAGATGCAAAATACATCATTATGAGACAAGTCCAAGACACACCTAGAAATACATGTTCAGTTTCAACCAAATTGCATTTTGCAAAAAATATGACATGTTTCACTAAAGATCTGCAAGAAAAGCATATGAATTTGACCTTGAACAATAGGACCTTTAGAAGTGAAAACATATGTTTTTCTTGCATGAGAGCACGTCAAAATGGAAAGATTCCACAATTTGCAACACCTGAACAAATAAGAAATAACACTACATTACCAACTATAAAAGTGCTTTCAGATTTAGAAGAAAGACTTTTGTCACTAAGAATTTAATTTGCACAAATCAGACAATGGGGATATAAGCGATCAAAAATTGGCTTAACATGATCAATTATCAATGTACTAGTTCATATGGACATTATGCAAAAAGCATTGCCACAATATCTAAGTGATACGATGACAATTGCAGTTGCATTGAAAAGACGATTTCAATACAAAAATGCATATCAAAAAAGTATAGAGCGTCCAATTATTTTCATGAAAGAATTGAATGAATTATGTTCTAGAAGTCTATATAAGGCTGAGAACATTTGTGCAAATGATAATTGGACCCATATTTTACAAGAAAATAATGAAAAGGTCATACAGAATGCAAATAGTGATAGTGGAAGTGATACAAATAGTGATGCAAACAATGAACCACCTATTGAAACATTGATACATGGATTAATAGAGTCACAAGTCATATATGATTTGCGAGACAAGATTATTGAACTTGCACCTATTGAAGGACAGCAAAAACTTGGGATTGTCAAGGACAAAGATGCAGAAGAAATGAAATTTCCTACATTATTCTATGGTGATGTGCGAGATCATGACATCAAAAATAGATTTAGAGACCAAAAATATAGTACAATGGGAATCTTCACAAGCAAGTGGTGACTTCTCATATCACACAACAAATTTTTTTTTCAAGGCAATGTGAATAATTATTGACAAGGCACTCTTTTGCATATGGGTACAAATAAGAAAAGGGCAAGTAAGAGGAAGAAAAATATTAGAAAAAGATGTCAAGTATCGAGAAAATTTGGAAAATTTATTGAAATCTGATATTGGATATATAGATGTCATAAAAATTCGCATCTCTCCTAATCATTTGGAACAAATTAAAAAAAAAAAGCATATTTGCAATGATACGGAAATTTCCAACTTTATTTGTGACATTTACAAGTTTAGAACATTGATGGAAACCATTAATAGATACAATGGTCACATTTTTTAAAAATAAAGAAAATAAAAATGATACTAATACATTAGAAGATAATGACATTGACTATCTTATATGAAAATATCCAATCACATGCAGTCAGTAATAGAGACACATAATTAATGTTGTAAAACAAATGATATGTCATGATAGTACATTCTTCGGGAAAATATCTGACTACTATTTCATAACAGAGTTTCAAAATAGAGGTACTAAACATGAACATGGACTGTTATGGATAGAAAATGCTCCATTATATGGAAAGCAAAGCAATCAAGATATTGAAAACTTTCTCGATAATTACATAACTTGCGATACAGACCATTTGGAGCTAGATATTGCTCAATTCCATAAACGTCACCATACAAGAAGTTGTAAAAAGCGGAAAAATTCAAATGGTATATACAACTTCCCCATGCCTCCAAAGAAATAAACAATGATCATTGAACCGATTAGTGTAGATAATAAAAAACTCACAGACAAATCATTATCACTTCTTTCATTTTTGGAACAAAAAAATTACAATGATTCAATAACCCATGACAAATTCTTAATACAAATAGGAGTAACAGAAGATGAATACATACAAATATTATAATGTAGAGTAAAACAACGAACAATTTTTCTGAAATGAAAACCTTCTCACATTTGGAACAACAGTCTTGCAAAGGATATGCCTACTATAGGGCATGCAAATATAGATGCACAATATGTGCTAAATACATATGCTACAACATCATATTATAGTTCATATATGACAAAAATTGACAAGTCCATGAAAAATTAATTTAGAAGGATACACAAAGAGCATGAGAGAAATGAAATTGATGCTATGCAAATGATACGTAAACTTGGAAATATATTACTTAATTTGCAAAAAATGTCAGCTCAATAAGAAGTGCATATAGCACTTTCATTTCCATTGAGTTGTAGTTCAAGAGAATCTATATTCATAAATACATCTCCAGTTGATGAACGTACATTTATGCTCAAACCACCTATTCTCTTGAAACAAGAACCTCATGATTTAGAAGATGTGATGTGTCATTCCATTATTGATTACTACATCAGACGCCCATGCTCCATTAGGGAAATTTTCCTTGCAGCATTTGTATCAAATTACAAGAAAGATGGCACACACATATCAAAAATGAAAAAACAAAATGTTATACACTTTTTCAAATATAAAAAATACAAATATGTTTAAAATTAATTATTTATATATGTTCCATTTGAAAAATGTGAGAAAATATTGAAACGATATTTCCCTACATGGAAAGTTTCATATACATTACACGAAAAAACAATTCGCACCAATGAAGCTAAATTTAGTTAAAACATCAATCCAACATGGGGTGATTTATAGACTGTAACAAATGAGCTAAATAGTTCTATGAATACCAATTAGATAAATATGCAAAACAAAGAAAATAGTTCCCATTGTGAGGAATATGATTTGCAATCAAACTTGCAACTTCCAAAACAATTTGAGATGAAAAAAAGAATCAATCTTGGATTTCAAATAACTGTTGATCCATTTTTAATGGAAAAAAATGAGTATTACTAACTCAGAAGAGTGTTGAACAAAGATCAACAAGAAATTTTAAAAGATGTTTGAATAAAAATAAGAAGAAACTTCAATGAACGAACTTACGTATTTATTACAGGTGGAGCAGGGGTAAGCAAAACATTGACAGTGAAAGAAATTTTCCAAATGCTTATATGAATATATGATTCACAAAACACAACTGATCTTATGAAACCAAATGGTCTAACATTAGCATATATAGAAAAAGCTACATATAATGCAGGTGGAACAACAATACATTCTGAATTTCTAATTCCTTTTAATAAGTCTCAATTCTTGTCACTTATTAAAGAAGTATTAGACAACTTATCAAGGCTATATCAAGAACTGCAATTAGCTTTCATAGATGAAGCCTCTATGATTGGTGGTCGGTTCTTATATTCTATTGAAAATAGACTCAGAAACATAAAACATGTCCAAATCAAATACTTTGGAATCATTCACATGATATTTTGTGGTGATTTCTACCAAGTGCAACCTATTCAAGACTCGCTAATTTTTGAACAACCAAGAATCAACAATCAAACAATAACACATGATTTCTAGAAGGATAATGTTAAGTGCTTCCAATTGCATATGAATATGCGAAAAACGGGTGAAAAATTTATATCATTTTAAATATAATGCGAACAAATAGTCACACTTGTGATGATATAACATATATTAATAAACCTTGCATGCGACCTATACCAAATGATCCAAAATTTCCCTATTTATTTTACAAAAAAAAAGAATTTACAATGCATAACAAAAAAATGTTAACACTCATGCCTGGTAATGAAATTTTAATCAATGAAAATGATGAAGATGAATAGAAAAATGGAAATGTTCCAAGGCATCAAATTACAGCTAATTTTCCTTCACAACTTGTGATCAAGTTGAACATGCTAATTGAAATGTATGCTTGCAATTATGATGCACAAGATGGACTAGTAAATGGTGCGGATGGAATATTCAAGTTATATACTCATACATATAAAGTTGATGTTCTATGGATTAAGTTTCATGACCCTAATATTTGTCATCAAAAATCTAGAAAAATAGCTTATTTTTATACTTCATACAGAGCACATGATTTGATACCAATATTAGGAAATACAGAAGCAATGCCTATGTCACCAAACATGGTTCATTTGAAGATACAGAAACAATTTCCAGTTCAACTTGCATGTGCACGCACAATACATAGGTCATAGGGTTTAACCTTGGATAGAATTGCATTTGACCCTACTGGAATACAAGTGCATGGCCTAGTGTACACATCTCTATCACATGTAAGAAACATAGAGTCGTTATACTTGCTAAATGCTCTGACAAACAACAATTTCTAGGTTAATAAAAAAGTAAATTGTGAAATTCAATGTTTGCAAAGCATTGTAAAATGGATATTAGAATATGACTATTCATCAATACAATCATTGTGATCCATCTCCATTCTCTCACTAAACACTCATAATCTTCATGCACATCTTAGTGACATATGCAGTGATTATGAAACAATGCAATCTGATATCTTATTCTTAAAAGAAACATATATGTCCTTGTCTATGAAACAAGAGTACTATGCAAATTTTAATGGCATTAAGCATGGACTAATGATACTGATAAAAAAACATATAACTATGCTTGAACAAATCCACTTTGAAGAGCATCTTGAAGAAGCATTGTTGGAAAAAATAATAGTTCTTGGATCACAAATTTCAATACTCAATATATATGCATCACCACATGCAAATTTGAAAAATATTTTGAATGTCATTGCAAAAGCTTTATGGCATCTAGATTTAAAGGATATCACAATTATTTTTGGGGACCTCAATATTTATATGTTATAAAGAAATCAGAAAACAAAAGAACTAGAAATCTACATGAACAATTACAATCTCCATTTTATTATCAGTAGAACTAATAGCATGCATAAATCATTCATTGACCATTTGTGCTCAAATGTAACTAATATACAATTCGGAATTTTCATATTAGATACATATTGGTCTGATCATGATACAATATCTCTTGTCCTTCAGCTATGATCTACATATGAAACATGTTACAAAATTACAAATTTTGAACACAGATTATATCAATAAAACCATTTTCAATTGAAAAAAAATGGATGAGAAAAAAAATCAACAACATGGAACATGAAAGAAGAAAGTATGTACTTCTTTCTTTTTCTTTTATATGGTTTTTATATTCTTGTTCACTTTTTCCTTTTATATGTTTTGAAATTGAACTAAATATATGTTACTATTTTATAACAATAGGGTGGCTGATGAAAAATAAAAAGAACAAACAAGTCAAAAAAGTCACAAACAAGGAAAAAGCCAAAAAATTCAAGAACAAGGAAAATTGATTGACCACACCAAAGAGAAAATTGAACAAGAAACTACCAAAGAGTATGCGCATAATCAACTCCATCATTTTTTTATTTCAATTTTTCTAGTTACAAATTACTTATATTCATGAAATTAAAATATTTTGTATAGCTATTTATAGTATTAATTACGTAATGGCTACATGATAACTACTTAAGATATAGAAAACATGAGTCAAGTAGAGAATGCAAGCTAATCACAGAGTTTAAAGAGGTATGTTTATGAAAACTATACAAGTATGCCCAGATTCTGAATTTACAATGTTAATGCTCATTATGTATTCACTATATTTTTACAATTGACTAATATAGATATGTACAACTAAATCTATAAAAATTAGAAAATGTTGGAAAAGTAAAAAAAGCACTAGTAGCCAGTCCCTTCAGGAAATTGAACAACAATACATGTATAGGTTAGCTATCATAAACTCTTCATTTATTTCTTATGCAAAATGCATATGATAATATTACAATATATGTAGAGTTTACTTATCATAAACCTCTCACTTATTGCTTTTGAAATATGCAATTACTATTTTTAGTACAATTCAAATAGAATCAACAAGAGGAGAATCAAGCATCTTACAAAATGATGCAGTAAAAAGGTATGCATATGCAATGAAAACGTATGCATATGCAATATTATACTCTAATTTATTTATAGTTCTACAATTTATAAAAAAACATAGCATTATATAAATTTTATACAAGTATCTAAATAAGAAAGTTATAGAGGCAAAAATAACTACCTCTAGTTAAAGTATCAATTGAAGACTTGAACAGACGTATTAGTGGACAATTATTTGTCAAAGACATAATGGTCGTGTATAGCACATTTCTTCCTGTCGAATATTACGGTCTTATTTGACCAATGAGAAAGGAATGATGACTGTCACATTAAGTATACCTATACACTTAATTGAACAACATGAACAGAAAATTATATAAGGTAGGAGTATATCTATTACAAATTTTTGAATACTGCCTAAAACTATTTACAATCGTGATGATTGTGATAGAATAATTTCTCTAAATGAATCAAGTATCATAGAAAATGTGCCTCAAGTTTGCAAAGAATATTGTTTCATTCCAGATACAACCATTAAGAAGTTTGTAGAAAAACAAAAATGTACCCCATTGGTACAATCCGTGTAGCTGGTACACTTGCCAAGAGAGTTGGATTGTACTACATATTGCATATCAAAGATGAAGATTTTGAAAATGATTGTGCAGTAGTATGTATTTTCATACCACTTATTCTTAATTTTTAATAAATAATATGTATTAATTCAATTTATCTCTTTTTAATACCACTTATTATAATTTATCTCTTGCAGTTTCAATTGTTTGATACATATGAACAATACTTGATTTCAATGGAAAATCAATTGCATAAATGACAATTTCCCCTTATCCATTTCAAAAATATAACAAAAGGAGAGATGTAAAAGAAAAAATATTTCGAACAACACAATCAACTTTCATAACTGAACTTAACACAAACACAATTAAGAATGTTGGAAAGCTAATGACATCTAATCATGTTGTAAGTATAGCAATAATGATATTTTTGCTAATTTTGAATTTCATATGTAATATTGTACATTAACATTTGAATATTTTATAAACAGGTTAAAGGTATGCTAAAAGCATCAAATTATTACTCAACTCCATTGAAGCATGTTTTTGCTACATGAAATTCTGTGATCAGTTCATCCATACTGAAAACAAATGGAATAATTTATTGTTCAAAATGCAATAATAATTTCCCTTTAGTATACAAACATTGCATAAATGCTACAATAGAATCTATCACAAAAAAAAATTTCCATTTACCTAGCAGGGAACCATTAGTATATGATTTAGTTCCTCATTTAAAACCCATGTCATACGAACAATATTTGCAAGAAAATGAAACCATTGTCTACATGCTACGCGATCTCCAAATTCACAGCAAGTTCATATTGAATGAAGATAGTGAACTGTTACATGTCGGCTAACAAGTGAAAGGTACATTAACATCTTGACTCAACATCTATTCTTTCAAAAATGTACTCTGCTCACTTAATAATGTTATGATTTTCTCTCTAACTAATTCTTTGTTACACAGATGACAAAGACCAGTGACATTGCAACTATTGGAATACAATCTATTTATTTATATTATGAACTTATTCCAATAGAACTATTTAATTTTCATTTTTTGTACATTTATCAGAAAAATGTACTTAGTACAAAATACTACACAATAATCTTGTACAATATTTTTTTATTACTGTATTGTTGCATAATTTCTATTCATTATCATTATGTTCAATGAACTAGATTAAGGAGAATTTTCCAATTTTCTTGTCTAAACTCAACTCAATTACTGTTTCCTCCTTTTCTTTAATATTTGAAAAGTGCATTTAATTATGAAATAGGCACTTTTTCAGTATTCCTGAATTATTTACATATGAATTTCATCTCTAACAATGCTTTGAAAACTTGACAGTTTTTGTCATCTATAAATGCAATTGTTTTATCTTTGTCCTATTTTTACTCATAATTTTTACAAGTGTTACTCTGAAAGTCTGAAATTAATTATTTTGATTTTGAGCATTCAGTCCTCTTTTATCAATATGCAATAAGTCAATAGCCTATACATTGAATACTTCTCTCTTATTTCCAAGAATAGCAAATTACTGCACTCATGGTGCAATGTGAATGGCTTTTGATAATAATATGCCTGCCAACATGAACACATGAGCATTAAGACATGGGAAAGTTTTATATCTATGCATAGAAAAAGCCTTATAGCATCTAGAATAGGTCTCTGGATATGACATATTCTTCTGCTTCAAATGAAAGAGCTATAAGGATACATGGTATGAGTACACTCATGAACTGGTTCAATCAAATGATTTACAAAATAGATCTCACTACAATATGAATTTACTAATTCTTATTCCTTTCATCCATTGTTTTAGGAATAGAAAATGAAAAGGAAATACTAGAATATGTCCTAGCTTGTCAAGTAAAAGAGCTATATGGACACATGGTATCAGTACATTCCTATGTCCTAGCTTGTCAAGTAAAAGAGCTATAAGGATACATGGTATGAATACATCCCTGAACTGGTTGATTCAAAATGGTTTACAAATAGGCAATTCCATTTTTCCATTGTTTTAGGAACAAAAAATGAAAAAGACATACTAGAATATGTCCTACCTTGTCAAGTAAGTAGAAATATTGATACTTTTCTCTTATTTTCATAAATTAGTGGATGAAATTATATCTTAAGCATCAATAGTTATTAGGATGGGTAGGCAGGTTTAGATCCTACTTACTTAATCTTTACAGTCTGCTAATTATTCCTAAGATTCAATTCTAGCTTGTCAAATAAGAAGAATTATTCATACTCTTCTCTTATTTTCAGAAATTGGTGGAGGAAATTATATCTTTCACATCTGATAATTATTACTGTTAAATATTTACATGCTACTGATTATTCCTCAGATTCAAGTCTTGGTGATTTTATTCAATCACACCTTACTTAAAAATGAAGACATGTACCTGGGAGTATTAGGAGTTCTATTTTAAAGCCTTCTTCTATTCTCCATATTTGTACAAGATCAAATACTTTTGTTATTGATCCATCTCTGTTCTTTCTTCTCTTTTATCCTTAATATTATTGCATAATCAAGTGAGGAAATTATCAACACTTCATTCACCCCTTTGCTTCATTGTTGGATTACTCTGCAGCTATTCTTGTCATTGCTTCCTATTTCATGTAGTGTGAAGTTAAAGGGTCTTGGTTCTCCCATGATATTTGAGAATGTTACTATGTTCAAATTAATATTATTGCATAATCAATTGAGGCTATTATCAATGCTTCATTCAACCCTTTGCTTCATTTTTGGATGACTCTACAACTATTGTTGTGATTTTTTACTATTTCATGTGATGTGAAGTTAAAGAGTCTTGGTTCTCCCATGATATTTTAGAATGTTGATGTGTTCCCCATCTGTATCTAAGTTTGTTCATTCTATAATCACTAGCATAAAGAACTCAAAATAGCTTTCATTTCTGCTAGTTACTTTTGGTCATTCATTATAAATAAAAGTATACGTTTACAAAATATGATTGAATTTACAATCTATGCTTGCAGTTTGTGAGCTTTGATTTTACTAGTTTTATGTCTTGCAATATGTCAGCAAACAAAGCAGCTTTAGGTCAAGCTTCATAAGATTTCCTGTGAGGTTTGATTCTATTGGTTTTTTGTCTTGCAATCTATGGGAAAAAAAAGTAGCTTTAGGTGAAGTTTCATGAGATTTCTAGGGATGATAAAAAATTCCAAGTTTTTGACTTGGATCAAAAAAGGGTTTACCACCATAGTGTGGGGACCCAGAAACACAGATAATAGATTAGAAAATTCTTGTGTCTCAAGCTGAACTTATGTGCATATATATTTATAGAATCTTAGAAACAAAATATACAATCAATGACAGTGTACTAATACTTTTATCTAAATAATTTTGAAAGACTTACATTAATCCATCACATTTCGGAAGATATAACATAAGGACATAGCAACTACAAAATAGAATAACCCTCATACTCTCTAGTTCCTCTCTAAGCATGTGCCACACATAATACACTAAATAGTTAGTTAATTTAATACTTGTGTTTGATTAATAACTAAGTACCTTTGTAGTTTGTACTCAGTGGTATCATCGGTTCGAAAGTTTGACCTTAAAACAAAATTATCTTTTAACTTAGCACACGAATTTTGCTAAATCTTATAAAATGTCACATCTCCCTCTCTTACTCAATTTTTTTTTTTTTCTTCTCGCTACCTCGTGTGAAATTTAACTTGTCCCCTATTAACTCTTCTACATCCATCTCCTTTCTTCGATGGAAAACCATCTAATTAAATAAAACACAATATACATTTTAAAACATTAACAAAGCTAATTATATATAATTCTTTTCATCACCTTATTATGTAGTCCTTGATTTATCTCATCATATGATAGCTCTCATAAAAAGTTAAATGTATAACCCATCACCACTAATTCCTTTTTACATTTAACATCTGACGTTATACAGGAATAAATCGAGGCCTTACTTATGTATGTGGTATGATCAAACCACTCGAATTACTTGTCGAACCAACTTTAATTAATTACCATAATTGAATCGACAACCTACCAATGCACGCTCAAATGACCCTTTATTTATTACAATAGTTTGACATTTTATAAACTATGTATTGGTAAAATATACACGTTATTGTTTTCTTCCAGGATCATGTCCTTTTCGATGCCAGTTGTGTGAATTTCTTTTTTTGTTTCAACAACTATTGTACTATTCCTTCGCATATTGGTGATGAATAATTGGCACGTCATGTAGGTGGTTGAATTCCAATTTGGAAATTGGGTCGTTGTGATCTATATGTATTTAATTTCTCGTTTCTCCGAAATTCTTATGGATGCGTAGTACTACGATTCTGGGTAATGAAGATAGATCACGCTATGATTTGTATGAGGGTTTCCTACTGAAATTAATATTACAACCCCTCTCGGGATTTTTGGTGTACTCTCCCTTGAATCTTGTTCTATCACGATTCCCTAACTCGTGTTTAATCCCACGATCGTCCCTACACGTGGACGACCAACAATTACTGGAGTTAGGGTTTCCTACTCCATTATTAACTCCTGTTTTTCATTCTAAAATTTCATTTTGCCCAAATGACATTCCTCATTTCCCCTTGGACTGTTCTCGCACAGGGTTGCAACTACGAGGGTTTGCTACCAGGCATTCATTCATTCGACCAAAACAGGTAAGTTTTTTTTCTTAGTTTATCTGGTCTGCGAGCATTGTTCGCTATGTTTTCTTTTCATTATTGAGCAATTTCTGTGAACGTTCCTGCTCAGACTTGGTTCATAAATTTTGATTACCCTCTAACTACAGTCGTGTAGGAACGAAGCCCTCATGATGGTATTCCTGAAATTAATCACAGCGTAACTCAATAGCAAGCCGGAAGATAGGTATTATCGTTTATGGTCAATGGTTTTTTTTTCTCTCTCTTCCTTATCTCAATTTGTTTGGATTGATTAAAGAATGCCGAATCTATATGCGTCTCGGCTATTCTCATTTTGAGTTGTTCCCTATGGTTCATGTAAGAAATTTCCATTAACTCCGTTGAGGTATGTGTTCTTACCGGTTTCACGATGATGAATAGGGGTTTTTTTTTTGAAAGCGACTGACCTGGTCGACTCTTATCATGGCATTATAGCCATCAGGTTTACAATGCAACTCAAATCTTGTGAAAGTTATTTATATCATCTCGTGAGAAAATCCATTAACATTTCCCTTATCACTTTGATTGTTTCATGGATTTTGGTCTTGCTCTCATCTTAATACCACAAGTACCAATTCTCCTAACTTCGTTTTTTTTTTATACGGTCTTTCGGTGTATACATTTTGTTATTGACCAATAACTTCCTTCTAATAATAATTTGTTGTTCCTTGCAGGTATAAAGGTCTTCTATCATAACTAAGTTGTTACAGCCAATTTCTTCACTTCTGGCGATTTCGTTCGACTTATTTTCCGTCATTCGTCATTACACAGGTTCTCGAAAATCTTCAAAACGATTTTCGCACCAGTTGTATCTTGTCCGCTGTAGAAAGTATTTATTTTGTTTTATTTTCTACACGATGGCCGTGGCCATGTAGGTTGTATAGGGGCATTTAAAAACATTTTGGATTCCTCGCAGAATGGTGCGACTAAGCTCGATCAGTTTCGTTTCTCCTATACTTACTTATTACTATCCCCAGTCGACTAAGAGGTGGATTAAATCTCTAAGAATGAATCAGTGAAATACTATTCCTCTTTGGACTCATTACTATTATTGATACGCATATTTCATAGTTTCAGGATGAGTTAGTAGCGATATCAATTATCTAAACTAGATCATAGGGATATATGCATTTTGTTTCATATTCTCTTGGTTTTATTTCAGAGTATAAGTAGCTGTAGTATGAAATGTGGGCATACTGTTGCATCGAATAGTGAGTTAATTGTGGTCATCTTAAGCCTCCCTTCCTGTCCGAACATTTTATGCGGAGAAATCTCTTTTTTTATTTATTTAATAGTTACCAACTCAGAATATACTTATTCTTTTACTGCCAAAAGAGTATACTAATGTTTGTTCGAGGGATGATATTTACTGAAGATTTATTTGATGCCAACGAAAGTTTTTACAATTCTACCATACTCTAACAATTAATAAATTTGTCAACTGGGTCGTCTTCTAAAGTTTTACAATGTCCTCGCAGCATATATTGAACTAAATTTTTGTTTTCTCTTGGAATTTCCTGGTAATTCCAATGCAGTTAAATTATAATATTAATGAATTTCGTTACAGCTATTTATTCTTCTATTGCCTGCCGAGAGTTTCCCATACTTTCAATATTTTTAAATAGTACCGAACCAGGCAGTTCAACAAGGAATAATTTTATTCTAGTTAGCAATGGTTGTCTCTTAAATACATAATTTCTTATTAAATGTCAAATTTGTTTAGAATATAATTTTCGTTACTGTAACAATCTCAGCTTAGATTCATTCCCTATGATCTGCTTTTTCCATTTGGAGATTTCATTAGTTGCAAAACACTAATATATTGTTTTCTGGTTATTCCTAAGTTTTGTTCTCGGATATGGAAATGGTCCCATCAGGTAACTATCTATGAACAGTCTATGGTAATTCAATAGTTACTCATTCTGCTATAGTATTAACTGTTTGCATGCACAATTAATTGACCCTTTTAGATGATGTTTATGTATGAATGATGGGTTAACTTTGATATCAGTCTATGCAATCTCTTCCTTTATTTCTTAATGCACAGTGAAATTTTTAATTTATTTAATGCTATTTTCCACTATAGTACAGAGACTTTAGCTTTTCTCTCTCCTGTGTATGTATAGATTAGAATTACTCTATGAAACAGAAACAGATTAAGCTAACTCACAACTTTCATATGGAGATAAGTATTCTCAGATTTAAACCAGCATTGGTTTAGATATTCTGTTGGATTCTATTACACAGATTTTATAATCTACAACTATACAGAATTTCAAAGGTGAATGCCTTATGACTAATTTTGTTAAATGTAGAATGTATTTTTTATTGTACTATCAACTTTTATATGTAGCTAATTCATACTAATTGAAGTAAACACATCCATAAAATTAAAAACATACCAATCAAGCAGTTGACCAACCTCCCAACCTTACAGTTCTTCTATCTCCCAGAACTCACCCCTGAGCTGAGATCATCTCCTAGAACAGATCAACCTCTAATCTGTTTAGGAGAAGCTTATTTAAGCTATGGTTCCCCAAAGCCTGTTTCTAATTCTGCGTCCAGAATATCGGGATGCTTTTCTTCCTGTTTGCCTAGGCTTCCCATTTTTGGGATTCTTTAAAGCTGTTTTATGCTTTTCCTCAGTTTCTCCAACTTTTTACCTCTTCCCAACTACTTTCCTCATCATTGGGGAATTTAGATTTTTCCTCAAAAATCTAAATTTAGAAATAATTTCTTTCAAGGATTTTTGAAAGATTGTGGGGGAATATTTTCCTCATCCATCCTCATGGATTTAGCAAGTGATCTCATAAATCTCATTTTGATCAATCTGCACAACATCATTTTATTCATTTCCTCAAATTAAATATTTAATTACATTCACAAAATATTTATCCTTTGGGGGTCCACTCCCCTTAGGATCAAATTTCAAATGTCTAGCTTTGAAATTCAACCACATAAATTGGGGGTGTTACATATTCCCCCTATGAAAATAAACACTGTCCTCGATGTTGTTATTCAACTACTAGAGTTCATTTTTTTTTCAAACAAAAATGGATATATTTCCATCATTTCAGCTTATCCTTCCCAGGTAGCTTCTTCAGCAGTAAAGTGCTTCCACTGCACCTTTACTCTTGCTACCGTTCTGTTCCTCAATTCAATTTCTTCCCACTCCAATATTTGAAGCGGTGCTGGCAGAAACTCCCCATCTGGTTCCACCTGTACAACATTCCAATCAACTATGTGAGAAGCATAATGCACATATCTCTTTAATAACGAAACATTAAACACATCATGAACTCTAACATGGGGGGGTAAGGCCAGTTTGTAAGCTACTGGTCCCACCCTTTCTAATATTTCAAAAGGACCACAATATTTAGGAGTCAGTTTTGCACAACTTCCAGCATAAAGTGTGATCTTTTTAGGTTTAATACGCAGATACACATGCTCCCCCACTTTGAATTCTTGATGTACCCTTTTCTTATCAGCATATTTTTTCTGTCGATCTTGTGATGTCTTGATGTTTCTTTGTATCTGTTTCACAATTCTTTCCATCTCTTTTAAAGCATCTAGTCCCAACATTAGTTCATCTTCTGGCTGGCTCCAGCTCAAAGGAGTACGACACTTTCTTCCATACAGTGCCTTAAATGGACTCATCTTGATGGAGGATTGATAACTGTTATTATAGGCAAATTCAGCTAAATGCAAGTAATCTTCCCACTTTGAGGTTCTATCCATCACATACATTCTCAGCATGTCCTCCAAAATTTGATTAGTTCTTTCCGTTTGACCATCTGTTTGAGGGTGGTAAGCAGTACTAAAATTCAATTTAGTACCCATCCCCCCAAACAATCCTTTCCAAAAAGCTGCTGTAAACTTAGCATCTCGGTCAGAAAAAATTACCTTTGGAACCCCATGGAGTCTTACCACCTCGTTTAAGAACACATTCGCTACTTGAGCTGTTCCGAAAGTAGATTTCACTGGTATGAAATGGGCAGCTTTTGTTAAAGTGTCTACTACCACCATTACTGAATCATGTTGGTGTTTGGTCTTGGGTAATCCTGTTATGAAATCCAAAGAAATTGTGTCCCATTTCCATTCTTCAATCGGTAAAGGGTTTAAAAGACCCGCCGGATGTTGATGCTCAACTTTGACTAGTTGAAATTCCATGCATCTACTTAAATATTCTGCTACATCTCTCTTCATTCCTGGCCAGAAAATTTTCTTTTTCAGGGCTGTTAACATTTTCTGATATCCTGGATGTCTTGCATATGGCTGTTTGTGATATTCATCCAAAATTTCCCTTTTTAAGGACTCTACATTGGGAATATACAATCTGTTCTTATAACAGATCAGCCCTTTTTGGTTTTGAGTGAAATCATCTTTCTCCTTTTTCTGAATTTTCATCAGGAGTGTTTCATAATTTGGATCTTGGTTTGCTGCCTTTTCTACCAACCCCTCTACATCGATCTGTGCACTACTCCCAAGGCTGTTAATATTCTGACAAGAATTTCTGCTTAACGCATCAGCAATTTTATTTTCTTTCCCCCTGATATGTTTTATGTCCATATCAATTTCACTTAGAAAAGACAGCCATCTGGCTTGTCTAGCATTCAAATCAGTTTGTGAAAATAAATATTTGAGGCTAATATGATTAGTCATCAATGTAAACTTTTTCCCAAGAAGATAGTGCCGCCACATTTTCAAAGCATGGATAACAGCTGCTAATTCTAAATCATAGGCACTATAATTTTGTTCATGTATTTTCAGTTTCCTAGATTCATAGGCAATAACTGAATTTTCCTGCAAGAGGACTCCTCCCAACCCTTCTCTACAGGCATCTGTACATACTACAAATTCTTTATCAGGGTTTGCAATCTTCAGTATAGGAGCTGTAGTAAGTTTTAGTTTCAATTGGTCAAAACTGTTTTGACATTTCTCAGTCCACTCGAACTTGACACCCTTCCTTTGTAATGAGGTTATGGGATGTGCTATGGCAGAAAATCTCTCCACAAACCTACGATAATAGCCTGCAATCCCCATGAATGATCTTACTGCTGAAACATCAGTTGGTACAGGCCATTCTTTTATAGCCTTTATTTTCTCAGGGTTAACAGCAAGGCCTTGTTCAAAAATAATATGGCCCAAGTATTGAATCTTATCTTTATAAAATTCACATTTGCTGAACTTGGCATATAGCTGGTTTTCTTTCAGTGTTTGCAACACTATCCTCAAATGTTCTCTATGTTCATCCTCATTTTTGGAGTAGACTAAAATATCGTCTATGAACACAAGAAAAAATTTATCCAAGTACTTATTTAACACACTGTTCATCAAACACATAAATGTGGCAGGGGCATTTGTCAAACCAAAATGTAGGACTACAAATTCGTAGTGTCCATACCTGGTTTGGAAAGTTGTTTTGCTGATGTCTTCTTCCTTAATTCTAAGCTAGTGATACCCAGTTCTTAAATCAATCTTCGAAAATACTGAATCTCCTTTCACTTGATCAAAAAGATCATCAATTCTAGGTAAAGGGTATCTATTCTTAATGGTCAACTTGTTCAGTTGGCGATAATCAATGCACATCCTAAAAGTTCCATCTTTCTTTTTCACAAATAGGACCGGTGCTCCCCAAGGAGACACACTCGGTCTGATATAACCTTTATCTATCAATTCTTGCAATTGCATTTTCAGTTCCATAATTTCAGGGGGACTCATTCGATAATGGGCTCAGGAAACAGGTGTTGCTCCTGGCACCAGATCGATTGTAAATTCAATTTCTCTTTTGGGGGGAAGATGAGGAATCTCGTCTGGAAAGACTTCCTTATATTCCCTTACCACCGGTAAATCATTCAGCAAACTTTCTCCAGTTTTCTGTTCTATTTCTTCCACATGTACTGCATAAACTTGGTATCCCTTTCTAGCTGTTCGTTTTAATTGTAGTTCTGATATTTTTCTGACAGAAATGGATTTTGGTTTTCCTTTGAGCATAAAAGGTTTCCCTTCCTCATCCACACAATGTAGGGTCTTATCCCAGTAGTTCATTAGGGCTTTCTTCTTTTCCAACCAGTCCATTCCTATCAGAAAATCATAGGAACCTGAAGGCAGAATGTTCAGATTTACTTCTGTTTGAAAATCATTTAATTTCATTTATGTTAGGGGAAATTTATGTGTTACTTTCCTCTTGGTACCAGTGGCCAGTTGAACCAACCATGACTGCTGAAATTTTTCAGGTTTAAGATTACATTTTTCTAGAATTTTTGGACTAATGTAGCTTAAAGAAGCACCCGGATCAATCAAAACAGTAACAGATTGGCCACAAATCTTACCCTCCATTTCCACCATGGTAGCTTGATGTTCTACTTGCCGGTTCTCCAAGGCTGCACTGATATTGGGTATGCTTCATGTTATGTCATTTACTATAGTTGCTTCTCGATCTCTCATAATCATATGAATATTTCTGTGGGGACAATCCCTCAATAGATGGGGTTCTCCGCATCCCCAACATTTCAAAGGTTCCTTCATTTTGATTGTTCCCTCTTTCTTACTGTCTCCATCCATTTTTTTTAAAGCCACCTGCGACTGAGCAATTTGACTTTCTCTGGGTTTATTAAATTTCTTTCGCTGATGATCTCTGCCAAAATTCTTCAAATATGCTGGTTTTTGTTTCCTCCCTTTGAACTCACCTTTGTTTAGCCAGCCTTTTCCTTGTTCAGCCTTTCCTTTAAACTGCTGGTAGCATAATCTTGCCTTTCTTACTGCATCGTCCATGGTTTTTGGATTATCAAACTCAATCTTCTCTTTGTACACGGCTGGAAAACAGTTCAGAAACCTTTGTACCTTTGCCTTCTCTTCCCTAATATAAGGGACATATCTCAATAGATTTGTAAACTTGGTGACAAACTCATCGATAGTGAGTTGTGTCAGTCTAATTTCATGAAATTCCTTGGCTTTATCATCATAGTAACGTTCATTTAGATAGCGGTTTTTGAACTTAACTTGGAAATCCTCCCAAGTCACTGTCTTTTAATCAATGGCATGAACCATTTTTGTCTCCTCCCACCACAAGGTAGCCTTACCTTGTAGCTGGTAAACAGCTAATCTGGCCTTCAGATTGCTCTCATATTCATAAACTTGGAAATAATTAATCATGTTCAGCAACCAGGCTTCAGCATCATCCTCCTTCTCTCTATCATAGGAGGGAGGTTTGATCTTTCAGAATTCTTCCTGTAATTCCCTTTTCTGCTTATACTGATGCCTACCAGCATCATCATCCTCAGATTTATCAATCTTCCTCTTTCCGGAACCTTCGCCTTCTTAGCTTTTCCGTGAGGTTAGCTCTCTGATGAGTTTTTCCTGCTCCCTACTGGCTGATGACAACTTGTCATTCTGGATTTTCAGCTCAGCCAATTCTTGCTGCAACCTGTGCAAGATAGCCATAACCGGAGCGTTGGGATCTGGCGTACTAAACTCATCCCGCAGATCCACATAAATTTCTTCACCTTCAGCCATTTTAGCACCCCTGTAGAATACACAACATAGATCAGTAAGATTTAAAAAGAAAAATTTTCACAATATTCATTTTTACCAGGTACACATAGCAACAGTGAGCACCACGAAAATAGCCCAGTTTTTATAACTTGTGCTCCGATAAAATTTGTCACATCTCCCTCTCTTACTCAATTTTTTTTTTTTTCTTCTCGCTACCTCATGTGAAATTTAACTTGTCCCCTATTAACTCTTCTACATCCATCTCCTTTCTTCGATCAAAAACCATGTAATTAAATAAAACACAATATAAATTTTAAAACATTAACAAAGCCAATTATATATAATTATTTTCATCACCATATTATGTAGTCCTTGATTTATCTCATCATATGATAGCTCTCATATAAAGTTAAATGTATAACCCATCACCACTAATTCCTTTTTACATTTAACATCTGACGTTATACATGAATAAATCGAGGCCTTACTTATGTATGTGGTATGATCGAACCACTTGAATTACTTGTCGAACCAACTTTAATTAATTACCATAATTGAATCGACAACCTACCAACGGACGCTCAAATGACCCTTTATTTATTACAATAGTTCGACATTTTATAAACTATGTATTGGTAAAATATACACGCTATTGTTTTCTTCCAGGATCATGTCCTTTTCGATGCCAGTTGTGCGAATTTCTTTTTTCGTTTCAACAACTATTGTACTATTCCTTCGCATATTGGTGATGAATAATTGGCACGTCATGTAGGTGGTTGAATTCCAATTTAGAAATTGGGTCGTTGTGATCTATATGTATTTAATTTCTCGTTTCTCCGAAATTCTTATGGATGCGTAGTACTACGATTCTGGGTTATGAAGATAGATCACGCTATGATTTGTACGAGGGTTTCCTGCTGAAATTAATATTACAATCCCTATCGGGATTTTTGGCGTACTCTCCCTTGAATCTTGTTCTGTCGCGATTCCCTAACTCGCGTTTAATCCCACGATCGTCCCTACATGTGGATGGCCAGCGATTACTGGAGTTAGGGTTTCCTACTCCATTATTAACTCCTGTTTTTCATTCTAAAATTTCATTTTGACCGAATGGCATTCCTCGTTTCCCCTTGGAATTTTCTCGCACAGGGTTGCAACTATGAGGGTTTGCTACCAGGCATTCATTCATTCGACCAAAACAGGTAAGTTTTTTTTTTTTTTAGTTTTTCTGGTCTGCGAGCATTGTTTGCTATGTTTTCTTTTCATTATTGAGCAATTTCTTTGAATGTTCCTGCTCGGAGTTGGTTCATAAATTCTGATTACCCTCTAACTACAGTCACATAGGAACGAAGCCCTCACAATGCAATTCCTGAAATTAATCACAACGTTACTCAATAGCAAGCCGGAAGATGGGTATTATCATTTATGGTCAATAGTTTTTCTTTCTCTGTCTTCCATACCTCAATTTGTTTGGCTTTCTTAAAGAATGCTGAATCTATATGCGTCTCGGGTATTCTCATTCCGAGTTGTTCCCTATGGTTCATGTAACAAATTTCCATTAACTCGGACGAGGTATGTGTTATTACAGGTTTCACGATGATGAATAGGGGTTTTTTTTTTTCAAGAGACCGACCTGGTCGACTCTTATCATTGCATGATAGCCATCAGGTTTAGAATGCAACTCAAAGCTTGTGAAAGTTAGTTATGTCATCTCGTGTGCAAATCCATTAACATTTCCCTTATCACTTTGTTTGTTTCGGGGATTTTGGCCTCGCTCTCATCTTAATACCCCAAGTACCAATTCTCCTAACTTCGTTTTTTTTTTTGTATACGGTCTTTCGGTGTATACATTTTATTATTGACCAATAACTTCCTGCTAATAAGCATTTGTTGTTCCTTGCAGGTATAAAGGTCTTCTATCATAACTAAGTTGTTACAGCCAATTTCTTCGCTTTTGGCGACTTCGTTCGACTTGTTTGCCGTCATTCGTCATTACACACGTTCTCCAAAATCTTCAAAAAGATTTTCTCACCAGTTGTATCTTGTTCGCTGTAGAAAGTATTTATTTTGTTTTATTTTCTACACGATGGCCGTGGCCATGTAGGTTGTATAGGGACATTTAAAAACATTTTGGGTTCCTCGCGGAATGGTGCGACTAAGCTCAATCAGTTTCGTTTCTCCTATACTTACTTATTACTATCCTCAGTCGACTAAGAGGGCGGATTAAATCTCTAAGAATGAATCAGTGAAATACTATTCCTCTTTGGACTCATTAATATTATTGATACACATATTTCATAGTTTCAGGATGAGTTAGCAGTGATATCAATTATCTGAACTAGATCATAGGGATATATGTGTTTTGTTTCATATTCTCTTGGTTTGATTTCAGAGTATAAGTAGCTGTAGTATAAAATGTGGGCATACTGTTGCATCAAATAGTGAGTTAATTGTGGTCATCTTAAGCCTCCCTTCCTGTGCGAACATTTTATGCGGAGAAATCTCTTTTTTATTTATTTAATAGTTACCAACTCAGAATATACTTATTCTTTTACTGCCAAAAGAATATACTAATGTTTGTTCGAGGGATGATATTTACTGAAGATTTATTTGATGCCAACGAAAGTTTTTACAATTCTACCATACTCTAGCAGTTAATAATTTTGTCAACCGGGTCGTCTTCTAAATTTTTACAATGTCCTCGCAGAATATATTGAACTAAATTTTTGTTTTCTCTTGGAATTTCCCGGTAATTCCAATGCAGTTAAATTATAATATTAATGAATTTCGTTACAACTATTTATTCTTCTATTGCCTGCCGAGAGTTTCCCATACTTTCAATATTTTTAAATAGTACCGAACCAGGCAGTTCAACAACGAATAATTATATTCTAGTTAGCAACGGTTCTCTCTTAAATACAGAATGTCTTATTAAATGTCAAATTTGTTCAGAATATAATTTTTGTTACTGTAAAAATCTCAGCTTAGATTCATTCCCTATGATCTGCTTTTTCCGTTTGGAGATTTCATTAGTTGCAAAACACTAATATATTGTTTTCTGGTTATTCCTAAGTTTTGTTCTCGGATATGGAAATGGTCCCATCAGGTAACTATCTATGAACAATCTATGCTAATTCAATAGTTACTCATTCTGCTATAGTATTAACTGTTTGCATGCACAATTAATTGACCCTTTTAGATGATGTTGATGTATGAATGATGCGTTAACTTTGATATCATTTTATGCAATCTCTTCCTTTATTTCTTAATGCACAATGAAATTTGTAATTTATTTAATGCTATTTTCCACTATAGTACAGAGACATTAGCTTTTATCTCTCCTATATATGTATAGATTAGAATTACTCTATGAAACAGAAACAGATTAAGCTAACTCACAATTTTCTTGTGGAGATAAGTATCCTCAGATTTAAACCAGCACTGTTTAGAGATTCTGTCGGATTCTATTCCACAGATTTTATAATCTACAATTATACAGAATTTCAAAGGTGAATGCCTTATGACTAATTCTGTTAAATGTAGAATGTATGTTTTACTGTACTATCAACTTTTATATGTAGCCAATTCATACTAATTGAAGTAAACACATCCATAAAATTAAAAACATACCAATCAAGCAGTTGACCAACCTCCCAACCATAGAGTTCTTCTGTCTCCCAGAACTCACCCCCGAGCTGAGATCATCTCCTAGAACAGATCAACCTCTAATCTGTTTAGGAGCAGCTTATTTAAGCTATGGTTCCCCAAAGCCCGTTTCTAGTTCTGCGTCCAGAATATCAGCATGCTTTTCTTCCTGTTTGCCTAGACTTCCCATTTTTGGGATTCTTTAAATATTTTTTATGCTTTTCCTTAGCTTTTCCAGCTTTTTACCTCTTCCCAACTACTTTCCTCATCATTGGGGAATTTATATTTTTCCTCAAAAATCTAAATTTAGAAATAATTTCTTTCAAGGATTTTTGAAAGATTGTGGGGAAATATTTGCCTCATCCATCCTCATGGATTTAGCAAGTGATCTCATAAATCTCATTTTGGTCAATCTGCACAACATCATTTTATTCATTTCCTCAAATTAAATATTTAATTACATTCACAAATATTTATCCTTTGGGAGTCCACTCCCATTAGGATCAAAGTTCAAATGTCTAGCTTGGAAATTCAACCACATAAATTGGGGGTGTTACATAAAATCTACATAGAGGTAATGGTATTCTCTCCAAGTGGTGAGATATATCACACATATGTTATGACATTCATCTTTGAAATTTGACCTTGTATAGTCTAGCCAATCCAGAGCAAAGGTCATGTCTTGTTGAAGAATTGAAGGCTTTACCTATTCTTACTATGGATTTTCTGCTACAGATTTTATACCTGATTTGTAGCATCTTCTTATTAAAATATTATTATGCATAATCTTTCAAGGGTTAATTCTATCCATGAGAAATTTTTCAAATTTGTAGCAGTGTTACTCTATGTGCGAAGTTTTCATTCTACCATTTTTGGCCCTATGTTAGGGAAATATTTTGAATTTGATATAAACATTTTGGACTCCATACAAAATTGGCTTAAAAACTCATGATTGCGACCTTAGCATTGTGTTAGCCATCTTGTTTTCTACTCAAATCAGAGGTATTATTGAAGTATTGCATATAATTTAGTAAGGTAAATACCATTACAGACCTATGCCTTTCTTCCTTCATAAGGCAAAAATTTGTGCACCCTTGACACATATTTTTCTTCAATCTTACACTTTCCTAAGTGAGGATTTTTTACATTTTTGAAGCCTGTGCAAGTATCATTTACCTCATGCCTCAGTAATCTTAATCATTGCATATATTGAAGTGTCTCAAATCTGCAGGACTAAGGACTAAGGAAGAGTTGCATCATTCCTTTGATGATATTAATTGTTAAAGTCAATTTATAGTGTGTGGGAATTAGTTCCTAGGGTTTTGACTAATTTTACCCTACGTTGTTCAGAAGACTTGAAAAATTATTAAAGTCACAAGGTCATAGCTTTTGTAAAGATACCCTATCTGCAACCAATAAATTAGCATATCAGTACACCACCCTCTCTAGAGAAAGCTCTTAGATTTGGAGGCCCCTTTCATCCTCTATCAATAAATAATTACGATAGAAAGCTAACATTAAGGCACAGGTATTAGCTAGAATGTAGCTATTGTTTTCATTCCTTCCTATTTCATGTAATGTGAATTTGAAGACTCTTGTTCAATATTTAATCAATTTTCTTGCATTTAAGAAGCATGGAGATAATCTAGCATAGCTAGCTTTGCATTAATTTTGGGGTCTTTCCAGCAGTTTTTGAGTGATTTCAGCTTGTTGTTTCACTAATTTAGTGTGCAGCAGCAGCAAACTATCATCCACTTTAGGCACACTTAGTATTGCAAAATTATCATCCATTTTGACATCTTTGCGATAGTTTTCTTGATTTTTGTGCATACAAATATCATCTAATTTTTTAAATGTGACTACATATGGGATTTATAATATGACTTTATTAGTGTGTCAAAGGATAAAATCAGCAAAATAAGCTTGCTATCCGGCACTGTTTTTTACACAGAAATAGGTTGTCATAATTACCCTTTTACAGTGGTTTGTGTGCCAATTTATACCAAGTATCTAGTGCATCAATTGTAGGATCTTTCTAACTGATTTTAGCTTCTTGAATCACACTAATTTAGTGTAAAACAACACAAAATTATCATCCAGTTTATGATATATGAAAATCTTATGGATCTATATTGCACACGTGGCCAATGAAATATAACTTTCGATATCTAATTAAACTTGGCACTCATACAAACCCTTTCATTTCCATTTGCTAAAGAAATTCCAAATTTGGGTGATCTTGCTGAAGTGACATGTTGACTGCATTTTACACCATTCAACACCAAACCATTTTTTCAACACAATATACCACTCATAAAATGAATGCTCTAATTCTGTATTTTTTCGCCTATATTGCCCATGTTTCACGTTATTCTCTGAATTTGTTCAAATGGATGATATATGGCTTCCCTGGTAAGAGCTGGTAGTAGATTTGAAATGCAGAAAATTATAGTTACATAGTGACTCACTAATGGAAGGAATCTAATCTCTTTTCAAATGATTTTTTTCTTTGAACCTACTCTTGCAACTCCAGGTATCTCTAGCATATTGACCACTACTCTTAGTTTACATTGTACAAGCTTCATTTGCAAGAAAAATGTACCAATAAATAGTTATATTATTTAGTGTATAGTGGTCTTGGGGATGCGAGCATTGGTTGTTTAATATATTTTGAAATATGTAGTATTTTCATTCACAAACTATGTCAATGGGATACCCTTCAAGGTGATTTGTTGGTTTGTGGGTTTTTGGGTGCACTATGGTTCGATACTGGTGTGGAGAGGTTATTCTGATAGGGATATTGGCTATAATAGTGGGAATCATTCTTGCTTCCATTTTTAGGACACACAGTGAGGATAATTATATGCGCTCAAATACAAAATCATGGAAATAAGCTCCTGATACACGAAACAACCAAGCTTCCTGATTCACAACATTCCTTAATTAAGTGCAGATGGACAATCTTGTGGTACAAGTGGATCGATTCCTTAATTATTTCACGTCCCTGTAAAGACTTTGGTTTCTAGTTCTGTTTTCGGTGGTGGCATTGCATAGGATGTTGTTGCTACTATTATTGCCATGTGTAGTATGGATTGGTGATGGTCATTAGTTTCACTAGTCAGTAAAGTTCTGGGTTGGATATAGAAGGATATTTGTCTACTAGTTTTTCTATCAACTTTCTTCGCCACCATAGTGTTTCTGGTCTGTGAATTTTTTTCCGATAATAAGGAACTGCCTCCAATACAATCATCTCTGACATGATATGCTGGTGACGTCTTTATCAATATGAATAGTTATTAAAATTGGATGACACGTGAATGCTAAGTCTCATATTCTCGAGACGTTTATAGGTCACCACATATTATCCAGGTTGTTTATATCATTGGGTGGTAGAAACTCTTTATGGGATAAGAATAATTATTTGACAATGATATGCATAGTCCATTTTCGGAAAATAAGTTTTATGTATGGAGTTTCTAATTGATGGAGACAACTTCCTTTATAACTGAGATTCTTTAGTGGGAAAACCCTTATCACTATGGAACCATCTCTTGATTTTAACTACCTAATGCATGGTTGACTCTGGGACTTTCCATGAGCTAGAAAATTAAGTGTGGTGGTTATGGAATTTACTGTTGATAGTTTTGTTATTAAATTTTCTCCATTTAGGGATCTATGTAGCATGGAAAAGGTATGTAACATCCTGTCATCTGACACCTCGAGCCATGAAAAACTTATTACTTCTACGTTTCCAACAGAAAATGCCCCTATGGATCACCCACATACTGAAATGCACTTGCACTATTATCGCTAGCCCAGAAGTAACTGAATTCTCCTTGACAACTCATAATCACTTTTTCAAGCTAATATTTCCAGAAAATGAACAAAGGTTGTTAGAAAAATGGTTTGGGAATTGAGACTGCTTCCGATCTTCAGTAACCACTGACTTGAAGGAACAACAACTACAACATCAAGAATAGGAGAAAAGAATCAAAGCAACTACTCCCTTCGAACAAAATATACATCCAACCATACAAAAGCCATTATGCGTACCTTTGAATTAAAGTAGTTTACCTAACTAGTGGCTTGAAGGAACAATGACTACAAAAACAAGAACATGAGCAGGGAATCAAAGCAACTACTTCCATCTAACATAATATACATCCAACCATACAGAAACATAAATGCTAAGAGCCATTATACTTACCTCTGAATTAAAGTAGTATAGGTGGTAAGAGCCCTTATATTTAACTTTGAATTAAAGTAGTTTAATTTCTTTTTACTGACTTTATCTCTTAATACAGATATTGACCTATTAAAAAAATTTCTAGGAATTGTTAAACAGAATGCACAGAGTAACAATATATTTTAGAAAAAATAACTCCAATACTCTAAAAGATATGTTTATCAATAAAAATGACAGAGGAGAAAGTGATGGAAACACATTTTCAACGACCCTTTCACTCATCAACGAAGGCCTGTAAGGATACTTAACCTTCCATTTCATGTAACTAATTCATAAAGCATTTAATTTAATTTTTCGTTTTTGACATGTAATTTTTGTGTTGATAGGACGCAACCAAACTTTGGCTCTAGTTTAGAGTATCCTGTCTGCAACAAATGCACATAATTTTATTAGTCAATTGCCGAAGGGATATGGCACTCAGGTATCTAAATACTTTTTCCTCCCTTGATTTGGAGCAGTGCAACCTGTTTATGCATATGTCTTGGGAAACCTGATCTCTATGTTTTTTATTAATGAAAAGAAATGATTTTCCATCCATTTGATTTTTAGGCCCTTTTATGTTATTTGAGTTACGCTTAGCGATAGTGGAATACTTTAGGTTCATTTCCTTCAGCTTCGATTGAGGACACATATGCTTTTTTTTGTGTATAGTATTGAATTTAAATCCGAACTAGATAACTATGCACAAAAAACATTATGAGCAAATTAAGGAATTGGAACAGGAAAGCATGTGCTTCAATAATAGCCACAACTACCAAGAAAGCACCAAAGTGGAGTGGAGTGAGCGCCATAGAGTCAGAGGAGAGATTGCAATGGCAGAAGATCAAGGGGTGCCTCCCTTTACCTTTACACCTGAGGAGAAGGAGGAAGAGCCCACGACTTACGATGAGATATTAATGCAGCAGAGTAGGCATTTCTTCCATAGTCTGCAAGTACCCGCCCATGTTTCTCATCTGATTCTATTTGAAATTGATCCATAAGTTTTGTTCGATTTACAAGTATTTGAGATTAGTAAAGTGGTATTCATAGGAGCTAAAGAACTTGAGGCCACAACTCTACTTTATAGCAGAATACTATGAGTTTTCTTGCCTTAACAGTGACCACAAATAGATGTATGTCAAAATATGACTAGTTACTCTTAATTTCGTATTAATTTTTAGATTCAGTTCAAATATAGTTTCATTCATTATGTCAAGATGGGGTTGATCTACTCAGGATTTTAGGGAATTTAAAATATTATGTATTTAATGATCTGGTAAGCACTGTAGACCATTTGGGTATTTTTTCCTACAAATCAAACGATCTTCTCAATCAACACGCTAATGATATTTCCTCCACATAACTTTGGATAGCTTGCCTTAACTAGGTATTTGTGAATTTCCTTTTGATCCTTTTGTATTTATTCTCTAAAGTTATGTATTAATTTGTACTATTCACACTTTTATCAATATTGGTATTTTTGTGAATCAGTTACTAGTTCCTAACAAGTGGTAGAATAATGAAATTTATTAATATTGGTATTTGTGTGAATCAGTTACTGGTTCCTAACAAGTGGAAGAATAATGAAATATTTTGAGAAAAATTATGATAGGCCCCTAACTGTTCATTAGTTTTGTCGCATGACTGATCAAAGTGTAACTTGTGTGGATATCCTGATAAAAGGTTGTAGTGGAGTCATCAGAATGCCAAATTTCTGTGACTTTTATCCAAATTCACTACTGGATCAATTGTCAATGATTCAGATAGAAAATAATCTTTATGATCAACAAGCTTTATTGAATGTATTTGTTCTTCAACTTAATAGCAAAGATATTTTATCTTTATTATTAACTAATACCTTATGATTTCATCCATTTGTATACTAATTATGAATATTGAAATGAAATCATGCACTACATTAACATAATTTTTTGGTGAATTTCAGAGGCTTCAAAAATTCGAAGAGTATACAGATGGGGAGGGTCTCATGCAGCAGTGCTTGGTGAAGAGAATCCCAAGATTTCACAAACATTATGTTTTACAAGGTATGTTGAGTTTGTCATCGACACTTAGCAGGTCTGGTTGCAGAAAGTCTGTGAAGAGATTGTTTTCAAAAATGTTGAATTTCTATACTCGTTCACACCCCACACAAATATTTTCCATAACTTGTGTCTGATAGTTCCTAGCAGCCAAATTGTGGCTCTAGTTGAGAGTATCCTATTCGCAACCAACGCACACAATTTTATCAGTCACTTTTTGGAGGGATATGACACTTAGATACCTAAATACTTTTTCCTCCCTTGATTACTGAAAAGAAATGACTTTCCATCCATTTGATTTTTTGGCCCTTGTATGCTATTTTTGGTTGCAGGAATTGTTATTTGTTACTTACACATTTATTTACTATCACTCTTATGGATGGATGGGAAAGATGTTGAGTTTTCACCCTAAATTTATTTTCTGGAAAATAGCACTGCTATAACTGGTTGCATCATCCAGTTGATTTAAAAAAATTCAATTCTCTGATGTATACACATTTTTATAGTATATAGAATGAAGTTCTCACTATAGACATGTGCATGAATTAGAAAAGGTTATTATAATTTAGTTGTTCATTTGTGCTACTAGGTATGACTTATACCTGTTCAGACCCCACACAAATATTTTCCATAACTTATGTCTCACAGTTCTTGGCAGCCAAACAATGGCTCTAGTTGTGAGTATCATGTTTGCAACCAACACACATAGTTTTATCAGTCAATCTCCAGAGAGATATGACACTGAGATATCTATAGATACATTTTTCCTCCCTTGATTTCGGGTAGTGCAAACTATTTATGCATATGTCTTAGGAAACATGATCTCTATTTTTTTTATTAATGAAATGAAGTGATTTTCCATCCATTTGATTTTTAGGCCCTATTATGTTATTATCCATCCTTCCTTTTATGAGCTCAAAAGCCTAGGAAGATAAGAATAAAAAATACCATAGGCCAGTACTAAACTACAAAAGGGATAAAAAAGGGAACTTCGCTCCGTGACTCACCCAATAAAAAAATATATGGAAATTTTCATTATCCCGTGGTCACAAGCTGCATCCCTGGGCAATATTTTAGTTAGTAGAAAGAATGCTCACTTGTGAATTCAAAACCTCAAGGAGGGGCATCCCTTCTAGATTGAAAGATTGTTTCGGCTGATTGGGACTCAAACTAGATAGGAAGCGGAATAAAGCTGAGCGGAAGTGGCTTCGATTGGATCTTAAAACCAGTTGTTAAAATGAATAGCTATAAAGGCCCGTAGGGTGGGGGATAGGACAAACTTCTCTAACTTGTCTTTCCTCTTAAAGACTTATATGACTCTCTATTTCCTGATACCATCTATTTCTAAGTCCTAAGTTTACTAAGTGCACGGGTTGTTACCTCCTGAAGGACCTATATCATAATTTGTATTTCATTAGCTAAAGAGTTTTGTCTAGAGACTTGTCCATGAATTAGAAAAGGGTCGCTCTTAATTTGTGCTAGTGGCTATGAATTATTGTTTTTTTAATTATATGCTCCATTTATCCTTGTTTTTCTTCTCTTTATGCACTACAACTTTAACCTTGCTATTCTCTTTATGCTTCATTTAACCATGCTTAAATTTCCTACATCACTACAACTTTGTAGCTATGGAGGTCTTGACATTTGAGGCTGGATGGTTGGATCAACAAGATAATTCGAGTGAGACAATTTGTTCCAAGCTTGCCAACGAATCCAATGTCATTAGAAAAGTCTATAGATCTCACACAAAGATTTTCCATAACTTGTGTCTCACAGTTCATGGTTGCCAAACTGTGGCTCTAGTTGCCAGTATCCTATTTGCAACAAATGCACACACTTTTATCAGTTAATTTCCGGAGAGATATGACACTCAGGTATCTATAAATACTTTTTCCTCCCTTGTTTTGGGGCAGTGAAACCTATTTATGCATATGTCTTAGGAAAAATGATCTCTGTGTCTTTTATTAATGGAATGAAGTGATTTACCAACCATTTGATTTTTAGGCCCTGTTATGTTATTTTTTGTTACAAAATTTTTTAATGGAAAGAGTAATTAGCTTTCACACTAATTTTATTTTTGGCAAATAATGCAATTTACTAGTGAACTAGAAGAGAAATATAACTGGGTTGGTTAAAAAAATTTCAGTTCTCCGATGTATACACATTTATCATTAGTCATTATAAAAGCAACTCCATTCCAGGAAATAATATATACAATGGAGTTCTATCTACAGCCATGTGGATGAATTAGAAAAGGGTAGTTGCTCCTTTATGCTAATGGGTATGCCTTTTTTTTTTAAATTTCATGCTTCATTTAACCTTGTTGTTCCTCTCTTTATGAACTACAACTTTAACCTTGTTGTTCTTCTCTTTATGCTTCGTTTAACCATTCTAAAATTTCCTAAAGCACTACAACTTTGTAGCTATGGAGGTCTTCGAATTTGAGGCTGGATGGTTTGATCAACAACATAACTCCAGTGAGACAATTTGTTCCAAGTGGCATGAGAAAAATATGTACATTTTCATTCTTCAACCAGATCAGAAATCTTTAAAGTTTATGCATTGCTTCTGAAATTCACACTCGTTTTATCATTTATCAGTGTTTATTACTGTTACAACCTTTATCATAAAACTTTACATTTATGAGTTCTAATATTTTTATTTCTATTTCTTTTTACAGAAAAGTACATGCCTATTACTTTGGATGTAGAATCTCTCGAAAGAATTTCAAGACAATCCTCAGAAATCTTGATACTTAATAATTTTAGCAATTTTTGGATATGTTGATTATTCAAAATTGGAATAATAAGCTTGCATATCAATCCCACTAATAGGATATGAGCACATCCAAAAACTTTTTCCTTAAAATATCTATATTTAAAAAAAAAAATCTTTTTTCTATAAACATTACCAATGTAAAAGTTTGTCAACAAACTCATTGCAGAAAGGAAATATACCTTTAAAAGTTTAATGGCTAGGAAAAGACAAAGGAAGATATTCAGCAAATTAATTGTAGAAAGGAAATGTACCACTATTCAAAAGTAACAACTCTTCCAAATGTTATCATTTTTAATGATGAAAATAAATTATCACCCCGATTGGGGTGCCAAGAGGGGGAGGATGGGAGCCGAATAGTGCCACGCAGTGGGGAATGTCAGATGGACATCGTGCGCTAGGATAATTTAAATGAGGTGGTGATCCTCCCCATGAACATCATTTAGTGATCATGAAGCGAGCCGTCCCCAGTCATCAAAGCGCGTTAGTAAATCGGAATGTACACCGGTTGCGGGGAAGGAAAATTAATATGGTAAGTTGCTATTGTTGTAAGGTTATCGTTCAGATAGAAGAAGGAACTCAGACGGATGCTGCATCAGAAGGTTGGCAGCGAGAAGGAACTCAACAAAGCGTGTGGAGGAATACTTGTTATGTAATGGATTTCGTCTCTCTAGATTCACAATTGGGTTTTCCACTTATCATTCCGGCAATGAAAGAAGATTATTTTACAGGGGTTTCTGAAATTTTCTGCGTCTGCAATAGAAGGAATTGGCCATATTATGTTTTCCGCTCTTTCTCTCGTTTGCATGTAATGGTAGAGGTGGTTTATCTGGAGATAGAACCATGCTTCCGTAGCCCTCCCAACCCTATTTTCCATCATCTCAGTAATTTTAATTTGCCTTGGCTAACCCTGAGTTTTTTCAAGGGGTGTTTATGTATGTTTTGGAATTTCTCTTTTACTGTCATGAAAGGCCACATAAAGGTTTTTCAAATCATCCAAAAGTACCAGAGAGAGGAGACCTGCATGTATTCTATGAATATTGGTAGGTCTAGTTGTATACATTACTGTGTTTACTGTCAAACCAACTTTTCCCTAAACTACCTGCGTGTCTCTGTCTAGAATGGAAAGTCGAAGCATGCATGTGTTTATTCTCTTCTTTTGTCTCAATCTCAAAGGGTTAGTATTTGAAATAGGGTCACTATTTCTAATTCTATCATTCTGGGTAAATGGTTGCCAAACCAATTGTGCGGCCAAACTTGTATTTCTTTTAAACCCCTCCTTTCGTTAAATCAAATGTGGATTACTATCGGGAATGGGTTTGGAATGCTTGTCCATTTTCGTAATTCTGACTCTGGTAAGAAATATTTGATTGCTCAGATAATGGTGAATCCTCTGGCACTTATTGCTAATTCTAATATTTATAAAATTGATCCCTTTTGCTATACATGGTCTTTGTTAATCTCTACAACATAACTTCTCTATCAGGCCAGAATGGAAAAAGGTCAAATTGGTAATCATAAAGAAACAGGTAGAGGTAAGAAGCTACAAACAACTTAGACTGTAGGTTCAAGTAAAAGAGGTAGAACGAGTAATAAGAAAATTCTTAAAAACATTGCAGATATTTATGATTCAGGGAATCCAATTCATATTTGAAAAACTATTCAGGGTTGGGAGAGGAAAATTGATCATGAAGATGACGATCTCAAATAGAAAGAGGTGAGAATGGATTTTATTTCCAACCTAGGAAATACAAGAGGCAAATTTTCTCTATTCCAGTAATCAGTTAAGACATATTGGAAATTTAAATGTGTACTAGCAAAAGGCAATGTTGAGCATGAAAGAAAAGGATGCCAATTTGTCGATGGTCTTTGAAATTCAATAGATCAAATATGATATTCGTGAGATGGCCAAGGCTCAGATCCAAGAAAATGATTGAATTGGGATGATTGAGCATCAGCTCCAAAGCATGCAACAAGCGGAGATGCCAGGGTCTACTGCAAAGGACCCGACACCTGTGGATTCTTCCAATGGATAAAATTTCTCAGTTTATAGCTTTTTATGTTTTTATTGGATAATACTTACACTTTCGATTTCATTTGAAACTTTTATGGACATAGTAAAGTGGTAATAGTTGTAAGTAGAAGGAAAAAAAAATACCAATTTTGGTTGGCTTTTAACTCTCTGAGGTGGCCAACAAACTTGGTTTCCTTCGAGAAAGTTGGGGCTACCGTATATAGTACAATATGTATAGCATCTTGCTATTTAAAAAATAGAAAATATAAAGGTACTACAAAATTTAGAAAAGAGAAAATGATGAAATTCAGTTATCATTTTTCCAAATGTTTTGTTTTATCTTTATGCTTCTTTCTTCTATCGACAGGGACTACAGCTATGATAGTTGCTCCCTTGTTTGAGATGATATATATATATATATATATATGGAGAGAGAGAGAGAGAGAGAGAGAGAGAGAGAGAGAGAGCCCGCTCACAGCCATTTATGCCGATCGGATTATATATAACCTCTATTCTTCCTGGGAAAAATCCATTCAAATAAAAACATAGAAACAAAGTTAAACGTTATTTGAGTTTAGATTATATATATATCTATAGCCCTATACAATTTGAGCTATATTATATATATAGAGCACTCTACATAGCTAACGACTCTTTATTCTTCACAACTTACAATTAGATGCAATTTTCTAAGATTCTTATTCTTCATAGAATGAATTTGTATGTGGGAAAAATTCATCATCAATGGGAAGAAAATTTAAACTTACCTTTTGAAAGCTTGACAAGAAAACCAAGAAATAAAGGTAGACATTATTTGAGTCGAGATACATACATACATACATACATACATACATACATCCATACATACATACATACATACATACATACATACATACATACATATATATATATATATATATATATATATATATATATATATATATATAACTCTATTGCTATATATTTTAGTTGAATTATACATGAACTCTATTCTTCTTAGGAAAATCCATTTAATTGAAAAATATTTAATCGCATGACCTCCATTTTGCTATAAACATGCCAAGAAAACCAAGAAATGAAAAAGGAAATTTAGATTTTTACAATATTATTATTATTGTTCGGCTGGTTAACTTTATGAATAAAATTATAAGTAATTAGTGATAAAAATATTAAATGATGTATAAGGTCACATTAAACACTAAATGACACATCCTATTCATCACTAGTACAAAATAGTTATATGATAATGCATATTATTGCCCAACACAAATAAGTATATGAAGGCTTTGTGTTAAAAAATATTGAGAGAAGACATACTATCTGTCTACACACAAAAATACCCATTATTACCCCAACCCTAGTCCCAAAAAAATACTATCAGAATGCATATTATTGGCATACAAACCTAACGGCAACTCTAGTTGTTACGAAATACCCACAGAATACATACTCTTATCATACAAACATAAATATTCAATTGAAACTGCAACATAGCAACCCCACCAACGGAGTGCAAGAGTTTATTCAGATTTGGACAGCACAATGAGCGATTGAAGGAAATTTAATTTGATAATGATGTAGCTTTTGAAGCTTGCTACTAGGAACAATACTTTAAATTTTTTCTCTGGTCTCTCCTTCCCACCCATTGTATAAATCACCATTAATATATCATATAAAAAACTCAATTTCCTCAACATACTTTCACTTTATTTTTCTTCCCCAACAACTGCTTCCACAATTAGCACTTCTCCAATCAGTGGTGTTGCCTCATACCTTCTCTTCAGCGATTTCACTCACTGCTCATCCTCCGAGTCATGAATATTCCACTGCAGTAATGATAATAGAATATCTCTAGGATTGTAGTAGGAATAATTATAGCATAATTAAATTTCTTACGCAAATGCATAACCATGGGTGAAATCATCAGCTTCATCATGACTACATTGGTAGAAGGTATGTACTTGAACATATTTCTCTCCATATGTACTTCTTTATTTTTCTTTTATATGGTTTTTATATCCTTTTTCACTTTTTCCTTTTATACGGTTTTGAGATTGAACTAGATATCTGTTACTATTTTATAACAATAGGGGAGCTCATGAAAAATCAAAATAACAAACAAGTCAAAAAAGTCAAGAACAAGGAAAAAGGAAAAAAAAATCAAGAACAAGGAAAACTGATTGACCACACCAAAGAGAAAATTGAAGAAGAAGCTACCAAAGAGTATGTGCATAATCGACTCCATCATTTCTTTTATTTCAATTTTTCTAGCTACAAATTACTTATATTCATGCAATTAAAATATTTTGTATAGCTATTTATAATAGTAATTACATAATTTCAACAATATAACTACTCAAGATATAGAAAACATGAGTCAAGTAGAGGATGCAAGCCAATCACAGAGTTTAAAGAGGTATGTTTATGAAAACTATACAAATATGACCAGATTCTGAGTTTACCATGTTAATGCTCATTATATATTCACTGTATTTTTACAATTGACTAATATACATATGTACAACTAAATCTATATAAAATAGAAAATGTTGGACAAGTAAAAAAAACACTAGTAGCCAGTCCATTCAGGCAACCGAACAACAATACATGTATAGGTTAGCTATCATAAACTCTTCATTTGTTTCTTATGGAAAATACATATGATAATATTACAATATATGTATAGTTTACTTATCATAAACATTTCATCTATTTCTTTTGAAATATGCAATTACTATTTTTAATACAATTCAAATAGAATCAACAAGAGGAGAATCAAGCATCTTACGAAATGATGCAGTAAAAAGGTATGCATATGCAGTGAAAAGGTATGCATATGCAATATTATACTCCAATTTATTTATAGTTCTACAATTTATAAAGAAACATAGCATTATAGAAATTTTATAAAAGTATATAAATAAGAAATTTATACAGGCAAAAAGAACTACCTACAGTTAAAGTATCAATTGAAGACTTGAAAAGTCGTATTATTGGACAATTATTTGTCAGAGACATAATGGTCATATTTAGAAAATTTCTACCCATCAAATATTACGGGCTTATTTGACCGATGAGAAAGGAATGATGACTGTCACATTAAGTATACCTGTACACTTAATTGAACAACATGAACAAAAAATTATACAAGGTAGGAGTATATCTATTACAAATTTCATAATACTGCCTCAAACCGTTTATGATTGTGGTGATTGTGATAAAATAATTTCGCTAAATGAATCAAATATCATAGACACTATGCCTGAAGTTTGAAAAGAATATTGTTTCATTCCAGACACAACCATTAAGCAGTTTGTAGAAAAAACAGAAATGTACCCAATTGGTACAATCGGTGCAGTTTTTACACTTGCCAAGAGAGTTGTATTGTACTACATATTTCATATCAAAGATGGATATTTTGAAAATGATTGTGCAAAAGTACGTATTTGCATACCATGTATTCTTAATTTTTAATAAATAATCTGTATTAATTCAATTTATCTCTTTTTAATACCACTTATTATAATTTATCTCTTGTAGTTGCAATTGTTTGATATATATGAACAATACTTTATTTCAATGGAACATAAATTGCACAAAGGACAATTTCCCCTTATCCTTTTCAAAAATATAACACAAGGATATATGTAAAAGAAAAAATGTTTCGAGCAACACATTCAACTTTCATAACTGAACTTAACACAAACGTAGTTAAGAATGTTGGAAAACTGACGACATCTACTCATGCTGTAAGTATATCAATAATAATCTTTTTTCTAATGCTGAATTTCATATGTAAAATTGTACATTAACATTTGAATATTTTATAAACAGGTTGAAGGTATGCTAAAAGCATCAAATTATTACTCAACTCCATTCGAGCCTGTTTGTGCTACATGCAATTTTGTGATCAGTTCATCCATACTAATCAGAAATGGAATAATTTATTGTTCAAAATGCAATATTAATTTCCCTTTCGTATACAAACACTGTATAAACGCTACAATAGAATCTATCACAAAAATCATTGTCCATTTCACTATCAGGGAACCATTAGTACATGATTTACTTCCTCATTTAAAACCCATGTCATATGAACAATATTTTCAAGAAACGGAAACCATTGTCTACATGCTACGCGATCTCCAAATTCATATCAAGTTCATATTAAATGAAGATAGTGAACTGTTACATGTCGGCTGACAAATGAAAGGTGCATTAACATCTTGACTCAACATCTATTATTTCAAAAGTGGCCTCTTCTCAATTAATAATGTTATGATTTTCTTTCTAACTAATTCTTTGTTACACAAATGACAAATACCAACGACATCACAACTATTGGAATACAATATATTTCTTTATATTATGCACTTATTCCAATAGAACTATTTAATTTTCAATTTTTGTACATTTTTCAGGAAAATTTACTTAGTACACAATACTACAGAATATTCTTGTACAATATTTTTTGATTAATGTATTGCTGCATAATTTCTGCTCATTATCATTATGTTCAATGAACTAGATTAAGGTCAATTTTCCAATTTTCTTGTCTAAACTCAACTCAACTATTGTTTCCTCCTTTTCTTTAATATTTGAAAATTGCATTTAATTATGAACTAGGAACTTTATCAGTATTCCTGAATTATTTACATATGAATTTCATCTCTAACAATGCCTTAAAAGCTTGACATCTTTTGTCATCTATAAATGGATTTGTTTTATCTTTGTCCTATTTTTACTCATAATTTTTACAAGTGTTACTCTGAAAGTCTGAAATTCATTATTCTGATTTTGAGCATTTAGTCCTCTTTTATTAGTATGAAATAAGTTAATATCCTATACACTGAATACTTCTCTTTTATTTCGAAGAATAGCAAAGTATCCCACTCATGGTGCAATATGAATGGCTTTTGATAATTATATGCCTGCTACCGTGAGCACATGAGCAGTAAGAGATGGGAAACTGCTATATCTATGCATAGATAAGGCCTTATAGCATCATGAATAGGTCTTTGGATACGACATATTCTTCTGCTTCAATTGAAAGAGCTATAAGGATACATGGTATGAGTATGCTCGTGAACTGGTTCATTAAAATGATTTACAAAATAGAGTTCACTACAATATGCATTTACTAATGCTTATTCTATTTATCCATCGTTTTAGGAACAGAAAATGGAAAAGACATACTAGAATATGTCCTATCTTGTCAAGTAAAAGAGCTATGCGGACACATGGTATCAGTACATTCTTATGTCCTAGCTTGTCAAGTAAAAGAGCTATAAGGATACACGGTATGAGTACATCCGTGAACTGGTTGATTCAAAATGGTTTACAAATAGGCTATTCTATTTTTCAATTGTTTTAGGAACAAAAATGAAAAATACATACTAGAATATGTCCTACCTTGTCAAGTAAGTAGAAATATTGATACTCTTCTCTTATTTTCAGAAATTGGTGGAAGAAATTATATCTTAAGCATCAACAGTTATCAGGAAGGGCAGGTAGGTTCAGATCCTACAAACTTAATCTTTACAGGCTATTGATTATTCCTAAGTTTCAATTATAGCTTATCAAATAAGAAGAAATATTCATACTCTTCTCTTATTTTCAGAAATTAGTGGAGGAAATTATATCTTTCACATATGATAATTATTACTGTTAAATCTTTACAGGCTGCTGATTATTCCTCAGATTCAAGTCTTGGTGATTTTATTTCATCATACCTTACTTAAAAATTAAGAAATGTACTTGGGAGTACTAGGAGTTCTATTTTAAAGCCTTCTTCTATTCTCCATATTTGTACGAGATCATATAATTTTGTTATTGATCAATCTCGATTGTTTCTTCTCTGTTATCCTTAATGTTATTGCATAATCAAGTGAGGAAATTATCAACGCTTCATTCACCCCTTTGCTTCATTGCTGGATTACTCTGCAACTATTCTTGTGATTTCTTCCTATTTCATGTAATGTGAAGTTAAAGAGTCTTATTTCTCCCATGATATTTGAGAATGTTGTTGTGTGCAACTTAATATTATTGCATAATCAATTGAGGCTATTATCAATGATTCATTCACCCCTTTGCTTCATTGTTGGATGACTCTACAACTATTGTTGTGATTGCTTCCTATTTCATGTGATGTGAAGTTAAAGAGTCTTGGTTCTCCCACAATATTTGAGAATGTTGGTGTGTTCCCCATCTGTATCTGAGTTTTTTCATTCTATAATCAATAGCAATAAAGAACTCAAAATATCTTTCATTTCTTCTAGTTACTTTCTGTCATTCATTATAAACAAAGTATAAGTTTACAAGATATCCATGAATTTACAATCTATGCTTGCAGTTTGTCAGGTTTGGTTCTACTGGTTTTCTGTATTGCAATCTGTCGGCAAACAAAGCAGCTTTAGGTCAAGTTTCATGAGATTTCCTGTGAGGTTTGATTCTACTAGTTTCCTGTCTTGCAATCTGTAGGAAAATAAAGCAGCTTTAGGTGAATTTTCATGAGATTTCGAGGGCTGATCAGCAATTCCAAGTTTCTGATTTGGATCAATGAAGGGTTTACCACCATAGTGTGGGGACCTAGAAACACAAATAATAGATTAGAAAATTCTTGTGTCCCAAGCTAAACTTACGTGCATATATATTTATAGAATCTTACAAAAAAATATACAATCAATGATAGTGTACCAAGACTTTTATCTAAATCATTTCAAAATATTTACTTTAATCCATCGCATTTTGGAAGATATAACATAAGGACATAGCATCTAGCAAATATAATAACCCTTGTACTCTCTAGTTCCTCTCTAAGCATGTGCCACACATATATACACTAAATCAATAGTTAATTTAATACTTGTGTTTTATTAATAACTAAGTACCTTTGTAGTTTGTACTCAGTGGTATCATCAATTCGAAATTTTTACCTTAAAACAAAATTATCTTTTAAATTAGCACATGAATTTTGCTAAACTATAGAAAACAATACCAAAATTCTTATGAAAATGTGATAAATCTAATAAAATCTACACAGAGGTAATGATATTCTCTCCAAGTGGTGAGAGATGTCACACATATGTTATGACATTCATCTTTGAAATTTGACCTTGTGTAGTCAAGCCAATCCAGAGCAAAGGTCATGTCTTGTTGAAGAATTGAAGGCCTTACCTGTTCTTACTATGGCGTTTCAGCTACAGATTTTATACGTGATTTGTAGCATCTTCTTATTAAAATATTATTATGCATAATTGTTCAAGGGTTAATTGTATCCTTGAGAAATCTACAAATTTGTAGCAGTGTTACTTTGTGTGAAGTTTTCATTCAGCCATTTTTGGCCTTTTGTTAGGGAAATATTTTGAACTTTATATAAACATTTCGGATTCCATACAAAAGTGACTTAAAAACTCATGATTGTGGCCTTAGCATTGTGTTAGCCATCTTGGTTTCTACTCAAATCAGAGGTATCGTTGAAGTATTGTATCTAATTCAGTAAAGTAGATACCATTACAGACCTGTGCCTTTTGGCCTTCATAAGGCACAAATTTTTACACCCTTGACATGTATTTTGCCTCAATCTTAAACCTTCCTAAGTAAGGATTTTTTACATTTTTGAAGCCTGTGCAAGTATCATTTACCTGATGCTTCAGTAATCTTAATCATTGTATAGACTGAAGTGTCTCAAATCTGCAGGACTAAGGACTAAGGAAGAGTTGCATCATTCCTTTGATGATCTTAATTGTTAAAGTCAATTTATAGTGTGTGGGAATTAGTTCCTAGGGTTTTGACTAATTTTACCCTACGTTGTTCAGAAGACTTGAAAAAGTATTAAAGTCACAAGGTCATAGATTTTGTAAAGAGACCCTATCCACAACCAATAAATTAGCATATCTACACCACCCTCTCCAGAGAAAGCTCTCAGATTTGGACACCCCTTTCATCCTCTATCAATAAAGATTTACGATAAAAAGCTAACATTAAGGAGCAGGTACTAGCCAGATGACTCTGCAGCTATTGTTGTCATTCCTTCCTATTTCATGTAATGTGAATTTGAAGACTCTTGATCAATATTTCATCAATTTTCTTGCATTTAAGAAGCATGGAGATAATCTAGCATAGCTATATTTGCATTAATTTTGGGGTCTTTCCAGTAGTTTCTTAGTGATTTCAGCTTGTTGTCTCACTAATTTAGTGTGCAGCAGCAGCAAACTATCATCCATTTTAGGCACACTTAGTATTGAAAATTTATCATCCATTTTGACTTCTTTGCGACTGTTTTCTTGATTTTTGTGCATACAAATATCATCTAATTTTTCAAATGTGACTACATCTGGGATTTCAAATATAAATTTATTATTGTCTCGAAGAATAAAATCAGAAAAATAAACTTTCTATCCGGCACTGTTTTTTACACAGAAGTAGGTTGCCATAATTACCCTTTTGTAGTGGTTTGTGTGCCAATTTATACCAAGTATTTAGTGCATCAATTTTAGGCTCTTTCTGACTGATTTCAGCTTGTTGTCTCACACTATCATCATCAATTTTAGGATATATGCAAATCTTATGAATCTATATTTCACACGTGGCCAATGAAACATGATTTTCGACATGTAATTAAACATGGTACTCATACAAACCCTGTCATTTCCATTTGCTAAATAAATTCCAGATTTGGGTGATCTTTCTGAAGTGACAAGTTGACTGCATTTTTCACCATTCAGCACCAAACTATTTTTTCAACACAATATACCACTCATATGACGAATGCTCCAATTTTGTATTTTTTCACCTATATCACCCATGTTTTACGTTATTCTCTGAATTTGTTCAAATGTATGATATGTGGATTCCCTGGTAAGAGCAGGTAGTGGATTTGAAATGCATAAAATGATATTTACCTAGTGACTCACTAATGGAAGGAATCTAATCTCTTTTCAAATGATTTTTTATCTTTTAACCTACTCTTGCAACTCCACGTATGTCTAGCATACTGACCATTACTCGTAGTTTACATTGTACAACCCTCATTTGCAAGAAATACGTACTGGTAAATAGTTATATTCTTTAATGTTACAAGTACTACTTTTATTGATCTTTCATATGAAACTTGTGAGGGTATAGTGGTATTGGGGATGCAAGTATTGGATGTTTAAGATCTTTTGAAATATGTACTGTTTTCATTCACAAAAAATGTCAATGGGATGCCCATCAGGGTGAGCTATTGGTTTGTGGGTTTTTAGTGCACTATGGTTCCAGACTGGTGTAGAGAGCTTATTCTAATGGGGATATTGGCTATAATAGTGGGAATAATTCTTTCTTCCATTTTTAGGACAAAGTGAGGATAATTATATGTGCTCAAATACAAAATCATGGAAATAAGCTCTTGATACACGAAACAACCAAGATTACTGATTCACAGAATTCCTCAATTCAATGCAGATGGACAATGTTGTGGCATAAGTGGATGGATTCCTTCATTATTTCACGTCCCTGTAAATACATTTGTCTCCCGTTCTATTTTAGGTGGTGGCATTTCACAAGATGTTGATGCTGTTGTTATTGCCATGTGTAGTATGGATTAGTGATAGTCATTAGTTTCACCGGTCAATATAGTTCCAGGTTGGCTATAGATGGATATTTTTCTACTAGTTTTTCCATCAACTTTCTGTGCCACCCTAGTTTTTCTGGTCTGAGAATTTTTTTCCGATAATAGGGAAATGCCTCCAATAAAATCATCTCTGACATGATATGTTGGTGATGCATTTATCAATCTGAATGGTTATTAAAATTGGATGAGACAGGAATGCTAAGTGTCAAATTCTCGAGACGTTTATATGTCACCACATAGTATCGAGGTTGTTTATATCATTAGGTGGCAGAAACTCTTTATGGCATAAGAATAATTATCTGACAATCATATACACGATCCATTTTTGGAAAGGATTTTTTATGTATAGAGTTTCTGATCGATGGAGACAACTTCCTTGACAACTAAAATTCGTTAGTGGGAAAACTCTTATCACTACGGAAAAATCTCTTTATTTTAACTACCTGATGCATGGTTGACTCTAGGACTTTCCATGAGCTTGAAAATTAAGTGTGGTGTTTATGGCATTTACTGTTGAGAGTTTTGTAATTAAATTTTCTCGATTTAGGGATATATGTAGCATGGAAAAGGTATGTATCATCCTGTCATCTAACACCTTGGGCCATGAAACACTTATTATTGCTACGTTGCCAACAGAAAAGGCCCCTATGGATGACCCACATTCTGAAATGTACTTGCACTATGATCGCTAGCCCAGAAGCAACTAAATTCTCCTTGACAACTCATACTCACTTGTTCAAGCTAATATTTCAAGCAAATGAACAAAGGTTGTTAGAAAAATGGTTTGGGAACTAAGATTGCTTGCAATCTTCAATAACCAGTGACTTGAAGGAACAACAACTACAACATCAAGAATTGGAGAAAATAATCAAAGGAACTACTACCTTTGAACAGAATATAGATCCAACCATACAAAATCCCTTATGTGTACCTCCGAATTAAAGTAGTTTACCTAACCAGTGGCTTGAAGGAAAAACGACTACAACAGCAAGAACATGAACATGGAATCAAAGAAACTACTGCCATCTAACAGAATATACATCCAGGCATACAAAAACATAAATGCTAAGAGCCCTTATACCTACCTCTGAAATAAAGTATTATAGGTGGTAAGAGAACTTATATTTACCTCTGAATTAAAGTAGTTTAACTGCTTTTTACTGACGTTATCTTTTAATAAAAATATTTACTATTAAAAAATGTTCTATGAATTGTTAAAAAGAATGCACAGAGTAGCAATATATTTTAGAAAAAATGACTCCAATACTCCAAAATATATGTTTATCAATAAAAATGACAGAGGATAAAGTGATGGAAACACATTTGCAATGACCCTTTCACACATCAATGAAGGCCTGTAAGGATACTTAACCTTCCAATACATGTAATTAATTCAGAAAGAATTTAATTTAATTCTTTTCTCTTAACATATAATGTTTGTGTTGACAGGACAGAACCAAACTCTAGCTCTAGTTGAGAGTATCCTGTTTGCAACCAATGCACATAACTTTATTAGTCAATTGCCAGAGGGATATGCCACTTAGGTATCTAAATACCTTTTCCTCCCTTGATTTGGGGCAGTGCAACCTGTTTATGCATATGTCTTAGGAAACCTGATCTCTATGTTTTTATTAATGGAAAGAAATGATTTTCCAGCCATTCAATTTTTATACCCTTTTATGTTATTTGAGTGACGCTTAGCGATAGTGGAATACTTCAGTTTCATTTCCTTCACCTTCGATTGAGGCAACACATGATTTTTTTGTGTATAGTCTTGAATTTAAATCCGAACTGGATAAATATGCACAAAAAACATTACAAGAAAATTAAGGAATTGGAACAAGAAAGCATGTGCCTCAATAATAGCCACAACTACCAAGAAAACACCGAAGTGGAGTGGAGTGAGCGCCGTAGAGTTAGAGGAGAGATTGCAATGGTAGAAGATCGAGGGGTGCGTCCCTTTACCTTTACACCTGAGGAGAAGGAGGAAGAGCCCAATATTTACAACGAGTTATCAATGCAATAGAGTAGGCATTTCTTCCATAGTTTGCAATTACCCACCATTGTTTCTCATATGATCCTATTTGAAATTGATCCATAAGTTTTGTTCGATTTACAAATATATGAGATTTGTAAAGTGGTATTCATAGGAGCTAAAGAACTTGAGGCCACAACTCTACTCTATAGTGAAACACTTTGAGTTTTCCTACCTTAACAGTGACCACAAACAGATGTATTTCAAAATACGACTAGTTACTCTTACTTTCATGTTAATTTTTAGATTAAGTTCAAATATAGTTTAATTCATTATGTCAAGATGGGGTTGATCTGCTCAGGATTCTTGAGAATTTTAAATATTATGTATTTAATGCTATGGTAAGCACTGTAGACCATTTTGGTATTGTTTCCTACAAATTAAACGATCTTCTCAATCAACACGCTAATGATATTTCCTCCATAGAACTTCGGATAGCTTGCCTTAACCAAGTATTTGTGAATTCCCTTTTTATCCTTTTGTATTTATTATCTGAAGTTATGTATTAATTAGTACTATTCACACTTTTATCAATATTTGTATTTGTGTGAATCAGTTACTAGTTCCTAAAAAGTGGTAGAATAATGAAATTTATCAATATTGGTATTTGCGTGAATCAGTTACTGGTTCCTAACAAGTGGCAGAATAATGAAATATTTTGAGAAAAAATTTGATAGGCCCCTAACTGTGCTTTAGCTTGGTTGCATGAGTGATCAAAATGTAACTGGTGTGGATTTCCTATTAAAAGGTTATAGCGGAGTCATCAAAATGCCAAATTTCTATGAGTTTTTATCCAAATTCACTACTGGATCAATTGTCAATGATTTAGATAGAAACTAATATTTATGATCAATAATATTTATTAAATGTATTTGTTCTTCAACTTAATAGAAAATATATTTTATCTTTACTATTAACTAATGCCTTATGCTTCCATCCATTTGTATACTGATTCTGAATCTTGAAATGAAATCATGTACTACATCAACATAATTTTTTGGTGAATTTCAGAGGCTTCACAAATGCCAAGAGTATACAGATGCAGAGGGTCTCATGTAGCAGTTCTTGGTGAAGAGAATCCCAATATTTCACAAACATTTTGTTTTACAAGGTATGTTGAGTTTGTCATTGACACTTAGTAGGTATGGTTGCAGAAAGTGTGTGAAGAGATCGTTTTCAAAAATGTTGAATTTGTATACCCGTTCACACCCTACACAAATATTTTCCATAACTTGTGTCTCACAATTCCTAGCAGCCAAATTGTGGCTGTAGTTGAGAGTATCCTATTTGCAACCAATGCACACAATTTTATCAGTCAATTGTTGAAGGGATATGACACTCATGTATCTAAACACTTTTTCCTCCTTCATTATTGAAAAGAAATGATTTTCCATCCATTTGATTTTTTGGCCCTTTTATGTTATTTTTGGTTTGAGAAATTGTTATTTGTTACTTACACATTTATTTACTATCACTCTCATGGATGGAGGGGAAATATGTTGATTTTTCACCCTAACTTTATTTTTTGGCAAATAGTGCTACTATAACTTGTCGCATCATCTAGTTGATTTAAAAAACTTCATTTCTCTAATGTATACAAATTTTTATAATATATACAATGAAGTTTTTTCTAGAGACATGTGCATGAATTAGAAAAGGGTATTATAATTTAGTTGTTCGTTTGTGCTAATTGATATGACCTATACCCGTTCAGACCCCACACAAATATTTTCCATAACTTATGTCTCACAGTTTTTGGTATCCAAACAAGGGCTCTAGTTGTGAGTATCCTATTTGCAACCAATGCACACAGTTTTATCCTTCAATTTCCAGAGAGATATCACACTTGGATATCTATAAATACTTTTTCCTCCCTTGATTTTGGGCAGTGCAGCCTATTTATGCCTATGTCTTAGGAAACATGATCTCTGTGTTTTTCATTAATTAAATGAAGTGATTTTCAGGCCATTTGATTTTTAGGGCCTATTATGTTATTAGAAATCCTTCCTTCTATGAGCTTGAAATCCTAGGAAGATAAGAATAAAAAATATCATAGGCCAATACTAAACTACAAAAGGGATAGAAAAGGAAACTGCGTTCTATGACTTGCCCATTATAAAACTATATGGAAATTTTCATTATCACGTGGTCAGAAGCTGCATCCCTGGGAAATATGTTAGTTAGTATAAAGAAAGCTCACTCGTGAATTCAAAACCCCAAGGTGTGGAATCCCTTCTGGATTGAAATATTGTTCTAGATGATTGGGACTCAAACCAGACAGGAAGTAGAATAAATATGAGCGGAAGTGGCTCTGATAGGATCTTAAGACAAATTGTTAAAATAAATAGTTATATAGGCTCGCAGGGTGGGGAATAGGACTAACTACTCTAACTTCTATTTCCTCTTAAAGACTTTTATGACTTTCTATTTCCTGATACCATCTATTTCTAAGTCCTAAGTTTACTAAGTGCGCAGGCTGTTACCTCGTGAAGAACCTATACTATATTTTGTATTTCATTAGCTGAAGAGTTCTATCTAGAGACTTGTCCATGAATTAGAAAAGGGTCATTGTTCATTTGTGCTAGTGGCTATGAACTATTTTTTTTTAAATTTCATACTGCATTTATTCTTGTTGTTCTTCTCTTTATGCACTACAAATTTAACCTTGTTGTTCTCTTTATGCTTCATTTAATGATGCATAAATTTCCTACATCACTACAACTTTGCAGCTATGGAGGTCTTGACATTTGAGGCTGGATGGTTGGATCAACAAGACAATTCCAGTGAGACAATTTGCTCCAAGCTTGCCAACGAATCCAATGTCATCAGAAAATTTTGTAGACCCCACACAAATGTTTTCCATAACTTGTGTCTCAGAGTTCGTGGGAATTAGAAAAGGGTAGTTATTCGTTTATGATAATGGATTATTGGATTGGTTAACTTTATGAATAAAATTATAAGTAATTAGTAATAAAAATATTAAATGATGTATAAGGTACATTAAACAGTAATTAACACATCCTATTCATTACTAGTACAAAATAATTATATAATAATGCATATTTTTTCCCATCACAACCAAGTATACGAAGAGTTGTGTTACAAAATATCGAGAGAAGAGATATTATCTGTATACACACAGAAATACCCATTATTACCCCAAACTTAGTCCTAGAGAAATACTAGAAGAATTCATATTACTGGCTTACAAACCTAAAGGTGGCTGTAGCTGTTACAAAATACCCACATAATACATACACTTATCCTACAAACATAAATATTAATTTGAAACTGCAACATATCAACCCTACCAATGGAGTGCAAGAGGTTATTTGGATTTGGACAACACAATGAGTGATTGAATGCAAGACGGTGTAGCTTTTGAAGCCTGCTGTCATGAACAATGCTTTAAATTTTTTCTCTGGTCTCTCCTTCCCACCCGTAGTATAAATCACCATTAATATATCCTATAAAAAACTCAGTTTCCTTGACATACTTTCACTTCATTTTTCTTCCCCAACAACTGCTTCCATAATTAACGCTTCTCCATTCAGTGGTGTTTCATCGTACCTTATTTCCAGCAATTCCACACACTGCTCGTCCTCCGTGTCATGAATACTCCACTGCAGTAATCATAATAGAATGTCTCTAGCCTTGTAGTAGGAATAATTATAGCATAATTAAATTTCTTATGAAAATTCATAACCATGGATGAAATCATCAACTTCATCATGACTACATCGGCAGAAGGTATATACACAAACATATTTCTCTCCCTATGCTCCACCGTTCAAACACTAACTCAATCTCAATTATAATTTTCTATATATAATCATGCACTTTCTATCCTGTTACATGAACACATTTATATTACATCAACAAATTTATATATTGATGTTGAAGAAATTTATATTGATGCTCAACAACATTAGAAAACTTACCTGTTATGGGAGGCGCAGTGGTGAGTACATGAGAGAGATCGAGATTAATGCCATGAATAAGTGAATTTTCTTTCACAACCATGAATAAAGGAGATCCCATAAGTCCTCCAACATCTACCTGCATGTTCATACTCTTAAACCGACACCATGACAGTTCTAGCGTTAATGACCATGGCCTCATTGAAAGTCTTGTTGACTTGGGGATTGTGACCCAGATATTCTGAGGGACTCGTTCCATAATATTCATAATCTTGTTAAATGTGTAGTAGCCTTCCAACACAGATTCGTGAAAAAGTTAATAATCTTGGAGGTAGACTTTGTCTTCTATTATAATCAGGAAAGGCCCATAAGCTTGCTGATTTTCACAGTGGACCAGCAACTTCGAAATGCCTGTCAACCCATACTTTGCTTTATTGGTATCTGCACTGATAGGTTTTTTTGTTGTTCAGTAAAAACGCCATAGGATGCAAGAACTTTAGAATTTTGAGCTTCAAAATTTTGAGGATCCACTTGTATGTAGTTTTTTCCATAAGTGTTAATGTCTATTAATTATTTTTTCTAACTACTAATTTAACGGCACACTAATTGTCTAACATTTAATCCAACGTTGCATAGATGTACATAGTGGCATCTAGGGGAGTTGTTTTCAAAGAAGAACGCCTTAAGGGTTAGAAAATCCACAAAATGAGATTTAAAACACATAAATGTCATTATGACCTTTTGGTGATATTGTTTAACCTTACTAACTCCTAATGAATTATATTTTAAATCCTTTCCTCAATTTATGTTAATATTTTTTATGATATACTATTTTTCAATAAGTCTTATAAAGAGAATGTTTAACCTTTAAAAAACATTTAAAATATTTTATTTCTCAGATAATGGTGAATCCTCTGGCACTTATTACTGATTCTAAGCTTTATAAATTTTATCCCTTTCACTATACAACATCACTGTTAGTCTCTACAACAGAGCTTCTCTGTCAAGCCAGAATGGCAAAAGGTCAAACTGGTAATCGTAAAGAAATAGGTAGAGGCAAGAAGCTACAAACAACTTAGACTGCAGGTACAAGTAAAAGAGGTAGAAAGAGTAATAAGAAAATTCTTGAAAACATTGCAGATATTTATGATTCATGGAATCAAGTTCATATTCGAGAAAATATTGAGGGTTAGGAGAGGAAAAGTGATGATGAATATGATGATCTCAAAGAACAAGAGACGAGAATGGAATTTATTTCCAACCCAGGAAATACAAGAGGCAGATTTTCTTTATTTTAGCAATCAATTAAGACATATTGGAAATTTAAGTGTACTAGCAAAGGCAATGTTGAGCATGCAAGAAAAGGAAGTCAATTCCTCAATGCTCTTTGAACTTCAACTAATAAAACATGATATTCGTGAGATGGCCAAGGCTCAAATCCAAGAAAATGATCGAATTGGGAGGATTGAGCATCAGCTCCAAAGCATGCGGTAAGCATAGATGCCAGGGTCTGCTGCAAAGGACCCGACCCCTGTGGATTCTTCCAATGGATAATATTTCTCAATTTATAGATTTTTATGTTTTTGGTGGATAGTAGTTATAGTTTCTATTTCATTTGCAACTTTCATGGGCATAGTAAAGTGGTAATAGCTGTAAGTAGAAGGAAAACCAATACCAATTTTGGTTGGCTTTTAACTCTTTGAGGTGGCCAACAAACCTAGCTTCCTTTGGGAAGGTTACGGCTATCCTATACAGTAGAATATGTATAGCACCTTCTTCTTTAAAAAATAGAAAATAGAAAGGCAATATGAAATTTAGAAAAAAAAATGATGAAATTCAGTTATCATTTTTCCAAATGTTTTGTTTACATAATGTTTTGTTTAGCTTTGCAATTTTATCTTTATGCTTCTTCCCTCTATTGGCAGGGACTACAACAACGACAATTTCTCCCTTGTTTGATATATATATATATATATATATATATATAGAGAGAGAGAGAGAGAGAGAGAGAGAGAACCCGCTCATAGCCATCTATGCTGATTGGATTATATATAACCTCTATTCTTCCTGGGAAAAATCTATTCAAATGAAAACACAGAAACAAAACTAGACATTATTTGAGTTTAGATTGTATATATATATATAGCCCTATCGAATTTGGTCTATAGAGCACTCTACACAGCTAACCGCTCTTTATTGTTCACAACTTACAATTAGTTGCAATTTTATAAGATTCTTATTCTTCATATAATGAATTTGTATGTGAGAAAAATTTATTATGAATGGGAAGAAAATTTAAACTTAAATTTTCAAATCTTGACAAGAGAACCAAGAAATAAAGGTAGACATTATTTGGGTTGAGATTATATATATATATATATATATAACTAACTATATTTCTATATATTCCAGTTGGATTATATATGAACTCTATTTTTCTTAGGAGTATCCGTTTAATTGAAAAATATTTAATCACTTGACCTCCATTTTGCTAAAAACATGCCCAAGAAAACCAAGAAATGAAAAAGCAAAGTTAGACTTTAACAATATTATTATTATTATTGGACTGGTTAACAAATATTAAATGATGTATAAGGTCACATTAAACACTAAATGACACATCCTATTCATAACTAGTACAAAATACTTATATAATAATGCATATTATTGCCCAACACAAATAATTATGGGAAGCCTTTGTGTTACAAAATATCGAGGGAAGACATACTATCTGTCTACAAACAGAAATACCCATTATTAACCCAACCTTAGTCCTAGAGAAATACTAGCAGAATGCATATTATTGGCTTACAAACCTAAAGGCAGTTCTAGCTATTACAAAATACCCACAGAATACATACTCTTATCCTACAAACATAAATATTGATTTGAAACTGCAACATAGCAACCCTACCAACGGAGCGCAAGGGGTTTTTCGGATTTGGACAGCACAATGAGCGATTGAAGGAAATGTAATTTGATGATGGTGTAGCTTTTGAAGCCTGCTGCCAGGAACAATACTTTAAATTTTTTCTCTAGTCTCTCCTTCCCACCCGTTGTATAAATCACCATTAATATATCATATAAAAAACTCAATTGCCCCGACATACTTTCACTTTATTTTTCTTCCCCAACAAGTCTTGTTCACTTGGGGATTGCAACCCAGATATTCTGAGCGACTCGTTCCATAATATTCATAATGGTTGTTAAATGTCTAGCAACCTTTCAACACAGATTTGTGAAAAAGTTGATACTCTTGGAGGTAGACTTTGTCTTCTATTATAATCAGGAAGGCCCCACAAGCTTGCTGATTTTCACACTGGACCAGCAGCTTCAAAATGCCTGTTAACCCATACATTGTTTTATTGGTATCTACACTAATAGGTTTTTTCTTGTTCAGTAAAAATGCCATACGATGCAAGAAATTCAGAATTTCGAGCTTCAAAATTTTGAGGATCCACTTGTATGTAGTTTTTTTCACAAGTGTTAATGTTTATTAATTATTTTTTCTAACTACTAATCTAACGAGACACTAATTGTCTAACATTTAATCTGACCATGCATAGATGTACATAGTGACATCTAGGGGAGTTGTTTTCAATAATCATGTAATATATAATTTCAATAGATATACACGATGCATAGATGTACATAGTGGCGTCTAGGGGAGTTGTTTTCAATAATCATCTAACATTTAATTTCACTAGATATACACAGTGACATCTAGAGGAATTGTTTTCAAAGAAGAACGCCTTAAGGGTTAAAAAAATCCACAAATGAATCTTTAAACACATAAATGTCATTATGAGCTTTTGGTGATATCATTTAACCTTACTAACTTTTAATAAATTATATTTTAAATCTTTTTCTCAATTTATGTTAATATTTATTATGATATACTATTTTCCAATAAGTGAACTTTTAATCTTTAAAAAACATTTAAAAATTTTAAATAGAAAACAAATATATATAAACCATTCCAACTATGTATTTAAGATTTGAAGTGAACCTAACCAAATTAATTTGATTGTGTAATGAGCAATATCCAAAACTTTTAATAATTCTTAACCTTGATATAATATTACCATAGTCCACCAACTTCATAAATATTATACACAAACATTGTCCCATACTTCATAAAAATGTGCCTATTTATGATGCGTTATGGCTATCGTCGTAGAGATAACATCATCTTGATCATACTAATTATCTTCATCATCACTGCTGTCATCACTATTTTCTCCTCCTTCAATATTATTTTCTTCCTCTACATCACAATGACAATTATCCTTCCATGGAAGTGCACATTTATAACAAAATTCATAACCACACCTGAAAAAATACAAGTTTCGTATTAGAGAAATAAAACCTATATACAAAATAGAAAACAAAAAACATAAACAGTTTCTTATTAAATTATTATTTGCATATAATCATTCATCAAACGATATAAAATGCTGATATACAAAAACTCCAGGGCTCAGAAATCAGGTACCTGCAAAGTATGTGCAAGCAACCTTCGATGCGCTCAATCATATGTTTGCAGTTCGGACAACGCTTCCACTTGTTGTTCTTTGCCAGCAAATTCAACTCTGCATTTACAGAACCCAACTGAAGAGCGTAGTCTTCACAAGACATGTTTGTGTGCCAAGGAACTCTACACTCAATACAAAACAAACGGTGGCATTTCTGACATTTTGTTGACGTTATTGTTAAAGAGGAATGTGATGAGGAAGAAAAAGGAGAAGCTTGTGGGCATCTATCAAATCTGGATAAAGACATCAAAAATGAGCAATCAGGATAAGGACAATATACTTTGTCTGAATCTGCAATCTTTTCCTCTTCGGACCTTTTTATAAGAATATCAAGCCATTTGGACGACAAGAATTTCTCACAGTCATCTTTAGTGACTTTGGAATTACACCCGCGATATGCGCATTTAGGCACACCGCCATAATTAGTCATCCTAGACTCAACGTATAGACCCATACAACGAAGACAAAATCTATGATGGAAAAATATATTTTTGTGCATCACATTCTCATTCACATCCTCAAAGCACAGCCTGCATCCCTCCTTTACCCCCCGATTGATGCTCATCACGTTTCCTCTTTATCAACTCCAATTGATAAGCGGCAGGTCTCCAATTGATAAGCGGCAGGTCTCCAATTTATCTGAGCGCCTGAATTCCTCCCTGCTCGGAATGTTTTATACATGTCGAAATGCTGCATTGACTTGTGTGAAGAAAATTGAATTTACAAATCGAAATCAAATATATATTTATAGCAGAGCATAGGTCTATCACGCCCTCCGGCCGACTTAAAAATCGCTTACGTTCATCATATGTCGACCAAGTTACCATGTTCATGACGGTTTTTAGGGGCGTATCACACGTTCAGTGGCAATGGCGGTGTGAAAATTTATTGTTTTTCTTCCGAAATATTATTGTTTTTTTCTTCAGTCAACCAATTTTTTTTAATAAAGTTTAGTGCACTAGCTTTGAACACACGATTTCATTGATTTTCTTACTGTTCAACAATATTACTTGGCTATTTATGATTATGAATTTAATCTATTTGAGGAATTAATAAAATTTTCTTAAATTTACGGTTTTTTTTAGCCAAATAAATATATCTCCTTAAAGCACAGTAGTCTTCATTGAAAATCTTAGTGATATCGATATTCTTTATAAACAACTTTTTATAAAAGCAGACTCATTTTATCGCAGAGTATGAAGTGGATGTTTAAGTTTTTGGTTGGTTTTTCATTCAAATTGATAATTAAAAGTTATGTTCTAAATAGAAAAATATGTCAAGTAAAAAAAATTTGAATATGTTGTTAATTATTAAATAAATTATTTGAAAATCTATGTAAACTAATTTATGTCCATGTCAACTTTATACATTTATATAAAAAGTAAAAATTGTTAAAATAAAGTTTTTTTTATGCCAATTAGGTATATATTATATATCATTTAAAAAAAATATGTATATATCATGAAAAAAATAAGTTTTATTGTTCAAAAGATAAAATATTACACTATGCAAATTCTATATAAATTCTATATTATGAATCAAAGAAATTACACACATATTTATACATAAAATAGTCTCAAGATAGGAAATCTATCTTGGACGTATAGTAATGTGGTTGAGAGATTCTCTCAACCACACACTAAACTAGGAAAGAATATAGTTCTAACTACATCCTATTATGTAGGAACAAACTCCTCAAATGGAGAATTACAACCATAGACATGTAGTAATTAGATATTTCTAACTCCCCCCATTAATGACTACTTGTCGTGATAGTGATTAACAAAGTCTGGTTGTGGTCAAACATAACAAAGAATGTGTCGAAGTCCATATAAAAGAGCAACCATCCACCGGAATGCATGGGTACCAACCACTGCAACCGCTAGTCCTATAGGATGTTCTTCGCATACATGATTTAGTTGACCATTATCACTACATATATGTAGCTAGAAATCCACCACCATCGGGCGAATTGCATGTGTAGAACCTCCAAAACAAAGAGAGATGAGCGCCTTTCTAAGCCAAATATTCATGTCCAAATAACAATTGCTAATGGTTGTGCCGATTGCGCCTTTCGACGCAACTGTCAAATAGAAAAGTGCACCGACCCTCTTGTGCTCAGACACACCAATATCTGAGACCATGAGCCAGGCGTTACTGCAATCCACCTACTCGACCGAGCACAAAGCTCCTGTGAGCACAAAGCTCTTGTGTACACACGGCCACAAAGGCACTTTTAGCCACAAAGGCTCTATATGTGGTTTCTGGCTTACCACCAACCAGCCACAAAGGCGATATATGTGGTTTCTGGCTCACAACAAACTAGCCACAAAGGCGATATATGTGGTTTCTGGCTCACCACAAACCATCACTTTACAGTGACAAAAGATGGTTTCAAGCTAACCATAAACCATTACAAAGTGGTTTTAAGATCACCACGAACTTTCAAATGCCTTTACAAGGCTTACATTTCATACTTCAAACATTTTGGAGTTTCTGGGTACATATAATGACCATTACAACAACCAACTAGACTTTCTTATAACATGCTAGGGAGTCTATTCCACAAATCCACACTAACTCAAACAAGCATCTACTTTGTTGTCCACCATAAACATTGATGCTGCTTCATTACCTCATCTTCTCCTACATCCTGGGCATCCCTGTCTTTTTCAAATAACTTCTTGGAACTCCATGCTTAACCTGTCATTCGTTAGAGTTGCAAATTCTAACAAAATAAATTTACCTATATTGAGTTAGATAGGCTCAATAAGGGTCTATAATCTTTAAACATGATTCCAAGAAACTAAATAAACACTCTTCACATTAATTTCCCTCTCTGCCCAAAGATGATTATTTCCCAAACATACGAGCAACCATTCCAACGATACCTGTGAGGGGTCGATTGATAAAGAAACCGGATTGACAACTTTTCAACTGGACTCAATGCAATGCATTCCAACACTAATGATCTAGACATAGGCACTCATAGCTACACGAAGAGAAGAAATTTTCCCTTCTCAAAAAAACAGTAATCTAGGACTCCATGGTCCAATCCTCCGTCGCATTTCACTATCCAATTCCCCTGGCATCGCAACATAATGCCACTTCTCCTGCTTATAGTATCAAGGCAAGGTAACTTCTTTCAAGCATGCCTCCTCAAGCTCGCTAACAATCTGCAACAACGAAGATCCACTATCAATATAATCTCCTTGCAATTGAACTCGATCATCCTCCAATATCTGATGTAACTGTCATGTCTTCATCATATCCTGCAAGCTTGTTTAGTGTTGGAATGACCAGTTCCAACAGACACTAAAAATTGTGACAATAGTCGGTCACACCAATGTCACTTAAATTACGACCAGTTTCATTGCTATGACAGTTAATCAATACATTACAAATTTAAAAACATCATTAAAGAATTAAAAGTTTGGATAGTAGCATAAACTTCTCCCTCTCTATATATCGAGTGATATGCAAAAAGGAGAGTAGCTCCAACACCCGTGCCATCCCTTTTAATGATATATAGCCACACTTTCTGTGATCTTGGTTCCAAGGTGTTTTGCAACGTCATTCACATTACCTCTCCCAATCTTTTCAATATTCCAGCAACTTTGAAATTAGCAGACTTTTAATAAGGAATCCAAGGAGTTCATCCTCATATATGGACGAAGCACAACCTCCATGAATCGATCAGCCTCGTTGATACCTGCAATCAATGCTGACAAACTATGCACGCTTCTCCCTCTTTGAATTTGTGATAATGCCCACATATTTCACAAGGATTCTTGCGCTCGGGATTACGTATGGCTACCTAACACAGTAATCGATCTCGGCTCGAACCACGTCCACCTATCAGCTGCTTCAACAGGTTTCTCCCAGCCACGCAGCACGCCAATCTTTGGCTCTTCTCCTCGATCAGCATTTTCACAGTGCTCTCCACATTCGTCCTCCAAAAATCTGCGTTGGCACCCCTGCAAATCTCCACATTTGACGAAATAACGTATGATCTCCATCCATACGAAGTGGGCTGCCAACATTATAAGGCCTTCAGAGCTTCCCATCTATTTCGTGAAATTAAAATATCCATTTTCTAACATTTCCTGTCAGCAATATTAGGGATCCATCCATTAAAAAAAAATCAGTCGCAAAAATGATATATGACAATGTACTGTGGAAACTGTAAATTTTTGAAAGGTCTTCAGTTTTTGGAACACAGTGCAGGGCCTGCTCAGAAAGATTGATAGGACTATAATAATTGTGAGATCTGTTGAACTTTAGCCATCCCAGCACAACAACCTAGATGGTCAGGCCACCAGACTGCCATCGCAAATCGCTCTCGGCCTTCACATACACAACACGCTCTTCTCAACCCGATGTGTTGCAACTGCTCTCAGAACCCGATCTGTGGAGATCTCACCTGGGATATTTTCCCGCGCGTCCACCAGACCTTCAACAAGCGTTGCCTTCATGCTTCCATCGCACAGATCAATCCTTCCAACAAAGATCACTATCCTGCACTCTCCTCACCAGGAGGGGCAGTCCACACCAACAGACACACTGATTGCATTCAATGGCAATGAATGCAACGAAATTTATCTTGGTGTTGTAGAATGGGATTACTATAACACTCTCCCTTTCCAAGATCAGAATGCTCCAATGATCAGCAACATCAAATTGTAGCGATATTCAAATGAGCAAGCATGAGAATTGTCACCTTCGTCCTCGTCCCAGTTCCAGTTCCAGAGAGTTTGGAGACGCTCTTCAGGAAGAAATGTTAAAAATGTTAATTCAATCACTCAATCCTCGAGATCACTCCATAATAAACGTTGAAATTCAAAAAACAGGGATATGAGAAATATTCACTGCAAAAAAGATGCAAAATCGCAGGCATCCGATTGGGCTCGACTCATCCACGTTGTAACTTGCACAATGGAGTCTTCGGCTTCATGGCCTTTCTTCTCAAATTCCAAAAAGAAGAAACATTTCCACAAGGTTGAACTTCCTTCGATCTACTTCTATAGGCAGTCAAAATGCTCGATCTTCTCCATCAGGCAATGGCTCAACATATTTCCTGCAGCATTTCAACGATCACAGTAATCGGCTGCCAATTTCAGCCTAAAGCTCAACACCTCAAGTACTTGGCCAATGAGCTCTGGAAAATCCTACCGGCATTGGAATCTGGTACCATCCTCCGATCTTGGCATCGCTAGAACTGATTGAAGGAGTAGCAGCGTTCCTTCACCAGCCTTCCCCACAAAACAGAAGAAATAGCGCGATTGGGTAGCGTACACTCAGACTGAGCAACCAATGGACAACCAAAAAATAAACTACAAACAAAACTCTCTATTTGTTATTTCCCTCAGCCCACGAGGGGCTGAGACTGAGGCCCTTATGGCTCTGATACCAAGATAAAATATCACACTGAAAAATCTATATAAATTCTATATTATGAATCAAATAAATTACACACATATTTATACATAAAATAGTCTCAATATAGGAAATCTATCTTGGACGTATAGTAATGTGGTTGAGATATTCTCTCAACCACATACTAAACTAGGAAATAATATAGTTCTAACTACATCCTATTATGTAGGAACAAAACTCCTCAAATAGAGAATTACAACCATGTACAAGTAGGAATTAAATATTTCTAACTTTAAGTGTTTAATGTGACTTTTGCACATGAATTCCTATCTCAAATATTATGTATTTTGATAGAAATTAAGACTTTGTGCACTTCAATGCGAAGGATCATTTTTGATATTAGTGTTTCTATAATATGAAAGGTTTTCGTGTAAAAAAATGCAATTGTGTTTGCCGGCTAGGCTACTTTTGTGTTTTGTATTTCCGCTCTTTAATACATGGTTGGTTTTTAATTTGTTATAGCATTCGTCTTCGCTTTACTCCGTGCTTTACATATATAAATGGACCCTTTATTTACGTCTCCTTTTTTTTGTCTTACCAAAATCCGTGAGGACGTAAAAACTCACCCGTTCCATCGTACTCAAGCCTAAACCTCTTGGCCTATCGATTTCAAGTATGAGTTGCTACTACACGTATACATTTGTACAACTAATTCGTAACTATGCATTAAATCAAAGTTACTCTATGAACTATTAACTATTTTTTCCGTTCTCCAAATTCTTTATGCCGTAAAATTATGTTTTCATAATTTTGTATTCTTGTCAAGATCGTTGTCCTTATCGTCTTGCCCACGTAGATTTGGGTTGTATTAATCAGTTTTTCTTAGGTTTAATTTCTCTTCCACAACATTGCTGATTTGGTACACTCTGTGAGGAAATGATGATGTATATATAAATATTCTTTTTCTTACTCAACTCATACTTAAAGATAAGACCTCGGTGTAGTAATATGTTTGCGTGTTTTCTCGCTTCACATTCATACAATCGAACTTTTCTCGGGTTAAAAAATATCTAATTATCCATCATTCATCTATCCACAACACCTCGTATTTTCCATTGAGCTAAAACAAGATAAATAAATAATGTTCCATTGATTCATAAAGTTATTGCCTACATTTCGTACTCTGCAGAACGCAGAGAAATTATATATAATCCTCCACAATTAAACACGTACTATAACATCATATCTTGTCAAAGTTAATACAACTATTTAACTTATCTCAGAATTAGTTTCCCATTGGTTAATCCACCCAACCATGAGTGAGGCGATCACGCTTCAACTCTTCTCGCGTTCGGTTCCTTGTTCCTCACTATAGTGGAATTAGCCCTCAAGACTTTACCTAACCTTTTTCCCTCCAATTCAAGTTGCAAATTTCCATTGGTTATCAACCATCTATGGACCACTCGATATCACAACTATCTCGTGGTTCTCTTTTCACTTTGCATAGAACCTCTTCTTCAAATTTCATTTTATCTTCAGAGGAGAGTTATTGAAATTTCAATGTAATTCTTTTTTTATTCATAAAATATAAAATCAAGTTTATTAACAATATTTAAGATATTCGTTAATCTATTTTCACTTAAAAGTCAATGTAATTTTGTAAAAGTTTAAATAAATGAGATAATTAAACTACATGTTATAATTAATTAATATTTTTTCTTTCAAATTTTGTTGGTTATATGTTTCATTTCAAAAAGAAAAAAAAACTTATATTCTATTTATGTTGCATTAAATTAATGTAATTTTTTTTCTCATATTAAATGACAAATAAAATGACAAATTTATTAAGTGTGGGAACTTATCCATACTCCAAGCATATATAATCTATGTTATGAAGTTTTTTATCGCTTTTCTTACTTGTTCTCGAAAATAGATTTGAATACTTAGACCTATAAGTTGCATTAATAGATAAAATGTAAAAAAAAATTTCTCATATTATGTAGAAATTATATAACTAATGTGTTATATGTCTAATATTCTCCCTGATCATACACCATTCAACTTCATGCACAATGCGTAATCTTATTCCACCATTGATCATCACATGCTGAAATTGAATTGCAGAATTGCAATGCACACATGAAACCATAAAAATTCACACACAATAACACAATGATTTTATGGGAAAGCCTCAAGCTAAAAACCCCAACTATCTATATATAATATATGTCATAGAGATCATGTAACAATCCTCATACGAATCCGATCATATCAAGCTCTCAAGACAATACAATCGCTACACTAATCGTGTCCCGATCTAGCAAATCCATGCACCGATCTCTCGTCACCGTTAGTTCATTTTCATCAGGTAATCCCTGCTGAAGAATGGCTTTGAATGAACTTGAATCCACCTCGGATTGCAATCGCGCAATCCTCATTGGTGGACCTACCGAGTGTTGGATGCAATCAATGCATCACTATAGTCACAACCGATAGTCATCTTGCCCTTTCACCTATCTCCACCGGGTTCCACTAAAACTCGTCCATGCACTATATTTAATCGATGTATTCTTCAATTGATTAATGAGTTAATATTTAGTGAATTAATTCACACCACTCTCACTAGTGTATCAATTAGTTAGACTAGGATACAACTAGCTCAACTCGTGTCTAACCGAGTTAAACCGAACACAACTCCGCCAACTACTTCTCCAACTCCACCAAACCTCGTCACATGAGTTCTAACCGAAGTCCTCCATGCAATAGCTCCACCAAACCCCTCGTAAATAGCGTAATTCTCTTCCGTCAGCTCGTGTTCCACATCCGTGCACTTAACCGAAGTGCTCCAAGAGAATAAGATAATGTTTAGAGTCTAAATATTATTAAGAGCTAATAATATTTTCGCATATCTATTTTTAGACCGGAAATCTAAAAATAGATTTTGCCCAATATGTCTAAAAAATAGAAGTCAATCTATTTTTCCAACTTGAACAACCATCCACAATAACATCTTCGCAACTCATAGAATATGATCGATATGTCTAAAAATAGACATAGTCTAAAAATAGACTTGTGCCAAAAAATAGCTCATGGGCCCACTTAGTGAAGGCGACTCTTTTCACTAAGCTCATCATCTTTTGAATTCAAGCACTCCCTCTCAACAAGATAGGGATTATCTCGCCACCCCATTCCTCGTCTCTATGGTATTCGAATTTGCTCTTGGTGTGAGCGCCTTCTACTGTGAGTATCAACACCCCGATCCCCTCCGTAGGAATGTAAGATAGCAACATGATCTTCCGCCGCAGGCCAATCTCTAATATGATGATACTGATGTCAATATGTTTAGATCTATCATGAAATATTGGATTAACCGAGAGTTTAATGCAACTTCCGATTATCACAATATATCACAAAAGAGGATCTAAGTGTGAACCGAATAACCCGACCAGATCTTCCTCATCCATATACCGCATGCAACCAAAATTGCTGCCATGTACTTAGCCCGCTCGAACTCGAGTGCCATGATCTTTGTTTCCTTCTATGCCAAGAAATTGTTGTAGACTCGATACCGAAATCCCTCCAAATGTGCTCTTTCCGTGCGTTGGGCTCCTTGTCCAATTCGCATCCGTGAAGCCATGCCTTCACCTCATCCGATCGAAGCCTATACCATAATCCATATCCCGATGTGCCTCTCGAGATATCTCAATACATGTTTTCTTGCCTTCCAAAAGAGCTTGGTAGGCTTAACCATAGCTTGTGAAAGCTGGTTAACTGCATAGCATATGGCCGGTCATGTATCGACTAGATACATGAGCGAACCAACTCATCGTCGATAAACAGTGGCATCCACTACCTCTTACCGATGTAGCATCCTCTTTCCTCCAACCACCAGAAGAGGAGTGTCGATAGGCTTGTAGCCTTGAATTTTGAACTTCCGTATCTCCCCGGCATACTTGCCTTCAGACAAAAGAGTCCATCCTTCCGCCGACAAATTTCCAATCCCAGGAAATAATGAAGGAGGCCCAAGTCCTTCATCTCAAACTCCTTTCAAAGATCAACCTTGCATGAGAGAGTATCAACTGCTCATCAATTGCCGCATCAAATCATCTACATAAAGTGCAATTATCAAAGAATCCTACCCTCCACCAACTGCATAGGTTCGTATCCGCCCTCACTCTCGTGAATCCAAGATCGGTGAAATAACTCGTCTATCCGTGTGTACCAAGCACGAGGTGCTCGTTTCAGCCCATACAACACTCTTTTGAGCTTCGCACACATGCGACTTCTGTCAAGATTTTGGATCCTTCAGGCCGCTCTATGTACACTCTTCTTAATGATTCCGTTGAAGAACGTAGTCTTCACATCCATCCGATGAATGTGCCAACCCATCCGTGCCGAGAGAGCTAGGATGCTCCGCATGGAAGAATACCTCGCGACAGTGCAAAGGTTTCTTTATAGTCGATCCCCTTGATCCGTGAGAGCCCCGGCAACAAATCTTGCCTTGTACTTCTCGACGCTTCACAAGAATTTGCTTCACTTTTGTAGATCCATTCGAACCTACCAATCGATTTCCATTCTCAAGCCTTGGGACAATCTCCCCATGCATCGTTTCTCGACAATCGAATCATACTCTTCCACCATGGCATCTACCCATGCAGTCCTCCACAAATTTTCCTCGAAAGCAGGCGTGTTCGTCACGATACACTTGCTCATCGCAGCCATGTATCCGCAAATCTTCAGGGATCGGCTCTGGGTTGCGTCGTGATGTAGGTGCTCTCACATTCTCGCACCGCATCCAGATTCAATCGCCGTCTTCTCGTAGTGCGCCGCCCTCCGATGCTTCTGGCGCCGCATCAATGGTTTTCCCACCCATGGAACCTCCTCTTGTGGCCGATCCACATCCCGAGGCTCATCCTTAGAACCACAATAGCTCCTCATCCCTCTCGCAAGTGTAGCTCCCTCTCAAGCGACAACTTCATGGCTTTCTCTCATGAAATTTGATATCTCAATACACCCACAGCCTTCCGACCGTCCGAGAAAATACACACCTATGGTTGTGGGGTGTTTCTCTTCGTGTACCCCAAAAATATCCAAACCTATGGTCAACTCTAGCTTCTTCATGGCATCCTTCATCACATGAATTTAAACAAAGTGAGCCAAAATCTTCAAATGAGAAATATCAAAGCCCACTTAAAAACGCCTCTTCTAGTGTACTCATGCCAAGTACTCTATGAGGACAACAATTTTGCACATAAACCACGTTGTTGCATGCTTTAGCCCACAAGTGTATGGGGCTGCCCCGATCATGCAACATCGCCCATGCAACACCCATGATCATTCTCGTTCTTTCGCTCGCGGCCCCGCTCCGTCGTGGGTTATGAGGCACTATGAGCTCTCTTCGAATTCCTTCGCTTACAAAAGTCTTTGAATTCGCCGAAATGAATTCACCACCATTATCGCTCCTAAGAGCCTCGCACTGCTTCCCCGACTCTTTTCAACCACCGCCTTGAACTCACATACTTTGAGTATGTCTCGCTCTTCTTCCGCATGAAGAAGATCCGCACTTACGAGAAAATTTTATCAACAAATATCACATAACATGTGCTTTCCTCGTCGAAGCTACCGAGAAAGGTCCACACACGTCCGTGTGAATTCTCTCAAGGATCGTCGTGGCGCACTATCCTTCTCATGAAAGGTGGCTTTCAAAAAATTTCCCCAAGGTACATCCCTTGCACCGATCCGACCGCGCAAGTGTACCGTTGGGAAGCCCAAGAGAGAAATCGTCGCAAAAATTTTCAAAGTGCCATGGGTGAAGATGGCCCAATCTCCCGTGCCATAATTCGCCCTCATCCCGGCTCACCACTCCTTATGCTTTTCTTGCCATTTATGTGCAGCCATCTACTTGCAATTGATAAAGTGCCTTAACTCGAACCCCTATCCTCCACAGTTTCACCAGCTTGCCTTATCAAAAGGTGAAATCCTTTCCTCGCTAAAGACAACATCATATCCCTTGTCTTCCAACATCGCCACAGACCAGATTCTTTCTTCAATCCCGGAACATGCATGACATCATTCAAGATGAAATGTTTTCCGTACTCCTCTCAAAGGAAATGGTCCCAATACCAATCGCACCGTATCTACCATCATCACCCATCTTGATGCACTCCAAGATCCTTCTCATCCAGACGTTGAACAAATATTTGTCTCTCGGTCATATGAAAAGACGCACCATCGTCAAGAAACCACACCGATCCCATCACACTTGAGCACTGGGCATGCGATCGCAAAAAATCCAGCTCAAACTCTGTGAGGCTAAGGCCTCTCCACGCAGATCCAATAACCTACTAATTTTTCTTCTTCAGATAACTAATGGCATAATGTCCGTGTTGGTGATAGTGAAAGCACTCTCACCTCGGGACAAGTCCTCGCTTTCTGCCTTTCACACCGGATTGAGAAGGATTTTCTTTCCCTTCCCTTTCCTCGTTTTCAAGTACTCAAAGTGAAATTTTCTTCATCTTCATTCTTCGATGAAGATCCATCCCTCGCTACTCCGCCTTATTCTCCTCGCACAAGATCCGACCAAAGTCGCTCCCATCCCCGACAGCTTTCTCCCGACCATCGACAGAGTCCTCGTAGGAATGCCAACGCCAAGGCCCAAGGAGAGCTAAGTCACCAATTCCTATTCATCTACGCACCCCCACACTTCCCACCATCCCCGGTGACCGGGACAAACTTCGTGAGGTACTTTGGCATACTGCCCCTTCTCCATCATATTTTCCGAGCTTGTCTTTAAGCGCCAACTTCCTCTCGGTCGCTTTGGAACAAGTCCGTCGTCAAAGCTTTCCACATCAAGAATGGAGAAGCTTTACCATGAATGCTAGACACTATGTGATCCTTCACACCTTCCAACAAAATCCTTCGACATTTTGTCAGTTCTCTTTTCGCTATGCGCTATGCGGCAGCATTGCTAGAAGTAGGTTTTGGAATTTCGCATCTATGAACTCCTTCAACCCATTATCCTCCAAAGACCGCCTCCATCCGTCCTTCCTCTTCCATGAAATATAATTCGAGTTTCCCCTCAAGGGTATACTCCAATCGCAATCCGTTGAAAGACATCTCAACTTCGACACCAAGAAAACACCGTAGAAAATTTGAATTCCACCAAAGACAAACTCAACCGCTTCAATAATTACAACCGCTCCAATGATCAACCGGTCGTACTCATGTAGAAATTATATAACTAATGCGTTATATGTCTAAGATTCTCCTGATCATACACTATTTGACTCCCATGCACAAGACAAAATCTATTCCACCATTGATCATCACATGCGGAAATGAACACAATTGCAATGCACACATGAAACCACATAAAAATTCACACACATTAACACAAGATTTTACAGAAAGCCCGAAGCCAAACCCCAACTATCAGAGCATAATACATGTCATAGAGATCATGTAACAATCCTCATACAAAGTCGACTGTTATCAAGCTCTTAGTACAATACACCGCTACACACTAATCGGGGTTCGATCTAGCAAATCCATGCACCGATCTCTCGCCACATGCTAGCCCCTCGCCTCTACTATGCACCGTCAAGAATGGCTTTGAATGAACTCGAATCCACTCCGGCTTGCACCGCACAATCCTCATTGGCATCTCCATCGAGTGTTGGATGCAATCAATGCATCACTATAGTCACAACCGATAGTCATCTTGCCCTTTCACCTATCTCTCCACCGGTCTCCACCGAAACTCCGTCCATGCAATTTAGTTAACTCGATGTATTCTTCAATTGATTAATGAGTTAATATTTAGTGAATTAATTGACACCACTCTCACTAGTGTATCAATCGGTTAGACTAGATACAACTAGCTCAACCGTGTCTAACCGAGTTAAACCGAACACAACTTCACCAACTACTTCTCCAACTCCACCAAACTTTGTCACATGAGTTATAACCGAAGTCCTCCATGTAATAAATTTCCTCTACTAAACCCTCGTGGAATGGCGAATTCCTTCGTCACTTCGTGCTACATCCGTGCACTTAACCGAAGTGCTCCAAGAGAATAAGATAATGTTTAGAGTCCAAATATTATTAAGAGCTAATAATATTTGGATATATATATTTTTAGACCGGCAATCTAAAAATAGATTTCGCCTAATATGTCTAAAAATAGAAGCCATATATTTTTCCAACTCCTTAACACCAACCATCCACAAATAGCATCCTCCAACTCATAGAATATGATCGAGCATGTCTAAAAATGTACATAGTCTAAAATAATTGCACCAAAAAATAGCATGCAGGCCCACTTAGTGAAGGCGACTCCTTTTCACTAAGCTCATCATCTTGTTGAATCTCAACATATTAAATAACAAATAAAATGACAAATTTATTAAGTGTGGTAACTTATCCATACTCCAAGCATATATAATCCAAGTTATGAATTTTTTTATCGTTCTCTTACTTGTTCTCGAGTGGTAGATTTGAATACTTAGACCTATAAGTTGTTCCCGAGTGGTAGATTTGAATACTTAGACCTATAAGTTGCATTAATAGATAAAAATGTGATATTGTAGTTGGCTTATTGAAGCCCTTGGTGTAAATAGACATTTAAAGGTGTGAAATATTGTGTAACTAATAAAATGGAAACTATAGTCTCTATGAGTGGTCAAGGAAAGAATGCTTTGATGTAGGATGGACGCAACAAGAAAGATATATTCATTTGTTCACTTAAAAGAGCCGTTTAACATCTAATTATGGTATAATCAAGTAATGTAGAAATTCAAATACAACTAATTTAATATATTAAAATTCTAAAATTCTAATTTTTTTTTCTAAAATCTTGTTATTTTTTTCTAAAATATAACTATGAAAGGAAACATAATATTCTATACAATAAATTTCATATTATACATAAATTTTAATATATAATAATACGAAAATTTCATAGTTTAATATATAAAGCAGTAAATTAATTTCATCTTCCATATATATATTACTAAAAATATGATAGAGGCAATAATTTATAAAATCTAAATAATAACCATTCAATACATTTAAATATTTAAAACTTTAATATTCTTTTAGAATTAAAGAAAATCATAATCATTTTATGTTTAAAAGACAAATCAAATTATAATGTCCCAACCTATTTGAATTTGTTTATGAAATAACAAAAATAACATAGGGACGACCATCTAACAACAACAGATGGACACACAAACCTTAAGATCCTTTCAATGGTGGATATTGTGTCTTGCTATCCTACGGTCGGGAGGAAACATGCAGTTAGGGGTAAATCCATCACGTCTCCTCTGTGACACCCTCCTTGATAATTTGCTACAGTCAGGTTAGGGTTCTTTTGCTATGAAATTTCATGGCAAGCCTTTTTCCAGGGCCCGAAGGCTAAGCTCCTCGATGGCTCAGGTTAATTATGTTTAGTCTTTACAACTGATTGAATCGTTTGCCGATTGTACAGGGCTTATGTAACTGGTTTTCCAATTTGGACTTGCAAAGTATTCCGGGGATGCTATAGTTATGCCACCTCCTTTTTCCAAGTCTGGCTATCGCTCGCCTTGAAATCCTACCATTTATTTCACAAATTGGAGTCACACTTTTCTCTCGAGTCGGGATGGATGCTTTCACATCTGTACTCTGAATCAAAGTTCCAATTGGTCCAAAACACCAGGACATGGAAGGAGGTTCTGGACAGTTCACTGAGGTAATTTTACAAAACTAGGATCTAGGTTTCTTAATAAATTATTTTTTATTTGGGCCTTTTTATCTGGTATGAAGTGACCATAATTCATCTCCCTTTATTTCTTTACATGTCACTTCTCCCCATGGCTATGCACTGTGGAGCACTAGTAACTAGTCTTCTCGAGTGCTAACGCCTATACCGGAACTACGACAAGTGCTGAATCTAGGGTTTGCTGAGTTTTTTTCTTGGTATGTTTCTCTTTCCATTTTCCAATGCTGAACTTGCAAAGCCTTGCAATGATTCTTATGGTTATAAAAAGCCTCCTCTTTTTTCGAAGTCTGGCTACCGATCACCTTGAAATCCTAGCATTTATTTCACAACTTGGAGTCACACTTTCTCTTCTCTCGTCAAGTTGGTTGCTTTCACATCTGTACTGTGAATCAAAGTTCCAACTGGGCCAAAAATCCAGGATAGGAAAGAGGTTATCGACAGTTGACCTAGGTAATTTTACAAAACCAGGACCTAGGGTTTCTAAGTAAATTAATTTTGTTTTCCCCTTTTTATCTGGTATGAAGTGACCCTAATCCATCTCTCTTTTATTTCTTTACAGGTTGATTTCTCATGGCTATTCACTTTGGAGCACTGGTAACTGGTATTTTCTGATCGTTGATACCTATACTAGAACTACAACAAGTGTTGAATCTAGGTTTACTTACAGGCCTCTTTCCAGTGCGTATTGTTACTTATGCTAGGGTTTAGGAAAGACCCCCGGTGCTTGACATGGTAGCTAATTTTGCATGCTTGCAATCATATGGCTTGGAGGGAAAACACTGAGGTGAGACACGGGGCCAGAATGACCCCTTTCTAGTGCACTATTTCTTGTTTAGAGAATATAATTGTTGCATTTCTCAAGAATACTTTTCCTTATTAGTTATTATCCTGGATGAATTTTATGACTGTTAGAGGTTATGGCTAGTAATTTATTGTGACAGTTGTTCTCTTTCTATGTGCTCAGAGGCAACCTAGTTTACACTCTGGGACCGTTAAACTGTACATTATTGAGGTTTCTATGTCTAAAGTATGGATTATTAATTATTTAATGATTTATAGGACAATGTCGATTTCTTTTCTTTTATAATTTGTTTCACAATTACTACTGATCTAGAATTATGTAGGAACACAATCAAATACAAACATAAATGTAAATACAGAAATGGTAGAAATAAATTTTCATTTCATTAACATCAAAGCATTGAAAGATGCTTACATATAGAATGGAAATAAAACTAGCTCGGGTGATAATAGATAGATAATAGATAGATTATCTCTGAGCAGATATGTGGTGGCTACATGCCTCTGAATTGTATTAGAATGAGTTCTAAAGGGATATTTATTATTTAAAAACGATGGAAAACATTAAACATCCAAAAAAATAACCTCTAGGAGATGAAGCGCCAAAATTGTGGGCCCCATTGGGGTAAATTGGCACATCAACTTGACACACACGACACCTCATTAGAAATATCTATCCGAGCTACAAATTTCGAAAATATGGAATAAGAAATGAATTTTTTTCTGTTTTCAAAAAAAAAAAAAAAAAACATTCGTTTAGTCTCTCAACGGCTCCAGAAATCTAGGACCCGAAAAACTGCCAAAAATAGTAAATTGTGCTACAATTACAGAAACTGAAAGAAATAATGGCACAATGGTGGGGGTCCAAGTGGAATAAGGAGGTGGCCACTAATATTCATGTGGATCAACCACAATGTTATATCTTTCATTTTTCTTTATATAAATTCTGAACAAGAAAGCTTATGGTTAGAATTGTTAGATGCATGCTCGTGACTTGTTTCACTTCTTGAAAAGTTGTTACCCACATATGGAAATACATATTCTTTTAATGAAACACATTTTTCCATATTTCCTTCTTTACAAAGTTTCTTGGTTGCATGAGATCAACCATAATCGGGGACTATACTTTAGTTTACTATTAGTAAAATGTCTACAGATATGAGGACTGCCCCGGGCTGCCATACTCTGGCTTGGTCTAGGGCTAACCTCTATTTCTTATTCTAACATTACCCAGAACATGTGCCCCACAATATTCTTTTAGCAATTTTGTATTGCTGCTTATGCTAGGGTCTAAGAAAGAACCTCTGCTTATGGCAAAGTAGCTAAGTTTGCATGCTTGTAATTATATGGCTTCAGGTAAAACACTATTTGTGCAGTAGTTGGGCCACGATTACCCTTTTCTAGTGCCTATTTCTGTTCAGAGAATATAATTGTTATATTGCTCAACATTTTACCTATTTCTTGTTCATAGAATATGAGTGTCACATTGCTCAACATTACCCATAATATTCTCTACCAAAGTTCTATTGTTGCTTATGCTATGGTTTAGGAAAAAAACCCCCATGCATGGCATGCAGTAGCTATTTTTCCATGCTTGCAATTATACGGCTTCGGGGAAACCTCATTTGTGAGGAAGTTGGTCTAGAATGACCCTTTCTAGTGCCTTATTTCATGTTGAAAGAATATGAGTGTTACATTTCTTAAAACGATTTTCCTCCCTCTTAGTTTCTATCCTCGTTAGAGGTTTTGAAATAGTTGTTCTCTTCTAATGTGCCCAGAGGTAACCCAGTTTACCCTCTGGGATCGTTAAATTGTACGTTATTGATGTTACTTATCAGAGCGGATTATTTATTGTTTATTGATTTTCATGAAAATGTTGAGTTCCATTTCTTTATAATTTGTTTCCACAATTATTGTAGTGCTATATCTTGCAATTTTCTTTATATAAACCGTATAAAATAAAGCGTGTGGTTAAAATTGTTAGATGTACGTTCCTGGATTGTTTCGTTTCTTGAAAAAGTTGTTAACCACATATGCAAATACATATTATTTTAATGAAACACATTTTTTCGAGTTTTTCCTTTACAATTTTCTTGGTTGCATGAGATCATCCATAGTGAGAGGCTATACTTTATTTTATTGCCAGTAAAAGGTCCGAAGATATGAGGACTGCCGTGGGCTTCCATCCTCTGGCTTGGCTTAGGATAAATTTCGATTTATATTCTTAACATTACCCACAAAATTTCATTTTAAAACCTACTATTTTTTTCATGTTATACAAATGTTCTTTGAAAATTCAAACTGTAAATGTAAATTAACTATTCATTCCATGAGCTCAACTAGATTTCCATAAGGGATGAGAGAGATCAACCACAGTCAAGGACTATACTTTAGTTTACTGTCAGTAAAAGGTCTAGAGATATGAGGAATGCCTTGGGCTGGTCTAGAGATATGAGGAATTCCTTGGGTTGCCATCCCCTAGCTTGGCCTAGGGCTAAGCTGGATTTCTATTCTTAACATTACCCACAATATTGAATTTTCAAACCTCGTTGTTTTTTTTCATGTTATATAACTGTTCTTTCAAAAATCCCAACCGTAAATGCAAATTAACTATATATTCTAAGACTTCAACTAGATTTCATAAGGGATGAGACTAACCTTTTCTCTCTCAAGCAAACAAAGACAATAGTTTTCCAGCACAAATTCCTAGGAAACTCCATAAAAATTCACTCCACCACAACCACTTAATTGAACTTTCAACCTTACCATACAAACACGTAAAAAAGTTATCCATGATCCACACCTACTCTTATTAACCTCGTCTACACGTGCACACTTTTCGTTTTGGCCTTCCCTTTTCACAGCGCTAGCACGAACCCCATCACACCGAACATTATTTTGTTTGAGATAATGCTCTATTTAATATGCATACTACAACATTAGGATTGGTTTGTGTGTTGGAGGATGTTGAGAGATTCTCTCAACTTCTCCCTCCAAAGTGGAATCGCTGGATATCGCGCACTATAAAAATTGTAATATATTCATTTGATGATATATATAAATTCAATTATCATGGGTGTGTGAACATTGTAGCGTTTTTTGCTCTCTCATAATTTCTATTATGGTATCGTATCGTTGGGCGATCCTCACTGGAGTGCCCAAGAAGATGTGAGAGCAAAGCAGGAAGTTTGTGTGTTTTATTTTATTGTTTGTGTGACGATGGTTAGTACACCGCAACTCGAGCGCCGCTATGTTGGCGTAATCATTTTATTGGGCGTTCGCCGTTCGATTGGGTTTTTGAATTGGGTGCCTCCACGACCCTACGACATCGCTCTACACCATCGAAATCCAAATGCGCAAAAGGATCCGTTATAAACTCCTAAGCTTAGTAAAGAGCTCCGGGAGACGACATCTATTGCAAAACAGACAATCTATCCGTTTTATATTACTTCCAACGAATTTGAGAATAGAGGAGCTTCTTCTTTATCGCAGCATTCCTTAAGAGGTAGTTCCGCTTGCGCCAAAGCAGCTCGTGCAGCAAATACAGAGATTCAATAAAAGGAGGAGTTGACTCGTCGGTAAAGCGTTCGAATCGTGCGCAGAAATTGAAAGTCCGCGTGAATATCGAGGTAACAACATTAAAGAGATCGTCGTTGAAAGCCGTTTAGAACGGCCTCTGCTCTTCGTACAATAAGATGCCTTCGCGCCGGCAGAGGGGCGTACGATGCTCAACTCATCGCATGGGGTGGCCGGCACCGGATCGCGGGAAATCGGTCGGAAAGCACTCGGCCAGGAATTGCGGGAAATGTGACGAGGTCAATTGATTGGGATGGAAGATCCGACAATTTTAGGATGTTATGACACACAAGACCGGAAGCTTTCATGGGCGATCGCCAGAGCTTGGCTTACGAGTCCGACAAGTACTTCACGGCTATCCCTGGACGTGAAGCTCACACAGTTGACGCTTCCCATTTGGGAATTATAATGCCACCGAGAAGTTTATGGAGGATTGTTGGATGGTATTTACAATAAGGAAATAAGATCATCATTTGGGCGTTCATGTCATGGGAGGATGAAGCAACCGGAATACGTTCGATATTTGGTGTACTCGCTAGCCACTTGACACCTATGGTCACCAGTAGGGTTCTCCTATTAGTGGGAAAATCCACTTTGAAGACCGTGGTTCACGTAATAGAATGGTTATTAAGTTTGCTAATTTTGATATTTAGTGGTGTGTATAGTTATTATTATTTTGTAAATTATTGAAGAAGAACCAATTATTGAATAGATTTGCGAATCTAAATTAGTCATTCTCGACGTTCTGCCGAGAGAACAATTGGCTAATTTGATTGTGTGAATTTGTTATATGCCGATGGGTCTTGTTGTTCCTCTAGGCTTCAAGACCGGTTAAGGGTGTTATACAATGAGATCCTTGTGTAAAGGTCACTTTGTAGGATCGACGTTGATCATATTCCGTACCTAGAATATTTTTCCCATAGACTCCGTTGAAATTTATTCTTCGGTTATTTCATGATGGAAATATTTCCATAGGATAGTTCGGTCGAGACTCTTCTTCGGGGTGTCAAGAATCTTCGACTATACAAATTCGCATTACAGTCGAAACAAATGTATTTTAAATGGGTTGAATGGTAGCTCGAAAATGGTGGAGAAAAGAGTGTTGTTCATGAGATCTCGTAGTGGGTACAAATGTTAATGAAGACCAAGGCAGACAAATGTTTGTATTAAATTAGTGTGTTCTTCATTTCGTAATGTAGGCATTAAGGGGGGTGTTTGAGATAATGCCTCATTTAATACGTATACTACGTATTAGGGATTGGTTTGGTGTGTTGGAGGATGTTGAGAGATTCTCTCAACTTCTCCCCCTCCAAAAAAAGTGAACCGCTTGATACTGCCGGCACTATAAAAAAAATCGTAATATATTCATTTGATGATATATAGAAATTCAATTATCAGAATATTGTGCGTTTCTCGCTCTCTCATAACTTCTAATATATTTTCCGCCTATTCGCTATTAAACGCGTCGTGCGTATATGCGCATTTATTTATTTTTAAATCTAACGATGGGTATATATTGCCCACCAACATTTAATAACAGATAGATCGGGAAAATATTTAAGTTGCCACGACATGATCTTCCAAACACGTACCTATGTGTCGTAAAGGCACGACACCACAACGAATACCTCAAAGGGAGAAATTTGACTTTTCCCTAGGAAGAAATTATTTTTCTCCTCCCTTTTTTTTTCTTTTCCAAAATCATTCTCGAAACCACCACCCTTTACATTCATATTTTTTTTCAATTATTAAATAATTATTTAATGTGTTTTGTAAATAATTTTTACATTTTTAATGTAAATATTTGTTTTGTGTATCCTCATTATTATTCAATGTAAATATTTTTTTGCATTTTAATGTAAAGAATTTTTCCATTTTTTAAATTTAATTTTATTTTTATTTTACTATTCCTTACATTTATTTACAAATTTTGTACATTTTTTCACCATTTTTAAAAATTACTCCTACATTTAAATATGAATGATTTCATTTCATTCTTCTATCTAAATAATTATCCTTAATTATTTAATGTAAATATTTTTTTTCATTCTACATTTTTAATGTAAATAATTTTTACATTTTTTACCTTTCAATGTTTATATAAATGTTTACATTATTTACATCATTCTATTTTACATTTTATTTTTTTTCCAATTATTTAATCGTGTGTAATTACATTTTACATTACTAGATTTTTGCTTCGTGATCCATCAATAAATTAGGAAGAAATCTTTCTAAAAATCACATTACTCATGAACAAAGTCGACGTTTTCAACCAACCAAATATGGTTCATCATCGTTATTCAGGTGATCAACCAAAGGTGGTTCACTGATCGTGACCAGGTGGAGAGATCGGACTATCGTTAAACAAGATGTAGGAGAGGAAAAAAGAAAACCGTTAAAATCAACTAGTTTGACTATAAAACTAGTTCAACAATTAAAAATCAAAAACTAATGGTTTGAATATTTAAATTAAAAGTCAAATTAATTTTTTTTTTTTTTTTTTTAAATAAAAATAAATTTACCTATGTTTTAACATCTTAATTTAATTATTTATTTATATTATTTATTTATTTTAATTTATTATTTATTTATTTATTATTTTAATTATTTATTATTTATTTTATTGTAAATCTTTAAAAATAAAATGAATAAAATAATTAAATAATTAAATAATAATAATAATAAATATAAAACTAGAAATAAAATAGTTCCCTTAATTTACAAATTTAATTACAAATTGAAACGGCTAGTTTGAATATTCAAAATAATAGCAAATTTTATTTTTATTAATATCGTTAATCGAATTTTCAAAACAAATATTATTTAATTAAAATTATATATTATTGTATTAAAATTCTATCTTAATTTTTTTTAATATAAATAAAAGAATAATATTATTATATTGAAATTTATCTTAAAAAATAAAAAATAAAAGAATAAAGTTAATTGATTATTCAAAATTTAAATATTATATTATTATAATTATATAATCAATATATATAAATATATATATATATATATATATATGTATAAAGAAAATATTAAAAAAAAAAAAAAAAAGGATTAAGAATATAAGGCAGGATCCAACACCGCTTATATTCCAACCGTCATCTCTATTGAGATTTACTAGCCTTTTTTCAATTTCAAGGGCCTCTCTTAACTTACGATGATGAAAATGATCAATTTCGGCTAAGACCTTAGCCCTTCGATACATATATGATGGTTAGTTTTTTCCACATGTTCCGCCTAGGGCAACGCAGGTGCGGGACTCGCCATGTCTAAGGTCGGCTCGCATGTTCACAAATCCTTTGGTTAATGGACCTACCTGCTTCACCAATGTAAGGTGTCCCACATGAACAAGGAATAAGATAAACACCTTTTTTATTCCGTGTCTGCTGTGATCTTTAACCGAGTTAAGAGAGTCATGAATCGTGTTAAGGGGTTTGAAGGAAGAGGAAACCTTATGCTTCCTAAGGATTCTAGCAATCCTATCGTTGCAATTAATGAAAGGAAGCCTAACATTGCAGCATTCATTGATCAGGATTTTTATTTTTAACCAAGGATCCCTTTCGGCCTTAAGAAAAGCTTTAAGTCCTCAGGATTCTTACTAGAGTAACCATTAGAACAAAAAACATCAAGAAGATGGGTCTTTTCTCCCTCAAAGTGAGACTCATCCGAGATTCTCAATGCCTCTAGTGGCTAAGGGTGTTGAGAACGCCTAACTTTACATTTTTTCAATTATTTAATTACATTTACAATTTTTTTAATTAATAGATAAATCGCTTCTAAGCTTATAGTTCCTAAGTGATTTATTATTTATGAATTTTACTGTTGCTATTAAATTAATCAAACATGTTTTCTTCTATCAATTTATTAATACCGATGATGACTATAATAAAAACTTTTGTTGACATCATGATTGAATTGTTGCTATATGAATTAGAGACATCATGATTGAATTTTTGCTATATGAATCAGAGATGAAATATTTCAGTTTATTGAACTTGAGCATCTTTATTTTTACTTTCTCCTTGTTTCAACAAAAAAAAATAATTGTTTCTCCTAGTGAATCACCATTTGTTGGCTTCCCAACAAATCCCCTTTACATTTTTTCTAAATGAAACATACCCTTTTTTTCGCTTATATTTAATTTTAGATTATTAGATTGTCATATTGATATCTAACATCATTTTTTCCTTCTTATTGGTTATTTTATCTTTTTGATCAATGATAGAAGTCTTCATTTATTCATGATTGTCTACTTAAGCCTTAGAATGAGCTTGAAATGTTTTCTTTACATTGGTTCCATGATTTATTTTCATGATGATTATCTTTAATAAATTGATTGATTCCTAATGTCATTATGAATGATATATGGGTTAGGTATTGTCCTTATGTTTTCTTGAAAATTGAAAGCATTTATGCTTTCATTACCTTTATGTTACATGGACACCATTATTTCTCAATCTCCAAACACCATTAGGGATTTATCCTCATTAAATGGCTCATACAAATTCATATGGCATATAGTCTTTCCTCCAATGTCAATTCATAGTTATATTTTTCCCGAACCTTTTAAACTATGGATTGAACCTATGCACCAAACCTATGCCATTCATCATATATTTATTTTATTTATTTAATGTATTTTGCTGTACCATCCTACAAATGAAATCCACATGCATAGTCATGTCCCGTACTGATCATTCAATATATGATAAGGCTGGGAATTAATTGTTTGATTTGTATTTTTGGTTATGTGGCAACAATGGTATTAGTGGCTTATTGCATGCCCAACATGTGGATTGTGGTTTCTGGCGAACAATCCCCGAGGTTTGACTCATTTGATTATGTTTTAGAACTACCACTAATTCGACCTTGTGTTATTGGTACCTCGAATTCGCTATCATTTCAAATTGATTCATACCAAAAACTTATTCGAATGGTATGCAACTATGGTTTCACCCCATTTGAAACCTTTTTATAACCATTTTGCAAAGGTCTCTGGTATGTTGTTCTATTGACTTACATCCTATCAAAAACCTAGACAAATTTTTTGTCCGTCCATTGTGAAATACTCAATCAAGCCTTATATTATAATCTTATAAATAATCTTGGCATATTTTTAAATATAATCCATGGTAAGAATAAAACCTAGGTCAGGTTGTGAAATGGTAGATGCCTACGAGGAATATTCACCCTTTAAAACAAGTAGGATGGTGGGAATTCATTCAATTGTTTTAGGGAAAAATGTTGAAGTGGCTTAATAATTCACGCATCTCTAATGGCAAGGTCGTGCGAGTAGGAGATTTGGATATTTTCATGAATGAGGCCTTCATCATTGAAGCTACACGACTTCCTACGAAGGTCAAAGATGTTCTAAGAACTCTTTAGTTAAAGATATTCCTTGGGACAAGTTCCTCGTCTCCAAGAAATAATCTTACAACATGAAAGGTATGTCTCAGAATCTTTTAAAGAGAAAATGGATGACCTAATTATTCTTGTCGCATGATATATTACATGTGAAGGCCACTATAGTATTTTTTCTACTACCATTTTGGTTTCTCATGGTGTTTTTGGGTTAGAAGTTGAATCTCCCTTACTATTTACATAAGTCTTACAAAAATGTCTAAATTATACTAGAGGGGTTTCGAGAATCCCTGATATGAGTTTTATTTCATTATGGATTAATTCATATTTTTCTAGAGTTTTGATTGAACCAATTAGGGTATTCTTGGGAAGTTTTTCCTGTGGAAATAATTTCGTCAAACCTCAAAAAATCACGAGGAAAACTCTTGCCAAAGGTTGAAGAAATTGATGAGGTTTTTCACGAAAATTATATACAAACCCTTACTTATCCTCCTCGTCAAGGACCAATGCCTAAAACCCTAAAGATTCGCATCATTTGTATACCCCGAATGGCATAAAGGAGGAGTCCGAAAATTTAGATTTCACTTGAATTACTCGTAGTATGGCTAAAGGAATCAAAGTTAGTTTTATTGAGAAAAACCTTGATTCCACTTTATAGGTAACTTTGAGTCCAAGTTGAATGATTTTGTATATTTTTGACCAATGTGAATCATAAACAAGATAGCTGAAATATGAGAAAATTGTAATCACATCATCCCACATTAGAAATAAATAAATTTCCCAACAAATTTCCTAAGCCAAGAGAAACAAATATAAAAAAATTATTAGAGGAAATTAAAAATAATAAAACAATAGTTAAAATAATAAAATAAGAGTTATGAATTTTTGGAGGGAAAGAGGGCCCATTTTTTAATTGTATTTTCATTTTTCTTTTATAGATTTAGTCAAATTTCAAGTTTAGACACTCATTAGATGCGAATTAAATTTCACATTCAGCCGAGTACCCATTATGCATGCTTTTGAGGATTACCCATATTGATAAAATTGCGTATACATTAAAAAACATGTTAAAACACATTTTTTTTAATGTATCCGCAATTTTTATCAAGGTGGGGTCTCTTAAACGTATCCATAATGGGTACTGCGGATGGGAATTTAATTTTGCATCTAATGATTGTCTAAATTTTAACTGAGTAAAGTTATAAAGAGATAAGTTGAAAATACAATTAAAAAAAATAGTTTTTCTTCTTTTCCCCTCATGTACCTCTTTTTAAATTTAAATCATTTTGATTGGTTTACATATTATGACATGGAAATTACATGAAAATTTCATGGGCACTTTTAGGTTGACTCTTCCTTTAATGTAAACCCCAACTATCCATATAGATATTCTTAAGATACCTTCTCCCCGAATAGGAAAAACCGTAAGTTGGTGGAATGTTTTAAGATCATGAGAAAGTTTTCCGCATATCTTTAGAAATAATCTTTCATTTGCATCGATAATGACCGAAAAATCAAAAGGATTCTCACAAACTTTATTGTGAGTTGGTTATGGCAAGATAAGATATGGTCGTATTTCCTTACCTCAAATACAAAGTCCATGAATTACAGAGATATAATAATAAACCAAAGCTATAGAAAAATTCTATGATAGAACAACATGACAAATATATTATTTAACTTAGTGATAAATTATAGTTGGATGAGAAACAAGTTGTAATTAAATGCTTTGGTGTTTAATGTGATAATTACTTCTTAATTTGCACATTTTGGCCACATCCAAATGAGTAATCTTTAGGTCATTGTTTTTCTATTTCCATATATTTTTAAAGGTATGAATCAATACTTTCGTTGGTTTATTAATGTCATTAATAGTAGCTACATAATCATAGATTATGTAGCCACTATTCAAAATAGACAATTCTTTATTAATTGCATCTATGTGTTATCCTACAAGTAATATGTAACTTCCGTGGCCGAATATGAGTTTCCTCATTTAGTGTTTTTTGGTTGTTGTTCACCTAGGACATGGAATATTGTTTATGGAAAATGTTTATTTTTGAAGTAATATCGATATGAACAATCGAGGTCAAACTATGAGATGAACATTGATACCAATATTTTGGGGAACCTCATCTTAATTTTGTATTTGTAATAATTTTGTATGTGATATTTTTATATAAATATATGATCAACCATTTGAGTGTGGGGAATGGGGTGGGGTGGATGGAATGTATTCTAAGTTGTACATTTGGTGACATTGAAACTTTATATTATCTAATGTAATTTTTTATATTAAGTCTTTAATATGAGATTTAGTATGTTACTTTAGTATCTAATTGTTACCCTTTTGGAATTTTATCGGGGTTTCCTTGAATTTGATTCAAATGAAAGTCCCGAATTTAAAAAAACATCATTTTTTATTCAAAACTATATTTTTGTAGATAATTTAAATCATTCTTTAAATATTTTATCTATTTCTCCCTAGTTAGAAATTCTTTTAATATTCTGTTTATGTATATCTTTATATACTTGTTAACCTATAACCAATTATAAATATTCACATAGGATACCCAAGAGAATGACAGATTCTTCGAAAGAGAAGGGAATAGATGGCTAATAGAGCTTAAAAACATGTCGTGAATAAAACACACTAAATGCCGGTTATTAAAGAACTTATGTTCAAGTTGTATCCTCCTATCGACGAGTGGTCATTTACGCCATAAACAGTACCAAACCTAGTAGCTCTCCAACCAATAGTCTCCGCGACCTCTAGGAGTTCAACTATCCTCACAAAGCCTGTGCACCTCACAAACTTTCATCTTGTCACTATCAACATGCTCATGGCCATTTACTAGAATTGTGAATATGAATCCTTTCATTGAGTAAGAATCCCTATAATATCCCCCTTCACAATGCCAAATATATATATTTTTATATGCATTCCACTTTTTTATGGCACTTTGCACTTTCTCAAGCCTTCATGGACTTTGCTATATGCATGAGAACTTTTAATGATTATTTAATTCATATGTGCCTCTTCTTAATATTCCATGGTGTCTCATCCTATACTCATTTTTTAGTTTTGGTTTGCAACCATTATACTTTTATTAATATGCATGTGTTATCATAATTACATTACCATACCTTATAGCCTCAAAACATAAAATGTGTGGCATGAGCATACTAGCCCCCAAAACACACAACACCGATGCACATGGGCACAATGACCCCCATAAAAAATTTAAACACATGCACTCGACCGCAATGGACTTCAAGAGATGTCCTAATCTCATCAGCCTATTTAGTGCATTCTAACTCACCATCTTAGTTCTGCGTAAACATGATAATTACATTCCAAGGGCCGAACATGGGTATTAAATTCATGGAGAGATACAAACAACTATCCAACAATTAAGCTAGATATATTGAGAGGACAAGAAGTTTATGAATTTAGCTTTGAGAGTTTAATTTCCAAAATAGGATATAGATGATGCCATAGGTAATTATGATGATATGTCTATGGAATTGTATGTGTTTTCCAATAGGGTTTTCCTAGACCCGGATTTGGTGTCACAACAAAAAATCTCCATGCGGAGGGGAGCAACACTTGACTCCAAAATCCCCTAAGGTAGAAAATATTTGATGTCTAATAAAACCTATGGAGAAAAGATGTCTTTTTCCTAGGCGAAATTTAAAAATGCAAGATGTTCCTGAATCGTATAAATATTTGATTCACCATGTCCTTAAGATACTGAGAATCATCATAAGCATGATATTTCTAATGACAACATGAGGCCGCTATTGATTAGGTTGAAAAGAAGGCCATATATGTCCCTCATATATGGGCTAAAAAAGTACATTATGCCATACAAGAGAGTAAAATTAAGAAGATTAAGTTTAGTTTTAAACAATATAGAAAATTATTGATTTATATGAAGTAGGTGATAAAAAATGACTTACTAAAATAGATATAAGTGTTTCATGTAATGTTTAATTAATGAAAAAATAATTTCATTTATGTGAAATGGGATGTATGGATAACAACAACAAGACCATCTACCATGACCAAAGAAGCGACAAGACTCTTCGTGGAAGCAAGATATGACAACATGACCTTTCACAAGGTCTTATTAAATGGTGCTTGGCTATTTTATTTTTTTATGATGTTAGGATGCTCAAAAATATATTACAAATAGAATGGATTCATAGTTATCATCAATACCTTTCCAACAATATATTTCGCTAAGAAAGAATCATCCAAAAAGAGAATCTATGTCCTATTGAAAATCAATATTAGTTGAGATAAAATTAAAAGGCCAAAACTATGTGACCAAACCCAAAATATTAATTTGTTAAAAAATGCAAGTTTAACACAATTCCATCATTGAAAGGAAATATTAATTATTATGGGGTGTGAATATGCACACTACTTATTTAAATAGCATGCATGTTCAAGTTTCATCTATGGCACCCGTTAGTTCCGCTCTTCGGCACTGACACCGCAGATCAATATGAACTCTACTATGTCTCGGCTTTGTTAGATGTTTTGCGCAGATGTTCAGCAAAAAACATGTCAAAAGTGTTTCCATCAGAAGAAGCTTGGAAAAATCTTTCCAATGGTATATCACACTCCCGTCACCGGCTCCCGGATTAGAAGATATGATCGAAATGAATGAATGATTCCTGGTTATGCATGTTTTGAGGTCAGCTTGCCGCACACAATGAAAAGTTTAGTACAAAATCAGTTTGTGAAATAATGGTAAGGAATTTTTCAAAAGTGAAAGAGGTTTTTGTTCATCACATACCAAATAACAAAAACCTCCTTCATTTTATGCACAGGTGCTACTATGTGGGAGAGATATACGTGGATATTTGTAGGCCTCGTATTAAAACAAAGCAAATTTTTCATATTTTTTAATGCTTTAGTCATTTTAGTGTGGGGCCATTTTACAATAGATGGAAAGTAATTTTGAAAAACCCAAGGAGGATGTTTTTAACCATAAGCCATATAACAAAAACCTCTTTCAGTTTATTCCTACAGTGCCTAATTGGGATATGTGACTAGATATTTATAGCTCATTTTCACAAATTTAAATTTTTAATGATTTTCTGTTTTAGAGATGATTTGTGGAATCCCATTTCGAGCAACTGGAAACGTATTTCCCAAATTTGAGAGAGGTTTTTCTCCAAAATGACCCTGTCTACAAAAACCTCTTTCATTTTTGTAACAGGTGCTATGGCTTGGTGAGATACGAGTTCATCTTTCAACACCTATTTTCTGTGAAATTCGGCCCAAGTTTAATGTAACCGATTCTATTTTTGAGGAAAATGGTTGAGCTCAATTCTTTAGTACAAAGATGAGAAAATGTATATATTTCTTATGAATTTCATAGTGTAGGAGTTGAACTTTGGTAGAAGGTTGACATTTGGGATTGCTTTGAGCATCATTGTATATTCATCTCCTCAGCCACAAAGGAATAGACCAGGGTTTGTAGCACTCCATGGGATTCATGTGGTACTTTCTTGCTTTGATAGAGTGTTTCTCCTCAGAAATGTAAGTCTACTGGTGTTTTATGTGTATCATCTTCCCTCTTATTTCTTCTTAAGTTAAACAAACAAGGATAAAGGTAGAATTTTATTAGAATTCGCAGTTTGCTCTACCTAGGGTTTGTTTAATATGTTTTCACTGCTTGGAGAGGGTCCTGAAGGTTTCTTGCCCTCTTCAAATCCTCACCTGTATAAGCTCTCCATTTCATCCAAAATTAAAGTGTCAAATCAATTGTCTACTTTTCCCCCATTCAGATCTCCGCAAACTCGGCTCCTCATTTCTTAATTCAAAATCTTCTCCTTTCCCTTGATCCAACATAACATCCTTGAAATTAAATCAAAACTCTTTTTGCATATATACCTAGTCTAAAATCGCCTTCATTCAAGTCATCTCAAGCCTCACCGATCATTTTTTTGCCGAGATCGATCAGAGAGAGCCCTTCTCCCCGATCCGGGTAGGGCTAGCTACCAGGTTAAGCGTGGTTTGATGTTACCCTAGATTTTGCCTTTCTCACCGAGGTAGATTTAGGCCATAACATAGTGGCGACTATGATCGGGGAGGAAAAGCTTATTTGTTTGTTAGTGTTCTTTGTTTTATAAACTACGTACGGAGCATGAAGTTAGCCAAGTAGCCTTCAAACCCACACGTTTTGCGAGTGCATAAGTAGATAAAGCTTCGTCTACCAATATCCAGTCAGTCTTATAAACCGAACATTTGACTTGTAAATTGCCACATTACATTAAACTCGGGAAGAGGTGATAGATCTTCCTCCGGAAAGATCATTCGTTGCGTATCCGATTGCCGATGGTGGACAACACACATATGAAGGCTGGAACATTCACCTGGCGACTCCAACTCAATCCAGTAGATTCCGTTGCTCACCGATCCATTCATGCACCAAAAACAAAATGGCATGTGGCAAACCCCGCTTTGTAGTTTTAAAAGAAGTTAGGTGATCGTAAGTGATATTGAATTGATGAAGTATTTTTCATTTCCGTGCTTCAATTTTTGACATCTCCGAAGTTTCCTCCTAAAGCTAAACCGGTTTCTTTGAGTTAGTTGTTGAAAAATTTGAGAAGGAGATTCAATATTTAAATGATCGTATCCAATCATATGAATTTCGAGATTCCAAATTTTTTTGGAAACTCTCCCTCCAAAACAAGAAACAATAGAGTCGCCCATGGATATTTGCATTGATAGTTTGTACTGAAGCATGTATTGAGGAGTTGGGGCAGCAAATAGAGTCCGGTTTTTTCAATCCTATCGCAACGTACATGGAAATATTTTTTTGTTTGAATGATATATCAAATTGTCTTTTACATAACCACGTACCTGCTATGTGCATGTATGGTCGCTTTAATTTACATTTGTGTCCCGGTTGAAGCACTTTCAAGCAAAGATCCTCATTGGCGTTTACTTGATTGGTTGATCCGGCATTACGCCGTTACTTGATCTATTGGTTTTGCGTTAAAGTAGTGGGGATTTGTAAATAAATAAGCTTCCAAAGGCAACATTTTAGTTTCCGTATTTGTTTATGTATTGTGCTGCGCATGTATATGTTTTTGGATTGGTATGAGTTGTTTTGGGTTTTGTGTTGTTTGACCATCCATCCCCAATGGATGAGGAACTTGTTCTACGTTGTTCTCGACATCTCCAAGGAGCTTCCATCCCCAATGGCGCCGATGTTAATTCCGCCGTGTACCGTCACCGTAGATCAACATGAGCTCTTACTATGTCCGGGTTTTGTTAGATGTTTTCGTTATATAATACCAAAGTGACAAAACATGTCACAAGTGTGTCCATCAAGAAGCTCGTAAAAATATTTTCAATCTGTGATATCACACTCGTAACCGGCTCCTGATTAGAAGATATGATTGAAATGAATGAGTGATTCTTGGTTATGCATGTTTTGAGGTCATTGTCGCACACAATGAAAAGTTTAGTACAAAATCGGCTTTGTGAAATAATGGTAAGGAATTTTTCAAAAGTGAAAGAGGTTTTTGTTCATCACATACCAAATACCAAAACTCCTTCGCCTTTATGCATTGTGTGCTACTATGTGGGAGATATACAAGTGGATATTTGGAGCTTGCATTAAAACAAAACAAATTTTTCATATTTTTTATCGTTTTAGTCATTTTAGTGCTAGGCCATTTTAAAATGTATGGAAAGTAATTTTGCAAAACCCAAGGAGGATTTTGTTAACCATAAGCCATATAACAAGATCTTTCGCCTTATTCATAGTGTCACGAATTGGGATATGTGACTAGATCTTTTCATAACTCATTTTCACAAATTTAAAATTTTAATGATTTTCCGTTTTAGAGATGATTTTTGTGGAACATATCAGAAGTAACCAGAAACGCATTCCCAAATTTGAGAGAGGTTTTTCTCCAAAATGACTTTATCTACAAAAACCTTTTTCAGTTTTGTAAATGTGCTATGGTTTAGGAGATACGTAGTTCATCTTCAACACCTATTTTCGTAAATTCGGCCCAAGTTTAATGTAACCGATTCTATTTTGAAGAAAATGGTTGAACTCAATTCCCTTAGTACAAGAATGAGAAAATGTATATATTTTATGAATTTTGTGTAGAGTTGGAATTTGGTAGAAAGTTGGACATTTGGGATTGCTTGAGCATAATTGTATATTCATCTCTCAGTTTCTTACAAAGGAATAGACCAGTGGTTTGCAACACTCCATGAGATTCATGTGGTACTTGCTTTGATAGAGTGTTTCTCTCCGTAAATGTAAGTCTACCGGTGTTTTATGTGTATCATCTTCTCCCTCTTATTTCTTCTTCTAAGTTAAACAAACAAGGATAAAGGTAGACTTCATTAGAATTTGTAGTGCTCTACCTAGGGTTTGTTTAATTTTCTATGTTTTCTGTACTGCTTGGAGAGGATTCTTGAAGGTTTCTTTTCCTCTTCAACCTCTCACCTGTCTAAGCCTCCATTTCATCCAAAATTAAAGTGTCAAAATCAATTGCCTACCTTGCCCCATTCAGGTCTTCGCAAAATCGGCCTCGTTTCCCGCACTCCAAAATCGCCTTTCCCTTGATCCAACATAACATCCTTGAAATTAAATCAAAACTCTTTTGCATATATACCTAGCCTAAAATCAGTCTTCATTCAAGTCATCTCAAGTCTCACCGATCATTTTTTGTCGATCGACTAGGAGAGAGCTCCTCTCCCGATCCGGTAGGCTAGCTACCAAAGTTAAGCGTGGTTTGATGTTACCCTAGATTCTCGCCTTTCTCAAACTCGAGGTAGATTTAGGTTACAACAACACCTCCAAAATATTAATTGATGGATGTGGAAAAAGTTGCATGAAGTTAATCACTACATGTGAAACAATCAAATAATGATGTGTGGGATATTTTTATTGGAATATTATGTGGAGTGCGTTGATATTAGCATGGTGACACACAAGAAACACCATAAGCTACCATGTGGTAGATGAAAATAATTTTTTTTCGGTTGTCCAATAGGATTGAATTTTGGTGACACATGGCATACTCTGAGTGCCATGTGGAGGGTGCGATGTCATTGATGACATAAAAAATAGGACACCCAACGACCCTTGGACCTCAATAATATTAGCATGGTCATATATCATAGTAACATTAAAAGGTGACGTTAAGCTTTGGGTTCGTGGAGCCACTCAACCCTTTTCACATATCTCATCGCATGGGACCATCATTCAAATATAAATACATGAGATGAGCTAGGCTCGTACATTTGAATGAAAAAAATTATTAATAAGTTTTGAAAAAAGGTTCGTAAGTTCGGGAGAAAACTATATTTGGATTGATTGTAATGTGACAACTTCATCAATGTTAATGATCTTGTTATCTCGAAAAGGCACAATGATGTTGAAACCAAAGGTACGTCAGTCAAGGAACAATGTTAATAATCTCATTATATTGTTTATGATCTCGTGACCTAAAGCATAGTGTTAATGATATAATTTCAAACAAAAGGGACAACATTGCTGAAACTAGAGACACAATATTAATAGTCTCATTGAGGCAATAATGTTAATGATTTCACACACAAAGATATTTTTTTAAAGATATTGTTGTTGAAATCGATATAGTGTTATTGATTTCATTTTTGAAACCAGAAGCATGATGTTATTGATTCCGATGTTGAACCGTGAGGTACGATGTTATTTATTTCATTATTGAAACTAAAGGCATCGTTATCACCTTAATTTTTTTTTCTAAACCTTGTGAAGTTTACATTGTTTTGGTCATACTTTCAAGTAGGTCTCGAGTCACTTTAGTCTTGGTAAAGGGCAGTGTCATAGATTTAGAAGTCTCAAAGGTTAGTTTTCAATTTCCAAATAAAAGTCTTTTAGTCTCATTCCATGATTAAAAAGTCTTATCATTCACGTGCAGACCATGTTATTAGGTTTCAGATGAAGTTCCTAAAATTATCCACAAAACCATAGTTTCGTAGCGCTATTAGTTCAAAAAATGGGTTTTGTGCGCGTTTACTTTCGTAGCGCAAAGTGCGAAATACACACCGTGTGCTACGAAACCATGGATTCTTAAAAGGTCAAAAATAAAAACCCGTAATTTGTCAAGTCCGTTAGGTAATGATAGGGTAACATCATGGTGAGTCAGCTAGAGGTCATATTTGAAGTAATTTAACCATTCATATCCATTATTATCATAGTGTTTCCATATATTGGAAAATGGGATTTCCCAAATTCAAAGTGTTATCTATTTCGCCTATTCCAAATACATTTGCTCATACTAAACCGTGAAACATTGCTTTCGAACCTAAAGTATTAGAGTTAAGCATGTAGTTGTTCTATACCAAGGCTATTTTCATATATAATCAAGTGAGGCTACTAAATCAAATCAAGCGAGGTCAAGCCATTTTTCTCAAGCGAGGTTGCCAACCAAATCAAGAGAGCCTGCTTTATAAATTCCGAAGGAAGCCAATAAAGTTTTTGAAACAAACATGGTCGTAGAGAAAGAATCACAGAGGAGGACATTGTTTGAGATCTGAACCCGAGCACAAATTTTTTAGTCAAGATCAAACAAATATGGATGCTTTCGCAGTTAGTTGTTGTTTAAAGTTCTCATGGAAAAGTTGCAAGGTGGACATACCAGTATCCAAAGAGTTTTCATTACATTTTAGTGGGAAAAATACAAAGGTTGGAATGTTAAACATGTCAGTGACACTTGAAACCATAGCTCTAGTGACTGAAATACCCAGAGGAAAGGAAACTTGGTTTAAGGGTTTTAGATTCGATATGGAGGCATGCAAGATATTTATGAAGCCGTAATATGTAGAGATGGACCCGAACAATGCAAGCCTAAGAAAATGTATTAAGGATAGCTATGCCAAACTACCTGCTCGAACATCCAAAGATATTTCACATGCGAAGGCAGTACTGCCAAAGTCTACACCTATCATTTCAAACTCTATTTACATTTCACAAAAATATGATATCATCGGATTTACCATTTTTTCCTATATAGAAGCATCACAAATGGATGATAAAGTTCAAGTAAAATCCAAGGGTTGTGAAACATCTTTGTTTCACCATGGTTTAATTAAACCGTTGGTTTGGAATGAGCTCCAGAAGATTAGTAGGGGACTCGGTCTTCTTTTCTTTTTTATAAGTGGATTTGAAATGGAAGCTCTAACTCCCAAACTTAAAAACCCTAAGGTAAAGGAAAATCCATCACTAATGCTAATCCAGTCAACCAAGAGATATAAGGACAAGGAGGTTTATGAAATTGAAGCCAAGGAAACAAGTGAAAGATAAGGTAGAAAGAACACCAAAGGATTGTTCGTAAACTCCTCAACTTGCAAAACAAGGGTTACAAAGTACCAAGGAAGCCAAACAAAAACAAACAACCGAAGAACAGCTTAGAGAATTATAAAGGAACCAAGCCGCAACATCAAAAGGAAAGATGATAGCTTCGAGGATCATGACAAAATACTAGGATTGAAAGGAAACTTGGATGATATATTGCATGCAATAGACATAGAAGAATCACCTATAGTGCAAGTTGATTTCATAGGAATAAATGAAAGCAAACAAAAAAGGTGAAATCAACAAAAGAAGTTGGAGTTTAAGGGGTGAAGATGAAATATTTGTTTTCCAAGCTAGAAGCCTCGTAACTAGACATTCTAAAAGGCTCAAGGAACTTAATGCAAACACTTGAAGAAACCAATGAAGTAGCTAATGTGTTTGAAGAGATAGTTGATCTTTCCTCACCTATAGCGTAACACAGAGAAAACATAGTAATCATAGCACAAGAAGAAATGACCAAGTATAAAAGCCCTGAGGAGGAGTTAAGATCAACAAATCATGAGAGATTTCTAAGTTGAAGAAAAGAGCCAAAAAATATGTCATTGAGAAAAAAATAATTTAATAGGATGAAAGATGTTTGGGAAGGTCAAATGGTCTCCAAATCGTAAATACCACGTAAAGAAGAACAATCCTTCACATGGACAAATCTTACCATTAAGGAGGAAAGTTCGTAAGAGTGATCAACACTCATTTGAGAGCTAGCAACAGAAGGTTAAGAAGATAGGTGGAAGATCCGGAGAAAAAATTGACAAGGTCTTAAGAAAAGTTAAAAAGGCAAGAAACCGAATGATAAATCCACAAGATAATCTCTCGATCAAAATGAATGTAAATTTTGATGAACATTATGTTTTCGTGGTCATATCGTGTTTTTGAAATAATAACAATACCCTTAAAGTTTAAGTATCTCCAAAGTATAAATTCTAGAAGACAATTTTGACAAAACTCAAGCATATCAGCTTCGTAGCGCATAGTGCAACCGATGAAATGCGTTAATAACCGTCAAGAGGTCTTTTATCATATTTTCATATCAAATTTTGAGGAATTTTCGTGAATTTTGTTTTGAAATTGCCGGTGGAAGTATGTTAATGGAAAATGAAGGTCGAAGAAAACAGACCGTGCGTATTTAGAAAGGGAGCTTAAACACTCGTGCTACGAAAGTGCTATGAAACTATGTCAGTTGTAGCGTGTGTTTATTCTTACCTTTTTTTCATTGTTCAAGTTTAGATTCTGTGACAAATAGAATTGAAGACACATGGTGTAATATTTGGCAACAAGAGACATGTAAACATGATTCATTAATGGTCAAAGTGCCTCCAAACGTATAAGGGAATAAAAGGGCCTAAAAAACAGGAAGACATGTTTCCTAGATTTTAGGAGAACATTATCATCAACAACATGGCCACATAAAGTTAAAGATCATCATCCAAATTCGACTTCATGGGATTTCAGTGTCAAAAGATGAAGGTGATGGATAAGGTTGTTAGGAGGGTATTAAAGAGTTTTAGTCCTATTAGAATAGGACTCTTCATTAGGATTATAGTTGTCAATTTGTAATAATTAGCATGTTTATGATTATAAAAGGTGTCAAACTCTATGAGTTCGATGTATCTAGTGGAGAAGAAGGAATCCTATTTTTTAAATGTTCTATAAAGAGCATAAGATCAAAATCCAAAAAGTTGGATATTTTTATTAGCAAACACTGTGTTTTGTATGTAATGGTTTTTTCTGTACTTAATACGTAGTTCGTTTAGACAACTCAAGATTCAGAGGATTTCGTCCATTATTATTCTAATGGCATTCTTCGATATTTCTCTCTGGTATGGTGTTTGTTTATGATACTTAGAATTCATTCATAATGCTCTAACTTCCTTCATATACAAACTCGACCGTGTGTTTCACTCGTTCTATATGTTTTACTCCCTTATTTGAACTCCAAATGCTTCGACTTCCATGCTAGATAGATCAGATGTTTTTTTTGAAGTTATTCCGACTCCATAGCCCAATTAATGTTTGCTAATATGATTTACAACTAGTTATAATATTTATTTATTTTGATTTTAGAGTTAGCCATCTACTTATTTATCAAAAATCATAAAATTTTGAGAGATCCCTCTCAAGTTGAGGAGGCTAAGCCCCCGCCCAAAATATTGGTCCTAAAATGGCCACACAATTTTTACTTTCTGATGAGCAGCTGCATCAGCTCGATTTTGTGATAACATTTTGGTGCGTCTTCCAGGAGTCTAAATATTATACTTTCCCGAGATTTTAGGCCGAACTTTGAAGGTAGCAGAGCTTAGAAAGTTTTTCAAGGCCGCATCTACCTTGGTGACTCCATTTAAAGTTTATATCTTCAAAGGTGGCTTTGAGAAGGAGATACACGAGGAGTAATCCCGACCCAGATCCACCTACCATCGTGGACAATTCAAACACCATTTCAAGAGGTAGTCAAGGCATTTCTCCGAAATACCAGGTACTCCATCTCATTCGAAATCCTTGTCCTCTCCGAAATATCAAGAAGTCCCCGAAGACAAAGAGTTGATGATAAGATTCATGAGGTTTTGTTTAGATCAGAAATGAAAAGCAACTAATTGAAATTATCTTAGACTTACATAAGAGAGGAATTGACACCCTCAGCTCTAGTAACCCAAGAAGACAAAGAAGAATTCCGGAAGCTATTGCTTCGCAGTTGTTGTTGGAAGTGAGTCTTTAGACAAATCAAGGAGCTTGATCCTTTCAAATTATCGTTGAAAAGTAAAGTTGGTTTACCTCTTCCCAACCGGAACTAAATTGTTAGTGGCTTACAAAGACCAAGTAGTCCTCCTCATGGGCCGCCTATCATCCACTCGTTTTTTTCCTTTCCTAAAACTACCAAAACACTCACTCATCGCCGGAAATCCACCGTCGTACCTGATAGATACACCCTCTTGTCCTTCCCGCCGTCTTACATGACCTCCCTAGTAAGTATGTTGCTAGAATTAAAACCAGGGAAGTGATGAGGCAAGACATAACAGAGGATCATTTTGATCAATTTAATGACTTTAAAGACATGGAGGAGGTTGATCATGAAGATGTTAAATTAAGATTATTTAATGTAGAGGGGATCATTTCGATCAATTTAATGACTTTAAAGACAGGGAGGAGGTTGATCATGAAGATGTTAAATTAAGATTATTTTCTCAAAGTTTTATTGGTGAGGTTAGGAAGTGGTATAAAGCTCTTACTCCTGAAGCATTCATGATTGGAATGAATTTGAAGAATTTTTCTTAAGGAAATGGGGAAATAGAACTAATCCAAAGATAAGCCCTCACCGAGTATAATACTTTCAAGAGAGCTGTATTGATGAAACCATCCAAAAATTATCAAGAAGGTTTAATAAAGTGTTAGATTCTGTTCCCGCCCATTTGAAACCACCAGGTTTTAGCCAAATGAGGTATGCGTAAGCTTTCGACTATGAGTTTTCCACATCGTTGAGAGAAAGAGAATCTCCTACACTTGCCGAAATGAAAAAATGACGCCGTGAAGGTGAGGTTAATTGATAGTAGCCAAAAAGCTGTAAAAAATGGGTAAGGGAAAATTGAAAGAAGAAGAGAAACCTTCATCTTATTCCTCTCAAGACAAACTAGATTCAATGATGAAAACAATGGAAAAATCGATGGATAGATTAGCCCTTGGAAAATACCTATGCTCCCCCGCACAACAGAACCTCAATTTAGAAACCCCGCTCAGAGACCTCGAATCAACACACTAAGAGAGAATAGAAATCACCACTCGATCCTCCAAAGGAGACCTCCTTTTTAGCAACGAATTTGGCCGATGAAGAAGATGACCCTAAAGAACTTGAAGAGTCTATTCATTGTTTTCATGAACAAATGTCGTGAATTTTCGACTCAAGGAAGAACATGATCAATCGATCAAAACAATCATGAAGAAGAAACATCGTAATATCTAAAAGGATATCAACATGCCATTTTTGAGATGTAGAAAAAATATAATCTCGTAAATAGGAATGTACCTATCATCAGTAAACAAGACACAACCTAAGAAGGATGCACTAAAGGCCGCCGATGGCAAGAAGGAAGCTCCTAAGGCCGTAGGCTGTAAGCAGTATATACCCGTTGTCCTCCCTACCAAAGAAGTTGAAAATTTGTTTCTCGTTTTTCAATCTTGAGAATGAAATTTCTAAGATAAAAATATCACTCCTTTGGTGAAATTATCAAGGTAGATGAATATAGAAGCAAGATTGTTAAAATGCTAAACTCACAACCTAGAGTCATGGATATCTTGAATGTATTGGAAGATCATCCCACCATATATTTGGGCTCAAGACTAGAAGATGAACAAAATGAGGAAGTTCCTCCTTTTTATGTGAGTCTTAGCATTCACGACATGACATCGTACAATGCTATGTTAGATTCAAGGGGATTCTCACAATCTTTTGCCCAAAGTAATCATGGAAAGAATGGGGTTAGAAATACTAGGCCATAAGATTCTTTTTTCTTTGATTCAAAAAGAGTTCAATGCATTGGTTCAATCAAGGATGTTGTTGCCTGTCCGATGCAAGTCCTCGCTAAGACCTGTGTCATGCATATTGTTGTAGTCAAGATTCCACCGAAGTTTGGTATGTTGTTGTCAAGATCATGGGCAACAAAAAAATTAAGGGTACAATGCAAATGGATCTTACTATGCTACCATTCCAAACTTTGGGGAGAAAATAAGATTGTATCGAGAGACAAGGATGGCTTACATGGTAAGTAGCAAAGATAAAACCCAAAAAATTTCCAATTTATGCCCTTGATACCGAGCTTGGGTTCGATATTCTTTTTAATGAATTGACTAATGAAGTGAAGAAGAAAAGCAAAGAAGAAAAAATCGGAGTTCAAATTCAACAACAAATCAACAAGGTAAGGTCAACAAGTCAAAGAATAAAGAGGAAGAAGGTTGGTGGTCATTGCATTTCGATGGATCACAGCAAAGAAGGAGCAGGAGGAGAGATCCGGATTAGAAGTCCAAGTGATGAAAGCAAGTTCTTTTCCTATAAACTAAACTTTGATTAAACGAATAACATAGCCGAATATGAATCCTTGATTTTGGGTCTAGAAGTGTTGAAAAGAATGAATGCTCAAAACATTTATGTTTTTGGAGATTTAGAATTAGTCATAAAATAGATTGAAGGTGTTAATCAAACAAAGGACACAAGGATGAGAGCATATAGGAATCTGGTTTTGGACATGTTAGAAAACTTTCAAGCCTATTTATTCATAATCAAAACTAGAGAACAAAACTCCATTGTTGACTTTCTTATTGCCCGCAAGCCTTTTCATTATTCCTATGCAATCTCCACTCAAAAGTATGAAGTTGAAGTCCGCCAGACCAAGAATTCCGATAATATTACTCATTGGCAAGTTTTGAGGATGATCAAGAAAGTAGAAATTTTTTATTGGAGTTGAAAGAATAATTTGAAAAATGTACAAGTAGATCACCGTAACATGTTAGCTAAATCTAAAGGGAATTTTGAAGTTTTTACAACTAAAGAATAATTCCATACCAAAGGACTAATACCTCTAGAAATTATTTTTGGTCAAAATGATGTTTTTAAATCTCTGTGATGCAAGTCGATGAAGAAGAAGTTGAAAGTTGTAACCTTGGTACTATAGCTATGCCAAAAATGATCAAACTTCCAAAATTTCTTTCGCTGATATGAAGTTTAAATATGTTTAAATGATGAAAAATATTCATAGATGTCTTTGCTTGGAATTATGCCGATTTGAAAGAATATGATCCCTCCATAATTCAACATACTATTCCCATAAAGGAAAATGAAAGCACCTTCAAGCAAGGGTTAAGCAGGATCAACCCACTTCTCACTTTCGATTGAAGGAGGTTAAAAACTCTTTGATGCCAAAATCATAGTCCCAATCGTATTTTCAAAATGGATTAAAATTTGTCTTAAGTAGAAGAAACTGGGAAATCACAATATGCATTGATTTCAGAAATCTAAATAAAGCCTCCTTGAAAGATAATTATCTCCTCCCAAAGATGGATCAAATTTTGCAAACTATTGGTTTCGCTCTCGTAGAATGTCTATGCTTACGGTTTTTCGTGTTATAATCGATCCTTGTGCATCTTGATGATTAGAAAACAACTCTTACTACACCATGGGGTACTCTCCTTATGTACGCCAAAATGCCATTTGATCTCATGAATGCAAGAGCTACTTTTCGTAGGAGAAATGGACATTGTATTTTATGAAGAAAATGACAAGATGGTGGTTGTGTATCTTGATGACATAACAACCTTTTCAAGAAAGGAAGAAGATCATTTGAAACACTTGGAAAGAATTTTGTTGAAATGTAGAAGGTTTACATCTCTCTCTAAATCCCACCAAAAATATTTTTTCTTTAATTTCAAGTAAATTACTTGGGCATATCATTTATAAAGATGGAATTAAGATTGATCCAAGTAGGGTTAATGAAATTGTATGTGGATTTTCCAAGAAGTAGGAAGGAGATTCAATCTTTCCTTGGAAAATCTAATTTTGTAAGGCGTCTTATTCCTAATTTTGCTGAGATTGTGAAGGACATAACAAGGATGCTGAAGAAGGGAGTTGATATATGGAAAAATATAGCAAAAAATTCATTTGAAGAGATAAAAAAAGCACTCCACATAGACACCAAAGTATTGACTGGCCTTGATTTTTCCAAGGAATTTCTACTTTTTACCTTTGCACGTAGAATACTATCAATGGAGTTCTGCTACAAAAGGAACAACAAAGTATTGAACAACCGATTTCTTTCTTAGTAGGACATTAGCCAATGCTGAATTGAAGTATAATATCTTACAAAGCAAGCTTATGCTTTGGTGAAGGTTGCCAAAGATTTCAAAATTTATATTCTCCGTTCTCATATTGTGGTGTTTGTTCCTTTAATAATCGTTGTGAAATACATCCTCACCAAGCCAACCCTAATGGTAAGAGGGGGAAATGATTTGCCAAGTTGCTAGAATATGATATTGAGATTAAAATGACAAAATTGGTCAAAGGGAAAGGCTTAGAGAAGCCGATGGCATAGTCAAATCCTTGACTATCTTGATATAAATTGATTGCGTAAATATCGAAATTTCGTATGAAGATGAGGAACTAGTTCCTATTGAAGAAAAATATATCACCTCAGATCGTACAAGGAATTTGTTTTTGTCTCATTAATTCACATAAAGCACCATAAAGCACCTACCGATTAACACATCTCCAAAGCAAGGTTTGTTAAGCTGAAATATTTGAGATACTTTCATTTGGATGTAACTGCTTTGGAAGGATAATGGTGGAATTTTGCTAAATTGCTTGCCGGAAGAAGAGGCCGATAAAGTCATTGAAGAGTTTCACAAAGGATTATGGAGGTCATCATTATTGGAAGACAACAATGAACAAAATTCTCGAGAGCAAGATTTTATTGGCCAACAATGTTTAAGGATGTAAACAAGAAAGCGTCGCCTCGCCATGAATCCTGCATTTTCGAGGGTAAGAAGTAACTTATACCCTTACCTCCGACGCCTATTTATGTAGAAGCTCCATTCTCTAGCAAAGGGGGACTAGATTTTATCGGGGAGATTCATCCATCATATTCAGGTTTCTATTGTTGGATTTTTACAAATAATCGATTACTTCACCAAATGGATTGTACAATCCCAACTAGGCAAGAAAATGATTCGTGATTATCTCTTCTTTAGAAAATAATGTCTTGTCTAGATTTGGTTGCCCCATGAAGATTATAATCGATAATGCAGAGGCATTCAAGTCTAAGAAACTGATCAATTTTTTTTCATCAATATCATATTGAGCTCTCGGCATTCTATCAGATACTATCCGCAAGGAAATGACCTTGTCAATCTTCTAACAAGAGCATCAGAAGGATTATTAAAAAGGTATTGCAGAGAACAAGAAAGCTCGTTGCATTTGAAGCCGAAGTATGCCTTATGGGATGATAGGATATGCACAAAGAGGTCAATTGGAACTTCACCATATGAATTAGTATATGGCACTAAGGCTATTTTTCCTACATCACTAGGAGTATCTTTTATGAAGCCGATTCAAGGCTAGAAGAGGAACCAAATGCAATCTAGAGAAGAATTAATCACGATGTGGCCTTGCAAGAGAAAATGAATGAGATTTATGACAACAATCAACAACCTCAAAATAGAATCAGAAGACATATTTGACAAGAAGATCAAGGAAGAAAGTTTTCAAATTCAAGATGAAGTGCCGAAATGAGAGGCCGAATTGAAGAGGAAGGCAAACATGGTAAGCTTGAGAACTTATGGAAAGGTCCTTTCAAGGTAGCTACTTTCCATGGAAACAATACTTATATACTCATAGAGATAGATGGAAAACCATATGCTAGAGGACTCACAATATGTGTTTTTGAAGCATTATTCTTCCTAAAATATGATGGGATGGTTCATGTCGTTGTATATATATTTCATTTTACAGTTTTTCTTCATACTAATGACAAGCAAAATCAAGAAGATTGAGCCCGAGGTGAAGGCTATTAGAGCTTCGAGTGGAGGAATCTTTGGCAATTCAATTTTTTTTTTTTGTTTTGTCAAAAAATGGATAATGGGGGCATCGAGCTATTAGTCTCAGTGCACTACGTGGGGCACACTATCCCAAGTGGAGCCACTATTATCACCCTACATTTTTTTTTTCTAAACTCCGTAAGTTTACACTATTTTTGTCATAGTTTCAAGTAGGTCTTGAGTCACTTTTAGTCTTGATAAAGGTGTCATAGATTTAGAAGTCTCAAAGGTGAGTTTTCAATTTCAAATAAAGTCTTTTACTCTCATTCCATGATTAAAATGTCTTATCATTCACGTAGAGATCATGTTATTAGGTTTCGATGAAATTTTTGCAATTAACCACAAAAAACCGTAGTTTCGTAGCGCTGTTAGTCTTAAAATGGGTTTTGCGCTACGAAAGCGCCGATACTTTCGTAGTGAAAAGTGCGAAAAATATACTATGTGTGCTACGAAAGTATGGATTCTTAAAAGGTCATGTCAAAACCCAGAATTTGTCGAAATCTGTTAGTAATGATAGTAACATCATGGTGAGTTAGTTAGAGGTCATATTCGAAGTACTTAACCATTCATATCTATTATTATTATAGCAGGGGTTTCATATTGGAAAATGGGATTTCAAATTCGAAAAGTGTTATCTCGTTTTAGTCATTCCAAATACATTTGCTCATACTAAACTGTGAAACATTCCTCGTTTCGAACTCTAAAGTATTAGAGTTAAGCTCCGTGGTTGTTCTATACCAAGGCTATTTTCATACATAATCAAGTGAGGCCGCCAAATAAAATCAAGCGAGGTTGTTCCTTTTTCTCAAGTGAGGCTGCCAAATTAAATCAAGAGACGCTATTTTATAAATTCCGAAGGAAGCTAATAGAGTTTTTTTCTCGAAACAAACATGGCTGAGGAGAAAAATAATCACAGAGGAGGACATTATTTGAGATCTAAACTTGAAAGAACAAAAGTTTTAGCTAAAGATCAAATACCATGGATGCTTTCAAGAAAGGGTGTTGTTTAAATTCTCTGTGAAAAGTTGCAAGGTGGACATACTGTGATCCAAAGAGTTTGCATTACATTTTAGTGGGACAAATACAAAGGTTGGAATGTTAAACATGTCATTGACACCCGAAACCATAGCTCTATGATCGAAATACTCAGGAGGACAGAAACTTGGTTTAAGGGTTTTAGATTCGATATGGAGGCATGCAAGATATTTATGTCGTAACAATGTAGAGATGGACTTGAATGTAGAAATTTGAATAACTTGTTAAATTATTCACCAAGATTATCCTGATCACACACTATTTGAGCTTCATGCATAATACATAACCTCTTCTACTATTGATCATCAATTTGCAGAAATTAAACAATCGCATGCGCACATTAAAACCATAAACAATCAGACATATAAACACAGTATTTATGGGAAAGCTTAACGCTGAAAACCCCCAACTATCTGTATATTATAATGATAGAGATCATTTAACAATCATTGTACAAAATCCTCACAAGCTCTCAGTACAATCTCCAATTGTTACACACTACACAAGCTCAGATCATACAAATCACATGCTCCAATCTGCTCCACCTGTTAGCCAGCCTCTACTGCGAAATCCAATATGGATAATCATGAGATCAAGGTTTAAATCCCACCAGTATGTACTGCGCAATCCTCATTGGCTTCTCCATCAATGTGTGTGCAAATCTCATGCACCAGTATAGACACCACTGATAGTCACACTGCTCTTTCACTTACCTCTCCACTGGTCTCCACTGAAACTGTCCATGCACTGCAGTTAACTGATGTATTCTTTAGTTGATTTATGAGTTAATAATTAGTGAATTAATTAATACTTAATTCACACCACTCATCACTAGTGTATTTTTCAGTTAGACTAAATACAACTAGTTCAACTAAGTTAAACCGAACACAACTCCACCAACTGTCTCATCAACTCCACCAAACTTTGACACATGAGTTCTAACTCAAGTCAACCATGCAATAGCTCAAATAACCCTTAGGAAAAGCGTATTTCCTTCTGTCAGCTGCATGTGCCACATCCAAGCATCAAACTGAAGTGCTCCAAGAGGATAAGATAATGTTTATAGTCTAAATATATTAAGAGCTAATAATATTCGATACATATCTATTTTTAGACCTGAAATCTAAAAATAGATTCCGAACAATATTTCTAAAAAGAGAAGTCCATATATTTTTCCAAATTTACCAACCATCCACAAATAGCATCCTGCAAATCATAGAATATGATCGACATGTCTAAAAATAGACATAGTCTAAAGATAGACTTGCGCCAAAAATAGCCTGCAGGCCCACTTAGTGAAGGTGAATCTTTTCACTAAGCTCATCATCTTTTTTAAATCTCAACACTCCCTCTCAACAAGATAGGGATTATTTTCCCCCCTATCCTGCCCCTGTGGTATTCGAATTTTCTCCTGGTGAGCGCCTTCGTCAAGATATCAGCATCCTGATCCTCCGTAGGAATGTATGAAAGTAACATGATTATCCGTTGCACATAATCTCTAATATGATGATACCAATTAGTGAAGCCATGCCGCCTCAACTCATCCTCTTGTCTGTACCATGATCCATATCCCGATGTGCCTCTGAGATAATATCTCAATACATTCTTGCATGCCTTCCAAAAGAGCTTGGTTGGCTTAACCATAGCTTGTGAAAGCTAGTTAACTGCATATCATATATCAGGTCGTGTATTGAGCAGATACATAAGCGACCCCACCAACTGTTGATAAATAGTGGCATCCACTACCTCAGCTGAAGTAGAATCCTCCTTCCTCCAACCACCAGGAAGAGGAGTATCAACAGGCTTGCAGCCATGCATGTTGAACTTCTCCAAACATTCCTGCATACTTACCCCGACAACTTTGGATAGCCATCGCTACTGCCAAATTTTTAAAATTTCCAATCCCAGGAAATAATGAAGGAGGCCCAAGTCCTTCATCTCAAACTCTTTTGCAAGATCCTCCTTGCATGAGAGTATTAATAGCTCATCACCTGTCAAATCAAATCATCTACATAAAGTACAATGATCAACAACTTACCCTCCACCACAATCTGGTATAGGTTCGGATCTGCCTCACTCTTGGAGAATCCAAGTCCGGTGAAATAACTGTCTATCCCTGTGTACCAAGCACGAGGTGCTTGTTTCAACCAATACAGCGCTCTCTTGAGCCTGCACACATGCGACTTGCTGCTGAAGATATCAAAACCTTCGGGCTGCTCTATGTACACATCCTCCTCAATCACTCCGTTGAGGAACGCAGTCTTCACATCCATTTGATGAATGTGCCACCCCATCTGCACTGAGAGAGCAAGAATCGTCTGTATGGAAGAATACCTTGCGACAGGTGCAAAGGTCTCCTCATAATCGATCCCCTCTATCCGTGAAAAGCCTCGGGAAACAAATCTTGCCTTGTACTTCTCCACACTCCCGTCAGTTGCCTGCTACACTCTATAGATCCATCTCGAACCCACCACTGATTTCCCTTCCGGCCTCAGGACAATCTCCCATGCACTGTTTCTGACAATTGAATCATACTCTTCCACCATGGCATCTACCCATGCAGGATCCTCCACAGCTTCCTCAGAAGAGGATGGCTCTGTCATGATACACTTGGTCATGAGAGCCATGTATCCATTATACCGGTCAGGTGACTGTCTCTGTCTGCGCTGTGATGTAGGTGCTCCTACAACCTTCTCTTCATCTTGAGCCAGTCGCTCAGCTTCTGTAGTGCGCTTCCGCCCTCTGATGGTTGGCGCTGCATGAGTGGTTTCTTCCACTCCATGAACCTCCTCTTGTGGCTGATCCACATCCTGAGGCTCATCCTTAGGAACTAATAGCTCCTCATCTGCATGCAAGTGTGGCTCCCTCTCAAGCGAACACTTCATGGCTTTCTCCTCATGAAATTTTATATCCCGTCGCACAACAGTCTTCCGACTGTCCTGAAAATACACACGATAGTTGTGGGGCGTATCGCTGTACCCCACAAATATCCCAATCTCCCATGGCCCGGCTCCGAGCCTTCTTCCTGCATCCTTCGCGTCACATGAATGTAAACAGTGAACCAAAAAAATCCTCAAATGGGAAATATCAGGCCTCTTGCCAGAATAAGCCTCCTCCGGTGTACTCATGCCAAGAACCTTGTGAGGACAACGGTTCTGCACATACACTGTTGTATTGCATGCCTCAGCCCACAAGTGAAGGGGTAGGCCCCGATCATGCAACATCGCCCGTGCAGCACCCACGATCGTTCTGTTCTTCCGCTCAGCCACCCCGTTCTGCTGTGGGTTATGGGGTGCGATGAGCTCTCTTCGAATCCCTTATATGCTGCAAAAGTCCTTGAATTCACCAGAGATGAATTCACCACCATTGTCGCTCCTAAGAGCCTTCACCTGCTTCCCGATTCTTTCTCAACCAGTGCCTTGAACTCACAGAACTTTGAGTATGTCTCGCTCTTCTTCTGCATGAAGAAGATCCAGCACTTCCGAGAAAAATCATCAACAAAGATCACATAGTACCTGTGCTTTGCTGTCGAAGCTACTGAGAAAGGTCCACACACGTCTGTGTGAATTCTCTCAAGGATCGTCGTGGCACGACTATCCTTCTCGTGAAAGGTGGCTTTCACAAATTTTTCCAAGGTACACCCCTTGCACTAATCTGACTGCGCAAGAGTGCCTTTAGGAAGCCCAGTAGAAATCTGCTGCAGTATCTTCAAAGCTCCATGGTGAAGGTGGCCCAATCTCTGGTGCCACAAATCGCCATCATCCCGCTCACCGCTCCTTCCGCTCTTGCCTCGCCATTGTTGCACCATTTACTAGCAATTGATAAAGGTTCTTAACTCAAACCCCTATCCTCTGGGTTTCACCAGTTGCCTTACTGTGCAGGAAAGCCTTTCCCTCGCTAAAGACAACATCATATCCCTTGTCTTCTAACATGGCCACAGAGATAAGATTCTTCTTCAATCCTGGAACATGCATCACTTCCTTCAATACGAAGGGTTTACCAGACTCCCTCTCAAAGGAAATCGTATCGATATTGGTCGCACTGTATCTACCATCATCGCCCATCTTGATGTGCACTCCAAGATCTTTCTCATCCGCATAATAGACTAATCTTGATCTCCCCGGCTGAAATAATAGACGCACCCACCGCTCCGTAAACCACCGATCCCTCCATACTTGGTGAAACCAAGTAGCTGCGATCGGCGAAAATCCACCAAACTGCGAGGGCTGCTGGCATTCCACTTAGATCCAAAGAAATTTCGCTTATTTTTCTTCTTCTGTGGACAATTTGTGGCATAATGTCCGTGTTGGTGACAGTGAAAGCACTTCACCTTGGACATGTCCTGCTTCTTTCCTTTCGCACCGGAATGAGAAGCTTTCTTTCTCTTCCCCTTCTTTGCTTTGGCAGCCAAAGCACAATTCTCTTCATCAGAGTTCTTTGATGACGATCCGTCCCTGGTACTCCGCCTTATCTCCTCTTGCACAAGATCCGACCAAAGTCGCTCCCATCTTGGCAATTTCTCCCGACCATTGACAGAGTCCTGATAGGAATGCCAACTCTTCGGAAGCCCAAGGAGAGCCAAGCTCACCAAGTCCTCATCATCTACATTCACCCCCACACTTCCCATCTCATCCCTGCATTGGGTGAACTTCGTGAGGTACTTGGGCATACTGTCGCCTTTCTCCATCTTTATGTTTCTGAGTTTATCCTTGAGCGCCAACTTCCTCTGGTCGTTCTTGCTTTGGAATAAATCTGTCAAGGCTTTCCACATCAAGAATGGAGAAGCCTTACCATGCAGGCTGGATACTATGTGATCCTTCACGCCCTCCAACAGAATCCTTCGACACTTTGCTGTCTTCTTTTGCCAAGCCTCAATTACGGCAGCATCGCTAGAAGTAGGCTTTGGGACTTTAGCATCTATGAACTCCTTCAACCCATTGTCATACATCACCGCCTCCATCCTGTCCTTCCATGCAATATAATTCGAGCTTCCCTCAAGGGCATACTCCAATCGCAATCCGTTGAAAGACATCTCAACTTCGACACCAAGAAAACATTGCTGCAAATTCGAATTCCACCAGCACAAAACTCAACCGCTTCAATGTTTTGCAATTGCTCCAATGATCAATACTGCTCCGATACCATGTAGAAATTTTAATAACTTGTTAAATTATTCACCGAGATTATCCTGATCACACACTATTTGAGCTTCATGCATAATAAATAACCTCTTCTACTATTGATCATCAATTTGCGGAAATTAAACAATCGCATGCGCACATTAAAACCATAAACAATCACACATATAAACACAGTATTTATGGGAAAGCTTAAAGCTGAAAACCCCCAACTATCTGTATATTATAATGATAGAGATCATGTAGCAATCATTGTACAAACTCCTCACAAGCTCTCAGTACAATCTCCAATTGTTACACACTACACAAGCTCAGATCATACAAAACACATGCTCCAATCTGCTCCACTTGTTAGCCAGCCTCTACTGCGCAATCCAATATGGATAATCATGAGATCAAGGTTCAAATCCCACCAGTATGTACTGCGCAATCCTCATTGGCTTCTCCATCAATGTGTGTGCAAATCTCATGCACCAGTATAGACACAACTGATAGTCACACTGCTCTTTCACCTACCTCTCCACTGGTCTCCACTGAAACTGTCCATGCACTGCAGTTAACTGATGTATTATTTAGTTGATTTATGAGTTAATAATTAGTGAATTAATTAATAATTAATTCACACCACTCTCACTAATTGTATCAATCACTTAGACTAGATACAACTAGCTCAACTAAGTTAAACTGAACACAACTCCATTAACTGTCTCATCAACTCTACCAAACTTTGTCACATGAGTTCTAACTGAAGTCAACCATGCAATAGCTCCACTAAACCCTAGGAATAGCGTAATTCCTTCTGTCAGCTGCATGTGCCACATCCATGACTCAAACTGAAGTGCTCCAAGATGATAAGATAATGTTTAGAGTCCAAATATTATTAAGAGCTAATAATATTCGACATATCTATTTTTAGATTGGCAATCTAAAAATAGATTCTGCCCAGTATGTATAAAAATAGAAGTCCATCTATTTTTCCCAACTTGACCAACCATCCACAAATAACATCCTGCAACTCATGGAACATGATCCATATGTCTAAAAATAGACTTTGCGCCAAAAATAGCCTGCGGGCCCACTTAGTGAAGGCGACTTCTTTCCACTAAGCTCCTCATCTTGTTGCAATCTCAACACTGAATAATGCAGTTCCCAAAAATTGTATTAAGGATAGCTATGCCAAACTACTATTCAACATCTAAAGATATTTCACATGTGAAGGCAGGTACCACAAAATCTACACCTATCATTTCAAACTCCTGTTACATTCCCAGGTATGATATCACTGGATTTACCATTTTTCCTATATAGAAGCATTGCCAAAATGGCTGATAAAGTTCAAGTAAAATTCGAGGGTTTTGAAACATCTCTGTTTCACCATGATTTAATTAAACTATTGGTTTTGAATGAGCTCTAGAAGATTAGTAGGCACTGGTCTTCTTTTATTTTTATAAGTGGATTTGAAACGGAAGCTCTAACCCCAACTAAAAACCCTAAGGTAAAGGAAAATCCATCACCATCAGTAGAATCCAGTCAACCAATAGATATAAGGACAAGGAGGTTTGTGAAATTGAAGCTAAGGAAACAAGTGAAAGATAAGGTAGAAAGAACACCAGTGATTGTTACATAAACTCCTTCACCTGCAAAACAAGGGTTACAAAGTACCAAGGAAGCTAAACAAAAACAAACCGCTGGTAAGCAAACAGTTCAGAGAATTAAAAGGAGCCAAGCTGAAACATCAAAAGGAAAGATAGTAGCTTCAGGATCAAGTGACAGCCTAGGATTGAAAGGAAACTTGGATGACATATTGCATGCAATAGACATAGAAGAATCACCTATAGTGCAAGCTGATTTCGTAGGAATAAATGAAAGCAAACAGAAAAAGGTGAAATCAGCAAAGAAGTTGGAGTTTAAGGGTAAAGATGCAGCATTTGTTTTCCAAGCTAGGAATCCTGTAACTAGACATTCTAAAAGGCTCAAGGAAGTTAATGCAGAAGTTGAAGAAACCAATGAAGCAACTATTGTTCTTGAAGAGATAGTTGATCTTTCCTCACCTGTAGCAGAACATGTAGAAAATAGAGTAATCACAGCACAAGAAGAAATGACCAAGTATAAAAGCGTGGAGGAGGAGTTAAGATCAATAAACCATGAATTTCTAAGTTGAAGAAAATAGCTAGAAAACATGTCATTGAGAAAACAGAATTTAATAGGATGAAAGCTATTTGGGAAGGCCAAATAGTCTCCAAATCATAAATACCAAGCAATGAAGAACAATTCTTCACATGGACAGTCCCAGCCATTAAGGAGGCAAAGTTTGTAAGAGTGATAAAAAATCATTTGAGAGTTAGCAACAGAAGGTTAAGAAGACAGGTGGAATATCTGGAAATACAATTGACAAGGTCTCAAGAAAAGTTAAAAAGGCAGTGAAACAGAATGATAAATCCACAAGATAATCTCTGATCAAAATGAAAGTAAATTTTGATGAATATTATGTTTTTAGGGTCATATTGCTGTGCTTTTGAAATAATACCAATACCCTTAAAGTTTAAGTATCTCCAAAGTATAAATTTAAAAAAAAGTTTTGACAAAACTTCTTACACAACAGTTTCGTAGTGCAAATAGTGCAAATCTGATGAAATGCGCTACGAAATTGCTGAAGCAGTCTTTTATCATATTTTCATATCAAATTTTGAGGGAATTTTGGTGAATTTTGTTTTGAAATAGTTGGTGGAGGTATGTTAATCGAAAATGAAGGTGTCCCTAAAAAAAACAAATCAAAAGTAGATTAGAAAGGGGGCTAAACACTGCGCTATGAAAAGTGCTACGAAACTGTGTTGTTTTTGTAGCGCAGGTTTATTCTTACCTTTTTGCATTGTTCGAAGTTTAGATTCTGCACAACTGGAGAATTGAAGACATATGATGTAATATTTGGCAACAAGAGACATGTAGACATGATTCATTAATGGTCAAAGTGCTTAAAGCAGATAAGGGAATCAAAGGGCCTAAAAAAACAGGAAGACATGTTTCCTAGATTTTAGGAGAACATTATCATCAACAGCATGGCCACATCAAGTTAAAGATCATCATCCAAATTCGACTTCATGGGATTGCAGGTGGAAAAATATGTAATAAATATTAGATAAGGTTGTTAGGATGGTATTAAAGAGTTTTATTCCTATTAGAAATAGGAATTTTCATTAGGATTATAGTTATCAATTTGTAATAAATAACATGTTTATGATTAGAAAAGGTATCAAACTCTATGAGTTCGATCTATCTAGTGGAGAAGAAGCAATCCTATCTTGTAAATGTTCTATAAAGAGCATAAGATAGAAATCCAAAACGTTGGATATTTTTATTAGCAAAGACTGTGTTTTGTATGTAATGATTTTTTCAGCTTAATACATAGTTATGTTTAGAAAACTCAAGATTCATGAGGAGTTCTTGTCCATTATTTTTCTAATGGAATTCTTCGATATTTCTCTCTGCAGTGGTGTTTGTTTATGATACTTAGAATTCATTCATAATTCTCTAACTTCCTTCATATACAAACTGATTGCGTGTTTCATTGTTCTATATGTTTTACTCCCTGATTTGTACTCCAAATGCCTTGACTTCCATGCTAGATAGACTGTGATGTTTTTTTTGAAGTTATCTTGACTCCATAGCCCAATGAATGTTTGCTAATATGATTTACAACCAGTTATATAATCTATCTATTTTATCTTAGAGTTAGCCATCTAGTTATTTATCAAAAATCATAAACTTTTGAGAGAGCCCTCTCAGGTTGAGGAGGCTAAGCCTCAGCCAAAATATTGGTCTGAAACAATTACACAATGTTTACTTGATGAGTAGCCCATCAGGCTTGATTTTGTGATAATAGACACAATGTTATTGTTTTCATTGCCGAAATCAAAGGCACATTATTAATGGTCTTGTTTTTCCAATTCAACTCTGATACATTGGTACCACTAGAGTGTGGGATGTTTATGACTGTGTATATAGTTTATATTAGAGGCTAAAGGCTAGTTGTTTAGACTATTCGAAAGAATGTCCATGGCCTTAGCTTATTTTAGCTTGAATCCACTATAATATGTCCTCTTAGAGGAATAGACATTAGAAGCCCCACTGAGTAGCGATATTGGTTGACATCGCAAGTTGGGTATACTAGGTCACATGTCCGACCTCTGTTGGTTGATAGGTTTGACACACACACACACACACAAATAAAATCAATTTATTGCATATTTAAAATTTGGTAGTGGCCGATGTTGGAATCTTGAAGTGTGCTTGGAAACATGTGTTATGCATAATAGTTAAATTAATATATGGTATATTATGGTATTTTGTGAGCTTTGGAGTCATTATTGATCCAAATTGAAATCCGGAAGAAGTTGGGTGATCAAGGCTTAGAGACATAAGTATCCAAACGGGTTTGACATTATTTTGACTCTTATTTGATGACCAAAAGCGCTTGTACATGTTTGGTAAAGCTATGAACATGTTGTAGGTGTTTTGGGTACATGAAGTAAATAGGTCCCCGGGAGGTGTTTGAGTGTGTTATCACTTAGATTTTCCTTGAAGTTGTTGGGAAGAGGAAAGGGGTCCGAGGTAACCACAAACCAACTTTTAGGTACTGAATCTAGCCAATCTGTACCCAGAGAGGGCTCTCTCTGTATAATTTAGCTTTGTTTTAGAAGATATCAGGCTAGATATAAATTCCAAGGGTTTTGATTGAGTTTGGGTGATGAAATTAAATAGCTAAGGGTAAGATTGAGTAATTTCATGCCATTGGGCTAATGGAGTCAAAGAGGATAACTTAACTGGATTAAGTCTCTTAACAAAAGATGGTTTCACAGGGCAAGAAAATCAAACAGGGAACAATTATAGATTTAAAGTGAATGGGATGAACTCAAATGGATGAAAGACAATTAAGAATCTTTCAACACATTCAAAAGAGGGAAATTGAGTGATTATTAATAAAGATAAATTAAGTATTCTTTACTAAATAATAAAAAATGCTTAAACTAGAAAAATAAGAGCAATTAAGAATTCACTGTTTAAACCAGTTTAGAAGAAAACATTTAGAATAACAATGATTAAAATCAGATTACACTTAAGCACTTTCTGATTTATTCCTTTTCATTAATCATTCAAAAATGAAACACAGATGATATAGTAAACAAATATAAAGACTTCAACACATAAGAGATAGATGACTTATTGATCCGTAGTCTGACACAAGAATCCTGTAAAAAGTCTTTCGCATCAATTCCTCATCTAGCTAGTCACACAAAATTTCTCCAACAACACTTTATTCCAAAATAGTCAATGTTACAGCAAAGTCTAAAAAATCCACCCTTCAATACTCCGATTGAGGGAGTATTTATACAAAAAGTTATAAAAAATATCTCATAACAACTTGAGATATAATCTAGGATGACTCATAAGTATTTTACAACAAAATACAGATAGATGGTCTCGTAGATAAGAGAAATGGTAACTGATGTTGTGTTGTTTCCTTATTTTGAGAATGTGCTGGAAGCAGACCCTATGATTTTGCTAGCTGCTGTCCTCTTCAGTAATTCTCTGCTGGTTGCTCCATTTAACTGATACTCTTTAACTATACTGATCCTCTTTTATCCTTCTTTATCATGACTTACTGTAGTACATAATCAAAAATTCATGTAAGGATGGTTTTTACAAAGTTCTAAAATTTCTTCCCACCATTTATCTTCAGGTATTCTAGTTCTTTACAGCTTTCTAAGAGTTTCATCAGTCTCTGTATACCTAAAGAAAGTAGGTTGAATTGGGAACAAATGCTTTACTTCATGCTCAAGATAAAACAAATTTTCCAATCTATCATGAAGACTTTTTTCTGTAGGCAATGCTGCTGTTGATGAACTAGTTGAGGTACTGGCTTGATTGTCATCATGCTTGTCCAATTTTTCAACTTAACTTTCAAGGTCCATCAATTTATCTTCTGAAACTAAAGGACTGGGCAATCCTTTATTCAACAAAATATCAAATCTTTTCATGAAGGCAGTGATTTCTTCTTGCATATCAGAACATCTTCGTTCTAGATTCTGCATCAGAGTTATTTTGGTAAAAATTCTTTTTATTTCCAAAATTGTTCCTGTCCTGTCTTGAATGCCAAGTTCTTTAAGTTGATGCTTGTTCTGAGTATTCAAAAAACGGATAAGTTTATCAACTTCTTCAGGCATGTTTCCCAATTCTTCTCTTGCTCTTAGGATTTTTTCCAGAGCCAATTTGACTAAATCATTCTGTTGATGCATTATTTGAATTCAGGGCTAGACATCTCTTATTGACTGGATGATGTTGTCCCAAAGAATTTCATTTATTTCTTTTAAAGGCTTCTCCAATGTGATATCCTTTTCCAACTTGTTGATCAACTTTTCTAATCTGTTGACCTCTCTTGTTTTATCTACAACATTCATCTTCGAGAGATCATATTTTTGTTCCAAAGTGGTGAGTTGCGACTTTGTTTTATGTAGCTCTGTCACTTGGAGTTTCAATTCCTCCATTGACTTTATTAACTCTTCTGTACATAAATTGGAAGTCTGTACCTGTGACAATTCTGTTGGCTGACCTGTTGTTGTAGTACCTGCAATCATTTCAGTTGTAGAGGCTGGAGTATTTGACTGTTTATCTTTCAAAGCTTTTTCAAGCTCTTTCTCAGTTTCATTAAGTTGCTCATTCAGTTTCAAGAGCAAGTCCATCAATTCTTCTTTATAATTTTGCTTTATAATTTCTGCAATCTGTGGATGTCTTGAGGCTGGTAACTTCAATTGTTTTCTCAAGGCTGCAATATCATCATCTTTTTTCTTGATCAAAGCTTTTATACCTTTGACATCCTTGGGATTATGACCCAATCCAATAATGATTTATTCCAAAGTCTTTATCCTGTTGTCTTTAGCCTGAGAAGATGCTTTTTGAAGACTTAGTTGAGCATTAGTATTCTCCAAAGAATCCTGCAATTTGTGGGTCACCATTGATTTATCTGTCAGAGTAGAAGAAATCATTTCACCTGTTTGTTTGTGTAGCTCAATTTGATCCAAAGGATGAATATCCTTTGCTAAGACTTCAAAATTAGTTCTGATATAATTTGCAGCTGTTTGAGGTTGCTGTACTTTGGGTTTGAAGTGACTCATTATCATTTTACCTTGTTGAATGTCATAGGCTGACATCAATCTCTGTTGATTCTTAGGAGCCATATTCAAACATTGATTGTACACTTGAAGTCCGAGTGGATCATTTCTGGCCTTTATATTTATGAATGCTCTTTTAATGTCCCAGGCATCTTTCACTGGTGGTTTGAAAGATGATACTTCTGCACTTTGCTGCCTTTGCAGCTCTTTTCTCTGTAAAGTAGTGGATGTCCCACTGATTGTACATGTTTGCTCACTACCCTATTCTTCTTGTGTCTGACTATCAGGGATTTCATGAACAGATTCCACTTCTGGAAGAGGATTCAATTTTTGTCTTTTAACATCAGGTTGTCCAGAAGATCCATTGACAGGAGTAGCTGCTTCAGCATCTCTCTTTTTACCCTTTTCCACATTAAGAGGAGTTTGTAAAATTGATATTTCTGCCACATTAGTCTGAGTAGGAGCAATTCGTACTTGACCCTGTTCTTTAGAAGTTTCAGGCAATTCTGTCATTGTAAATTTCTCTGTAACTTGTATATCAGCATCTTTCTCCTTTCCTTTAGATGCTACCGTAGCCAATGCACTGATTTTCTGTAAATTGCGCTGAGAAGTCCCAGTAGAAGAAGAACCAATACCTGGTATCTGTACCTATCCAAAAGAGTCTAGGTCAAGTATTTTTTCAAGGTTTTTCATTACATTTTAACCATTAACCTACTCACTATCTTGTTCTATCAATGTCCCTTCCATCAATTCATCCATATTGGCATACTGCTCAATTTCTGGGATTATTTGATGAATGTATGGTGATAATTTGTTTTTCATTCTTCTATCACAAATAAAGCTATTTGGGTCATAAGGTACCCAATAGAAACTTTTTTGTAATTTAAGATAGTCTTCTAAAATTCTCTAAGCTTCCTTCCCAGCATCTCTAGAGTTACAAACAAACGAACCTAACTGACTTTTAATCCTGGGTTGAATTTTTTCTTTGCATTGCAGAAATGAACTATATCTGAATTAATCATATGTCTGAAATAATCTAATGCAAAGATTCTCATTGAGACATATTTTGGTAACTTGAATGGGCATAACTCACATCCATAGATTCTGATTTCTGTGTGATTTCGGTATAGGTACCAGTCACCTATCCGGTATTGCTTTGAGAGTTGAAGAATTTTCTTGATTTCACTATTGACCCTCAGAGGAGAAACTCCTGTCAACAAGGTGGTTGCAAGGTGTACAAATAGGTCAATAAACTCATTGTAGGAATAAGGAGAATCAGGGGAATTATGAGTGATGGCAAACCAAAATATTACAGACCTAGGATTTCCTTTAGCATCAAGTTTCTTAGCATATAAAGGGAAACTCTCTGATTCAAAGTAAAGCATGAGATGGTATATAACAGAGGAATACTTGAACACTCTTTCATTCTCTAATCTCATGAACTGATCATGGATTTTATCTGCAATGTAGGAAGCAAAATCATACTTGACAGTAGGAGGTTGTCCAGGGGTAAAAATTGACAACAATACTAGGGTTAATTGGTCAACATATTCACTAGTATTGAAACCCATTATAGAGGATATCATATTCAGAATAAGTCTGCCCACATCAGTGAAGAAGGAATAACCATAAGGGGGAGGGCCTTTGGTCTGATATTCTGGCAACATGAAGGTCTGGCAGAGATGATTTAACTCTTCATGGGACAATTTGGTAGATTTATCAAGTAATTCTCCCATGGAAAGGGGAGTGAGGGCTTGACCAGGATGAAATTGTAACATCTCGTTGATAGACTGAGCAGTTATGGGAAAAAGGACGGTCTAACTCGGGGACAAAACTGTTCTTTGATTGGGATCATAATTTGCATGGCAGTAATGGATTATCTCAGGAAAAATATGGACTAAAGGGAGAAGATACATGGGAAGATTGGATTCCCATAATCCAAAAATGTCAGAACCTTTTAAGTAATTATCTCTGTAGTAGCACAAAATTCGAAGGGGATTTTCACTGAGAACCAGGTCTTTAATTTGGAAATCTCTGTCTACTAAAGGCAGATAATCTAAATCTCTGTGAGGGGCATTGAGGGGTGCTACATTCAGAGCCACGGGAATCTCCATTTCTAGTTCTTGTGGAGTCAGAAATGAATTGTGGGTTTTGAAAAAACGGGCACAATCACAGGTTTAGGAATGCAATTGTAGTTTTGAGAATTGAAGAATGAACTAAAGAGCAATTTTGAGCCATGTTTCAGTTTTTTGTGTGGAATTTAAAACAAGACTAGGATTTTTACAGAGCTCAGCGGAAATTTGGGTAAATACCTGTTTTCCGGGAAATAGGCAGTGATGAAAACAGGTGCTGGTTATGGCGGATGAACTCTGAATTACTCGACTGCAACTTTCTTCGGTAAGGTAATAGTTGGCAAACTTCGACAGTTGATTTTTAATTTTCATTGCATAAGACACTGGTCATTGTATAAAATAGTGAAAATGACGCATGTTGGTGTTTTATTTGCAAAGTCAAAGGTTGGCGGGTTTTTTTATTTTTTAATGGATGACGTCAGCAAGTACAGAGGCTTCGTCACGGGAGGTAGGCGGTAAGCGGTTTCCATCGCACCGCTTTTGGGGAAAGGCAGTTTTCAGTGGAGGGCGAGCGATTCCATACGATGAACGACACGTGGCACGACACTGTTCAGAAAACCGCTTGGCCATCGCGTGTTATCGTTTGGACGATGATGGCCAGTGATATTGATAATAACCGTAGATCTGAGATGAGTCGATTGGACCGTCCTTGGGAAAGGAAGATGACGGGGATATAACAAGGCGGGCCCAAATTCAATTTGATATAATTAATCATATCTGGGGAGATTCTGTTGGTGGGACATGTTATTAATTAATCATGAGGATTAATTAACCCTTATTTATATGGTGGGGATGTCGGGTTTTTATTTATTAATTGAAAATTTCAACCAATAAATAAATTTTAAAAAGTATATGGTTATTTTTCAACCAACGGGGCGGGATATATATTATTTGGGAATTTTATTAAAAATAATACGGGAAAAAGGGGAAATTTTCATAGGGATTTAAATAATAAGTTAGAAATTAATATGGAAATGAACATAAGCGCTAAGTGTAAAACATCAATATAATGTATAACTTATGCTTTTATGAATAGGGTTTTTAATGAAATATTGAATGATTTTTCTAAGAAAAATGGGATTTTACTTAGGAAAATATTTTTTAGAGGTGAATGAATGTCATAATGAATGATTTTAAGTACTCAGGATTTTCCAATTATTGGGCCGAGGGTCCGGTCCCTCCAAAATTCAAGGAAATGCCTTGAGCCCCTCCAATTTTCAAATGCCTTAATACTTAGGGGAAATTAGTGAAATTTTAAGGGAAAAATGAGAAGGGAAGTTAATAATCTGACTTTGCTTTGCTTGAAATTCTTCCAGTGTAGAGTTTGCCTTTGTACTTGTGATGAAAGTAAAGATTTAACACATCTAGAGTCATTATCCATCACATGTAATTCTGCAACATCATCTACCTACCCTACCTACTTTATCCTACCATTTTTTCTTCTTTATTAGGGTGCACTTAGACTGGTAAACCCTTATCACACTTTTTCTTTTACATTTGGAAATCTATCTAATTCTATCATTATTACATCCAAGGGCTCAGATTAAACTATTGAGTTCCTTTTATTTACTCTACCTATCTACTTATCTGCCAAGATTAAACAATTTGGTCAGATTTTATTCTCTACCTATAAAACATAAAATTGAAAGATGAACTAGCCAAGCTTAAACTGTTTGACTATTCATAAATTGTGGCATAAAATACAAGTTGCACACAATTTTTATTTATTACATAAGAGCAAAAAGTAGTGGCATTTAGGCTTGCACACTTTCCTTGGCCTTTCTTTTGGTGGGGTTCATTTTCTTTCACTTTTTTGGCCGTTTTATTCTTTTCACCCTTTGATTTATCTTTTAGGGTATACCCTCTTTACATTTTTTAAAATTTTTTGATTTTTTGACAATATGGAAAACCTTTGCAACAAGAAAAGGTATGAACATATTACATAGCCCATTAAGTCAATCATGAAATATGACACCTATTGGTATAGGAGTCTAACAGAGTGACTAGATTGCAGTTTTGGTTGGGGGGAGAGTTTGAGACAATAGTATGACAACCAACAACATAGATTCACTTGAATTTGTGATTGAAAGGTTTCTTTGTATGTAGTTTCAGTTATATATTATGTTCTTGGATCCAGTTTGATAATGTGATGAAATATAGGTCCACTAGGAAGTTAAAGAAGGATATTGAATCCTGAATAAGGTTGGAGCCTACTCATTGTTAAGGTTGGAGCGTCAATTAGGTTGAATCCTACACATTCTTGAGGTTGGATCCGCAATCAGGTTGTAACCTATAGTCAACATCTTCTTGCATCTTCGAGGTTGGTGCCTCAATTAGGTTGTATCCTACTACAAGTGGTAACATGAATATTTTGGGGATAGTTGAATCCTCGAGGTCAGGGTTGTAAATTGATGTAAAGAAATTAAATATTGAGTAGAAGAAGAGTTGGTGGTTTTCTCTCATTTGGGTTTCCACCTAAAAAAAATGTGTTTCTTTTTGATGTATTGCCTTCTTATGTTGTTGATTTCTCACATCTTCATATAAATGTTGATTTATTTTTTATGCTTTTACTATATGGATGTATGATTAAGAAATATTGTTAAATTGTGAACTAGGTGTCACACTGATTCAACCCCACTCTCAGTGTGGACTTGGGACAACAAGTGGTATCAAAGCAGGTTCCTTTTGGAACAATTAACTATTAGAAGGTAGAAAATTAAGAAGAAATGGGCATAACCTGAGTAGTGGGGTGTCCCCATACGTTTGATGGAATTGATTAGGCTTTCTGAAATATAATGATGGAGACAAATATCATTTATTTGGGAGCAAATGATGGGGAAATTGTGAACATGGAATACAATTTTTCCAATGTTATTCCAATAGATGGAACAGAAAAGGAACTTTACACATATAATGCACAAGCTAATAATGTTATCTTAATCGGCTTTGGAACAACCATAATTTGTCCATAATTTTTCAAAGTAATGCATTTTAATTTGGTTCATGAGGTATGGAAAAAAAATCAAATTTATTATGAAGGAGACATGAAATGTAATGAAGTTAAGCTAAAATATCTCAAAGGAAAATTTGAAAGTTTGAAGATGGAAGAAGATGACGATATTTCTACATTTTTATTCGAGTAGACAATATTGTGAACTCCATTGTAGGTCTTGTTAAAGAATTAAAATATAGCTTGGTTGTTGGAAAAATATTAATATCACTCCCATCAAGATTGAATCCTAAAGTATCAGTTGTTGAGGAACTACCAAAAGTAAAGAATATGTTTGTGGATCAACTTCATGGAACTTTCTCTACAAATGAATTAAGAAGTAAGGAATACAACTCAAGAGTAAAAATGTAGATTTTAAGGAAGAAAAAGAAGAGAATAAGAAAAAGGATCAAGAAGATTCTAATTCTGATGAAGAAGAAGTCAAGTTTGAAAGCTCAATAGAGGAACCAACAAATTCAAAGGTAGGATTCATTTCAAATGTATTGAATGTGGAAGAATTGGTCATTATGAATATAAATTTCCTTATTCTAATATCAAAGAAAGTGATGATGAATCAAAATTAAAACCCAAGTTTCAAAAGTAGAAGAAAACAAGAAAGAAAAATAACATTTACTCAAAGCAACAAAGTGATAGTGAAAGACGCAGTGCAAGTGTAACTGATGAACAACGTAATGGAATAATTTTCATATATGAGGTTTAAGAACCAAAAGAAGAGGTGGATCTTGAAGGGGAACTTAAAATTTCATTGAAGGAAATTATATTTATCATGAAAAGAGAAAGTAAATCGATGTAAGAAAAAGGTGTAAATGAAGAAACTATAGTTGCTCTCAAAGTTGAACTAGAAGAAGAAAAGAGAATACATGAATGCCTATCTGAACAACTAAATGAAAAGAGAAAATTTGTGAAATATTGGAAGAGGAAGTTGTCCTCCTAAGAGAAGAATTGGAGCAACTTAATTTGAAGTTAACAAGAGGACTAAATATCTATATCATATTCTAAGCATGCATATATCTCCACTTATCAAGACAGATCTTGGTTATCAATCCCATGAATATTGATTAAAATTTTATAGAATAAAGCAACATCTCACTTGAATATTGAAATAAAACATTACATCAGGCCAAGCAGGTTCATTTCAATGATTTTTAAGGAAATTCTAGAAAAGAGAAGAATGCAAGGAGTCATAATGAAGAAGGATCCAAAAATAGAAATGATGTTGGAAATATAATGAAAATGGTTCATCACAAAGCATCCACAAGAAATAATGGGAAAAGTGTTGAAAACCAACAAATGAAAATGGCTCATGCTAATGTTGGAGAAAAAGGAACCATGACTCCTCTAAAAGGAATTCTCAGAAGATCAAGATCTCCTTCTTTGCTCATGTACCAAAGTAAGTTTCTTGGTTATTGTTACTCATGTAATAAGTTTGGATATAAAGTGAAAGATTGCTAGACCAATGATGTGGTCATGTATAGAGGGTATGATCAAGTACCTAAATGGAGACAAGTGAACCAAATCAAGGAAATGTCTCGGTCTTATAAACAATTATTGAATCCATATGTTTAATGTCACATATGTCACAATGATGGTCACATTGCTCGATATTGAAAAATTAACTATGAATGGTACAATAAGAGATATTTCCTTTTAGTGTTGTTGTATGGAAAAGAGGTCAAGGAGGACCTTCATTACGTATGGTCCCTCAGATATAATTTCTTGAATAAAGCTTCTTCAATACCATTAATTTTCAATTCAATACTTGAAGAAGAAATTATGAATAAATTATATGGGCTCTGTTTTGATGGTGATATCTTAGATGTAAAAGAATGCTGGCATATAAAAGGTGCCTATAGATGAAGAAAGGTTCATGATCTCAAGGGGAGATTAGTAATAAGTTGCATGGTCTTGGGGATAGAATAGAAAAAATCACTAGTAAGTAGAAGAACCATTGTCTCAGGGGAAGATTATATGTCAGCAAGAAAGAAGCATGGTTCATGAAAGGTCCACAAGCTCATTCAAGAATAAATAGTGATATAGGTTCATCTACATGACATATTTCTAAAAATATATGTGAACCTTTTCCATTAATTTCAAAGGGGGAGGGATTTTATACATTGATTTTATTAGGAGAGATTGCAGATTTCAGGAAATTGTAGCACTTCACTTGAAGCTCTTGATTTTCGTTGACATCTGATGAAAATCATGGTCTATGGGTTTTTACATCAATGAAAAAGAGGGATATTTTCGCACATATTGTTGTCATTGATGAAAAAAATATGTCATTAATTTCAAAGGGGATGTATGGACAACAGTAGCAAGACCATCCATGATGATCAAAGAAGCGACATGAATCTTCATGAAGAAGTATGACAACTTGACATTTTTCAAGGCCTCCTTACATGGGTTATCAAAGTTATTTTAGTTTTTGATGAAGTTAATATGCTCACGATATCTTACAAATAACATGGTTGTGTATTTCTCATTGATACCTTTCCAACATATATTTTTCTCAGAAAAGCTCCTCCTAGAAGAGAAGTTATTTCCTATTGAAAATCAATATTAGTTGAGGAAAAATTAAAAGGCCACACTATAGGGCCAAACAAAAAATAATAATTTTTTAAATAATATGCAAGTTTTGGACAGATCCATTGTTGATATGACAGATTGATAGTCGTGGGAGGGCGAAGATGTACATTACTTATCTTAGTTAAATAACATTCATGTTTTGGTTTGATTTATGGAACCTTCAATATATTAATGGATGGATGTGGAAAAAGTTTCCCAAAATTTAACTTCTACCTATGGACCTGTTATCCATGATAATAGTTAGGTTGGTCTTAAGTTAATTAGGTTGAGTCACTTAGGGTTGAATAAGGTCTATTGAATTTATAATTTTCAAAAATTTCACATATGTTGGGGGGTCTTAAAGGTTATCATTAATGTGATAGGTGTCAATGTCAAAGAAAAATCTCAAAAATATCTCATGCATAAGTTAATTTGGTCATTTCAGTAAATTTGACACTTTTACCAACTTCTGCAACAAATTCAGTGTAAACAGGTTAGGATTTTCTACGAAAGTTCCTGTACTCTGTTTTTCTTCTAGCGTTATGTGTTTTTGATATTTTGGAGCAGTCAACGCAGTGAAGAGGTGACCGAATCATATAATAAGATCATGAATATCACTATGACACTTGTTCAAGGGGCCAGCTCAGCAGTCAAAATCCACATGGCTGACATGGCTAACATGACATCATGATGCCAACTCATCAATTGGATAACTCACCATCTCAACTAAGGTTTACAAGGTCTTAACTCTAGTGTATCACTTGGCCAGCAACTTAGCATGTCATTTGGTTCGATAGAGATGGTACAAGTTGAATTGAATAAAAAGGGTCTTAGAATGATTGTGCAAGATGATGATGTTACTCCATGAAACATGGTAAGGAAACAAATTTTTGGACATTATTATATCTAATACTATCATACCAATAATTTACATGCTTTAATAGTGTTTTGGAGGTAAATGAAAAAGAACAAGGAGAAAAATATCAGTGAACTAGGTACTTTTGTAACCTATTTGAGGCTTAAAGATGGGTTTTTGCTACGAAAGTGCTGTAGGTTTCTTTGACGATAAAATTCTGAATAAATTTTAGAACAAAGGTGAATTAGAGCATGTTTTTACCTCATTATCCTCAAGGAAGACCCTAGCATACCAAGAAACACATGGTAAGGTCTCACCTTGCCCACCATCAATAATATAGAGAAGTAGAGATCATGATTAATCACTAATACTTATTTTCACAAAATACTAAATAATTAGTCACTGTAAAATTGTTTCCAACATCAAGCCCTTTTTTATGAAAGCTTTAGATAATACAAGAAACAAATTTATTATTCTCTATTCATACTTCAGAAAATTATTAAATTCATTTTCACATTCATACCAAAAACTTATAGACATAGGAGGCTACACCCATTAAATAGTTTATTTATAATTTATAGTAACATAAAAACAACAGTAACTAAGACTTTTACACTAACAATTTATATGCATAAAAGCTACAACCATTCAATACTTTTGACAAACACTTTGCAGACATGCACTCTACAGTCATTGAGCCATTGTGACAAACACTTTGCAAGCATGCAATTAAAAGTCATTGAGGAATTTTGTCAAACACTTGGAAACAATGAATTTAAGATTATTCTTCAAAAGATTTATCTCATAAAATTCAGAAATTAAAACTTTAAATGTTGGCATCTTAAAACATGGGCTAAATTATCTCAGTCTTTCATCAAAGACTCAACAACAGGCGCACATAACTAACAAAAACAATCTACAAAATCACCCAGATTTACGATCTGGGTTCTGAAAAGTATTTATTTTGGAATCAAATCAAGGGTTACAGGTCCAAATGGCACGGATACCCCTTGATGTTAGGTTGAACCACATTAAAAATGCCTAGGAATGCAATTCTTGACAACAAATTTTTTTTATAGCCTTAACACTAGTACAAAATAGATAATTAGTTACTAAAAAAATGACTAAAATTTGCATATAAAAGACTATTTTTCGGTCGGTGACCAATAGTAGCTAATTTACAGTATCTTATAACGCAACCAAATTTTGGTCGTTTTTAGCTTAGTCATTAATTGGTTATTTCAATTTTGTTTTCTAGTTGTATATTTGGTCATTAATTTAGTCATTGTTTTGATCATTAATTTAGTCATTGATTTGGTCATTGATTTAACCTTTGATTTGGTCATTAATTTCACAATTAATGACCAAATATACAACAAAATATATTACTATATGATCCTGAGAAAACCAATTAATGACCAAAGAAATATGACCAAAATGTTGGTCCTGTTATAAGATACTGTAAATTAGCTACTAATAGTCATATATACACAAATTTTAGTCATTGTTTGAAACCAATTAATGTCCGAAGAAATATGACTAAATTTTAGTCGTGTTATAAGATACTGTTAATTAGCTACTAATAGTTGTTTATATGCAAAATTTAGTCGTCATTTGTAGTCACAAATTTATCATTTGCAGTAGCCATTTATTCATTATATATACGTCTAATTTAGTTGTTTATATTCATTTCATTTACTTTCATTAATAATAATTATAAATGACTAATCTAGTCGTATATTAATTTTATTTGTGTTCATCATTAACCAATATAAACTACTAATTTAGTAGTTTTAAATTGATTTTGTGTTCATTATTAATCAACATAAATTAATTTGTATGATTTAAAAAATGCCATACAATGTGCATGTTCATGTAATAGGAAAACACAAAATCACATATTTTAATTACAATACCAAACAATATCAAGTGCAACTATAAATAATTTCAACCATATAAATTATATTATATGAAATGTTAAAGTATTACAATATGATTTTCCAACTTAATATTGGTTGGACTGCAATTTACACATGAAATGGTGTTTCATCACTTCAAAACATTATCGTTGTGTTTTCAAGGCATTGCAGGTGAATTCACCAACTCTGAAGACTTGACCATCAATCTTTATATGTGTGTATTATGCGGGATATTGACTCTAAGAGTATCACCAGACCAGTTGTCCTCTCTCTCTCTTTTTGCATTTGTCGCTCCAATGTTATTGCTCCCCTCTTTTTTCAATTCATGCTTCTTACCATCAATACTGAGTTCATTTTCTGAAAAAAGAAGAAGACACAATGCAGAGTGTAAAACATGAAATACAATGAACACTAGAAATATAAACTAAATTAGACTATAAATAGTTTATACGACATATACCTCAACATCAGCAATGTCAAAGCCATTTTTCCCCATACAAGTATGAAACTCGAACAAATTTTCTTCATTGGGGCGATAATTGTCATATAATGTGGCAAGATAACCTGTATAAACAAAGCAAATAAAATATCACCATATATAGAAAAGAACACCTTAGTAACTTAGTATTCAAATTTCAAGGAAAGCTTAAGAACAATCATGTCAACTAAGCTATGTGCTAAAAAGCTCAAGCTGTAGATAGCTTGTGAAAACAAATAATCTAAGGTGTGATGTTTAATCCTTGTCGTTTTATTCACAACAACATTTCATTTTCTAATGCATGAACTTATTCAAGTATATAAACAAAATGTACTCAAATAACAACATGAAAGTAACTTTTTTTGATAGTCATGAAAATATTTTAACACAAAATAGCTATAAGGACTCCAATCAATATAGTGTAATGCTAATTTCATCTTCAAGCTTTGGTTGTTGTTTAAATGGACATGGTACTAAGTATTTTCAATTTCATAGTTAAAAGACAAAAAAAAATCAAAATAAACGTCCAAAATACAATCGAACAATAAAGAGAGGATATCATGGAATGTAAATTGCAATTATAAAAAATTTGTTTACTTGTCCACTGATGTCGTGCGTAGAATTCCTAAGACATTTTCTTGCCCAAAATAACCATGAGGTGAGATCATTACAACATTAAAAACCATAGGGATTCCCACTAGAAAGATTTCCAAAGTCGATGGCTTCGGTTTTTAAGCGATCTCTAACAACGAATGAACCATATCCAAGACATGATATGCATCGTCTCCCTGTCCTTTTTCCAATCACATTTCCTGTAACCTACCCACATCAGAGTCAAGTAACAATCAAACAAAGACATTGACATTTGTTTTTATCTTTTATATCTATAAAATTTGAATCTAATTTGTTTCATGAACATATTAATTCATATTTAAAGCCTTTCTGACATATGAGTAAGTATCAATCAAATAGGGCATCAGAAAAATCGACCTCAATGAGGTCCTCAAAAAATTTATACAATATCAATATTTTTCTTGTTGTGATATCTTGGGTAGAAAAAAGAACATATCTACAAAAGAAAAATGCATATATTACTTATGGTCAAACTTTGTATATGGTGTATTCTTGAGCAGTTTTTTAAGATGTTCCTCCACCTTTTCCAAAGTGAATTGTAGTTTGGTTAAACTATGTATCATTTCATTCAGCATCAATTTCTACAAGATAAATGTCACACATTATTATTTCTCATTTCTCAACATGCTACATATGATAAATTGAAAGTCGCACAAAACCAAGAGCAAACCCTTTTCTAACCAAAAAAAATAAACAAACAGTGGCTCTAATAAAACTTCATTATAATATTAGAAAATTAAAAGAGAGAGGACCATTTTTGTTGTTTGGATTTGCATATTTTTGTTATGAAAGTGCTCGAGTTTCAAGAACCAACAAATGTGAGGGAAGTCGTAAATGTGAAAAAAATTATGTTGACCTAATTTGTAGACTTCTTCAAAATGATGTGAATGATGGAATTTTTGGATGTGGTAAATCTCATAATAAGAAATGGCATGTATTCTAATAAATTACATTGCAATAACTACCATGGACCTCCACGGGTTATAAGTCCTTAGTATGTTAATCTTGATGATGAAAGAGAGATGGAAATGGTAAGTATGGGTGGTCCTAGTTCGTATGGTGGATATCTTCAAACCAAAGTCGCCATCTCAATGAACCTAGGTTTTGAAATGGTAAACCTGGATCTGGTCTTCACCCAATCTCATTCCATCATACTTTTCCAAGACTCAAGAGGACATAATGGTCCTTCAGCTTATAATAGGGTTTCTTTTGAGGTTATAAATAAAGCTTATCCAAATCAAATTGATTTTTGGGCTCCAAGAGATATGGATAATTTAAATGATAACAATTATATGTTTTTTTCCTAAGATTCAAATGTAGGGATAAATTTTGCGGATTTTAATAATAAATAGAATGAGAGAAATAATTCATGAGGAGAATCTATTGGTAATTGTGATTAGGGAAATACTCGAAGATAATAAGACTATTTAGGTTCAAATCAAAGATGGTGTTGATTCTTGTAGCTCCTCAGTTGTTGGTAGTTTTTAAGGTAGGAATTTCAGTTTTTCAAGGGTGGGGTCCTTCAACATAATTACATCTACCTTGGTCATATCACCCAAAAGCAAAACATAATCAACAAAGAGTAAATATGTCAAGTTTATGGCAAATCCTATTTGTATAGTTGTCAAGTTTATAATTCTTTTTTACTCTGTTATAACTCCGTTGAGACCATCTAATCTACAGTAAAAAATGGCAGACATGATAGAAGAATAGGTTGAGCCATTAATTAGAATTGCACATATATTGAGGAAAGACAATTCATTATCTAGTTAACCAATTTCACATTGAACCCTATATGGATGAGTAGCCTAAATACATCCAGTTTTCTCTATCATATGCCTTGGAAAGACAAATTAACATTGCTTGTAATTTTTTGGTTTCATGTTATAAATTCCTTCTTGGGAAACTCCTATTCTGTAATGGATTTGTTTCCCAGGAAGGATGCAAAATTTTTCTAATGACATGGAATCAACTTAGTGGATTTTGATCCTACATGGCCAAGGAAATTAGGAGCCTTGGGCGCATCAACAATAGCATCCTCCAATGAAAATAGTACAGTCTCCAACCTAGAAACATCAAAATTATATATATTTATAATTCATAATAAAAAATGACCATAGACTATAGCAGTCCTTAAATAAATTCAAACTTGAATAAGAACAAGCACAAAATTTCACATTACCCTTGAGTAAGTTGTCCTTGATTTAGCAAGAAAAGCACAAACTTGCATACATGTGTAAGTAGATTCCCCATAAGCTCAATTTCAACATCTTTCCTGAAAAAAGAATCTAATATCCAAAGCGAAACCATAGTTGAATGGAACGATGGTACTTTAAGGTCATCTACACAAAAAGTTGTCTCTTTCAAATCTCTGACACTGGATGGTACGTCATGCAAAATTAAGAAAAATTCAGGGAAACTTGTCGACTTCGCTAAAAAACCAATGAAAATGCTTGGAAGCTTTGTAAAGGAATGAACCTGTGATATTCTTTGATTTCCATTTCAGCCTTTTTCCTAAGTTGAACCTCAATGAGTTGTGAAATCAAAGTTATTTGAGAAGAATGTTCTTAGAATTTAAATTCAACATTTGTAGTCTTCCCACCTCTGTCACTAGATAAGTATGAATTCTTAAACTCTATTTTGTCATTATCCAAAACATTTCTTTCCTAGACACATGATTTTGCAAATAAAGGATTTTCTGCAACATAAGTCCTTGTCGAAATTTCATCTCTCACACTAACTGGCATCCGGTCAGAACTACAACTTGAAATTTGACCATCACTTGTTCCTATATTACTCAGGATGTGAATGGTGGAATATTTTCTAGAACACTCTTAGCATATGGCAGAGTCTAAGCCCTCTCTCAAATATATTCCCTTACCAAGACCTCCCTTAAGACCAAGAGTCAAGTGGCCATCATCAGAAGCTCTGTGTGTTGAAGGGATTGGCATAGATTGATTTTCCAATTAAGCCCTATCCACAATCCGAGCATCTTGACTGGTGAATCCACAATCACGTGGTCTCATATGGGGTTGTGTCCCTTTAATCCCACCCATATGTGGAAGTGAACCCGTCTGTGCACCTTCCATGTAAGGTGGCATTGCAGGTCCTCTCACACCATGATCAAGTGGTGTCACTTCCACTTGAATGTCCCATATTGGTACCTCGAGAGCGGCCTCCCTCTCCATGTAGTTCTTGCATAACATCCTGATGCACTTCCTCTATTTTCTTGGGGCCCTCAACTTTCTTCCTTTTTTGCCATCCATTCCTCCTCAGATCAATCAGATCCTTCAACATGAACCTCAACTTAGAGGGAAGCCCTTGGTTATTGGACATTTTTGTCATCCTATCAAAGTAAGCATCAATATTTTCCTTGGCCTTTGAATGGTCAATCATATGACCAACAATGATCATTAGTTTGCACAAAGATTCAACATTTTCCTCCTATGAATGCTGAAATTCACCAATTAATTTCTTGATGCATGCATGCATAATTATTTCGATCATCATACTTTCTTTATAAAGCTCACCAATAAACCTTATATTTCCTAGCATTTGTTGTCATGTTGCATCCTTCTTCTCCCATATTTATTCTGATGAAATGATTTTTTCACCATGCTCTTCTGCTTTCTCAGCCTCTACCTCTTCTCTTTCATCTTTTTCAAATTCTTACTGAAATTTGTTCAAAAGAACTCGCTTGAAAAAAAAAATCTCATTATCTTCATAAAATTCTATTATTCCTACAACAAACTGAAAACTGAATTTTGCATAAATTTCACAAAAAACCAGCTCCATCAAGGGTTTTTCAAATATTTGAGATATTATACCATGAAGACATGATGCAGAGTCAATGTTCACTTATTTAAACTGTTCAAAAAGTTTCCCAAAGTTTTGGGCCTTTAATTTATTAAGGATGGATTTAATTTGTCTTTGTTTCAACTGATCCTCATCAAAAACCTTGCCCACTTCATATTGGTTCTCTTATATATGAATTTTGGGCAGAGAAGGTTGTGGAGGAGGAGTCAAACCCTTCTGCGAACCAAAAGCACGATGCCACCTATCAGCATCAAAATTTTTTCTCACTAGTCCAACTTGTGGAAGTGGTTCTTTCACATAAGGCCCTCTAGGAAGGATGACATTCATACTCATTTGTCTTGCACAGGTATTATTACAAAGCTGATATTATAACCTTGGCCAATTTGAAACACAACAGAGGAACCACTAAGATCCGCATCCATCCACATATCACAACCATCAGAAAAAGCATCCACCCACTTGGCCCATCTATCATCATCCAAACTGGCCATATTGCTCCCATGACGTTCAAGTAGATAATTCCCACTCAGATACCTATCAGGTCCTCTTCAGTGCTTGCTATTGCATCAACCTCTCCTACATTACTTGCAAGTTCTTGGGAATTTCCAAGTAATTCAATAATGTCTGGACATATTTCAAAATGATTTGGTAGTTCTTTGCATTGATCCTTGATTGTCAACAAAAAATCTCTGGAGTACTTTCTATCTCCTGAATATTTAGTAACTAAAATATCTACTTGATTCATAGGAGTTGAAAGCTCGGCTGCTTCTTCCCAGTCATCCACTTCTTTCAGGACTTGCTTCTCAGGCTCTTTTGAATAAGTCTTACTCTTGACAACATCAATTACTATTTTGGATGGTTTTGGAAGGTTCACATATTCTTCTTCCTCTTGAACCTTATAAGCATTATATAAACCCACTGGGAGTTGTAGCATTTTCCTTACTGGAAAAATCATTCTTTTTCTTCTTCTTCTTGACAACTACTACCTTGGCAGCATCACCAATATTTGCAACATTATTCTTCGCAGAAACATTGGAAGAACTTTTATTCTCCTTTTCTATCAATATAGCTACTAAATCCTGCTTGCCTTCACTTTCAACAGGCAAAGATGACACCTAAATTTGGGTAGAAATTTCACAAATATCACTATTAGTGGTGGATACTTGACCCATACCTTGTGTGTCAATAGCCTTCACATTGGCAGTTGAACCTTCCCCAAGTACTTTAGCACTATCATGGTTAACCCTACCTTTGTTTCTATATCTAGAAGATTTTTTGCGGTCAACAACTTTGTTACCATACAGAAAACCTGGTTTTTCCTCCAAAATATCCATATCAGCTTTAGGGAGGATTGTTGTAGCTTCTAATTGTAATTCCCATTCAGACACCTTGCCTATATTTGTTGTTGACTTCTCAGATACAACTAACACTTCACCCCTTTTCTCTTTGAGCAGATTTTGATCAAAAGCCACTGTGCCATTTTCATGTGTAGCCAATTGAGATGCCAACCTACTCTCATGCATTCCATTGATTTTTCTCTCCCCAGCATGCAAACTAGCTTTTTCTTTTCCAATGACAGAATTGGAAAAATAAGTCAACTCTTTGTTTATGTCAGCATTAGGTGAACTTGACAACTCAGATGGGGAATCAGAAACCACAACAGTCCCATGCTTAGGATGGAGAAAATTTCCACGATCTTGCTTCTCTCCAATTACAAAATTAACAAAATTATTGTTGGAGCTTTGTCTAGCATTATCGCTTGTTGATTCAAATTTTTTACTCTTCACATTTATAAGTTTTGAATGGCTAGACCACAATCACCTCCAAAAATTCCCTTTAGGGGTTGTAGAAACTAAATATAAGGGAAAGGATTGTGTCAAAACTCTTTTAGAATCCAAGTAAAATGAATTCATAATAGTAGCAAAGACGGTGATCTAACCATCATTGAAGAAACATTGACGTTGTTGTCATAGAAACTATACTCCCATAGTGAACCCAACCACACCCCGACTTCAGTTTGGGTGGAGAATGTCGAGCAATTAAGCCTAGTCATAATCACAACCTAGAATAAAGAGGTAGTCGATGTGACTATCATAGAAAGATACTAGAGCTTATGGTGTATGAAAGTAACCACCACCCTGATGAGCAAAGACAAGTGTCAAGAACCTTTTATCAAGGTATCTATGAAGACAAAAATTTAGGCCTATCATTCTTGAAGAGGAAAATGCATCCTAAGTCATTGTTTTCACTAAATTTGAAATTTAAAACTTGAATTTAGACATACCTTAAAGTTGCAAGAAAACTTTGTCAACCATTTATACAAACTCGTCATGTCTTAAAGGGATCAACAATGGTCGATAATTAATGCAAGCCAATGAATGATTATATAAGTCTAACATTACAGTTAAATTCAAAGACAAACATGAACCAAGTGACTCAAATTCTATCTACACAAAAATATTGTAAGAAACAGAGCAATGAAAGAAGTGTTCCTTTGTCTCTACATCACATAAGAAGCATCACTTGCAAATCCATTTTTCCCTTTAAATATGGAAATTCACCTCCATCCTCCACTAGGGAAAGCATACCCACTATTGTAAATAAGAGAAGTGTAAAGCTTGTGCTTCAAAGGGTCAAACTTGTGTAAGCATAACTAGTGCTTTCCAAGACAAACATTGAGGCTTGTGCATACAAAGAAAGTTGGAGGTAGCCAAGCTAAATAATGAATACCTTAGAGATCTAGAGAACATAACATAGCATAGGAGAAGCCCATGACATTAAACTCAAGACTTGAGACAAATTTTTTATGGATTTGTGTCCTTACCAAAATGCAACAAAAACACATTCAACACAATACCCATATTATTGGTAGATATGCCAACCTTGGAGCTATAAGAAAAAGTTATAGTCATGCATAGGCACTGTGGTGGGAATTGAACTCAAGGAAAACTATTTATGGATATGTGACCTTAACCACAATTTAAAACTAAGGCCTTCAACAAGAGACCCACATCATATGTAATATACTCAAAGACAAAAAAAAAGTTAATAATTTTGTTGCTAGAACATGAGACTGGGTTTAAATTAAGAACGCTTATCTTCATCAATTTTCCTACAACCACATTTCAATGTCACTGCCCTTAATTTAAACCCTGAAGGGAGGAAACTTTATATCCACCACTAAAACTGGCAGAGGTAAACCACATTCAATCAGATAGGCTACTGGAAACAGTGACAACAATAAAAGCATTATTATATTTTCATCAACATTCCAGCCTATAAATCTAGATGTGGATACTCAACCTTGAAAACAAGGCTCCTGCACCACTTTTATGTGGAGAAACCATCAGGTAAATGCTTTTGGTATACAACTTGACAAGGCCCTCCAAGGCTTAAAGTGTCTCCACGATGAATATTTGGATGCATTCCATTTGTTGTTTTTGGTCCAATTTGCACAAATTTCCCATGTAAAAGTGTTGTTGGACCTTCAACCCCTACTAGTACATTTCCAAACTTACGCCTGGAAAATAAGGCTTGGCTACAAAATGCACATTTTCTTTATGAGTAATTGAAAGATGATAATCTACAAGAGAGGTAGTTTGAGCAACACTTGAAGGTAATGGTTTCCAAACCCATTTCCCAGGACCAGTGATAATGGATGGAACATGACCATTTGAGGGGGGGGTTTTGGGGAATATATGCATTAAACCACCAATCCTTAGTTGAGGAGGCTCATGAGGGTGTTGATTATTATAACTATTGATCCTTACACTCCCTAAATTATTACAGATAGAGGCACCAGAATTTTCTCTTGCACTGAAATGAATATCATGTGTTGGTCTTCGTAAATCTACCGATGGACCTCTATCAGTATTTATAACTGTATTTGGAGCCACAATTGCACTTATGTGGTTTTCCTCCCTGATTTATGTTGTAGATGAAACAAAGAAAATTATGGCAATGGAAGTTGGATGAAGTAATGCACCAATGTGCATAGTGGGTATACACAAACTATTTCACGAAGAGGGCATACACAAGCTTTTGGCATACAAGACAATTCTTTATTACCCTGAGATGGATGGGATTCTTTCCATTATTTGGATGATTGATAGTGTGAGAAAAGGTCCTGAATGCAAAGGAGGAATATCAGCAGGAGGGTAGGAAACAACTTTCTACCACTCTTGCAATCACCCTAGAAGACTTAGCACGTGATGACATGGGTATCATGGCATGCCTTTTTTCTACACTGGAAAATGGAAATTCAACCAATATGTGATAAAATCCTGAGTGTAGATGGAGACAATGGACCAGACTATAGTTCTAGTTTTCCCGAGAATGAGAGTAATAAGACACTCTTTAATGAAGGGAAATCCTGAATATCCCTTAAGGTTAAAGAGACCAACACTCCTATCTATGATTTTGAATATGGTAGAAACTTTGGCAACCATAATTATGTGCATCTCCAATCAGCAAGAATAGTGCAAGGTTTGATATTTTTTTCTTTGATAGTCATCTTACATATGACATGGACTCTGATGAGGAATAAAAGAAGGCTGATCATATCAACAAGCCATTTTTTGAACCATATGAGACAAATGCAGAAAGGTCCGTTTCATTTGTTGAAGGCATCCTTATTGAAGATGAATAGTCTTGTCATATTGAAAGAACAAACCCATATCTAGGAAAACAAGAGAACTTGTGAAAACCCATAATTGATTAACTACAAAGTGATAAAAACCATTTCCAGGTTTGTCTCTTATTGTTCATTGGTATGATAATTGATCTTCAAAGGAGTTTCTTCTCCTAACTATAAATTATATTCAGGTAGCTTTAATTTCTCATATAAAACAGCTCCCTGTCTGCAACGCTGATGTTCATGTCCAACATAAAATTGTTCCTATGTTGGATCCAGAAACGTTTGAACTTACGAACTTGAGGATAACGATGGATCTGTGGCTTGAAGAAGTCAATTATTAGCTCCCCTCAGATTTACTTGAATAATGTCTGCCACAACATGATGCTATATTTATCAATATCCTACCTATCCAAGAGTATTCCCATCTTCAATATGGGATCTTAAAGCTCGCTAAAAATATCCCAGAAAAATGCCCTGATCTAAGCCTAATTTATCTTAATGTTTCATTCATGAATGGTCGCAACAAAATTACTAAGAGAAAGACCTGCAAAAAATTTATGGATGATTTATCAGCATGCATAGGGTTGAGCTATGGAAGGTCATTTTTCATAAAAAAGCACCCAAATCCATACTAGAATGATGAAGTTGATAATTTAGTGAATATAGGAACGTCTTAAAGCTTAAGCATACGACAAATTCCAACACTCCAGGGACAAATGAATGAAGCCATCAAACTATTGCTTGCAAGGGTTCAAACTTCAAGGTAATATCCTTTGGCTCCAAGACACAAAGTGCATAGACTAAAATGGTTACCAAAAATTAGTATCCCTGGGAAAAGAAGATGGTAGGAACTCTAAAGGGTTATAAATTAGCTCAATTAAAAATAAGCTTAAAAAATTCGAAGCCATTCATGTTTCAAGTTACCTTACACGTTCCAAAAGAGATCTTATAGTTATAATGGGGATAAGGCAACAAATTCACCCAATTTGAATGAGTTTTCCTATCATACTAGTATGTCAATCAACCCCTTTGATTGTTATTTCCAGATAAATAAGCTCAAAGACTCCCCTCACACCTTAGGATGTTATAATTATTACTTCCAAGCAAAATGAAGATAGTTCTAATTCATTTCCTAAAAAATATGATTGAAAAGGTGGAAGGACATACCAAGCCTTAAAAATTGACCCTACCCAAAGTGATGAGTTACCCTAGAAACACCATATTTTGGACCTTAATAAATCTGGGTTAGCCGAGTATAATGTTGGAAACTCACAAAATCTTTGGTAGTAGTTCCAAGATTCCAAGTCAATAATTTCAAACACTATTCCCAACCCTTAGTCAACTCATGCAATTAGTTTCCCAAACCATGCCATTATAACTTAGTTAAGTCAAATTGTTCCTAGTTCATATACATTGAACCCATCAACCAATCAAGATAGAGAATATGTGCTTCGACAAAAACACATGAATGTAGAAGGTAGAATACACATGGTAAATTCAACCCAGAAAGAAAATCAACTTACAGCTCAAGAACAGGCAAAACCTAGAAAGCTTAAGTCTTCCATTTGCAATATTGATGCTAATACACTTCTAGACAAGTCCCTCAATCCTGTCACATAAATTTCTATTATTTTGGACTCTTTAATGAACAATGGTAGTTGTCTCTTAAGAGTCTTTTCCAGAGTCAATAAATGTAAAGAAGCGAACAAGAGAATTTTGATCTCAGTCATTTTGCTTCATTCTTCCAACAACAAATAATAATTGCAGAGAATGTTGCCACTGTTGTAATACTTGGCAGGGGAATTTTCATATAGAGATTAAGGAACTAAAATTGAAAAATGTCTATTAAGGATACTTTGATAAATTTTCAAAAAAGATAAATGGTCATAGGGCATTGCTTCAAGTTTCAATAGATCTTGGATATTCCTCACATGGAAATTTAGGACTATATTATCGAGGAGTGGATATTTGGAAGCCATGTCTTGTTTGGTCAATTGAATACCCTAACAGACTCTTGAAAGAAAATGAATTTTTACTAATGCAGACCAACCACACCATTACTCGGTTCTTGTAATCACCCAATTCTTCTTATAAAGATACAAGGAAATTCCATCTTTCCTAGCATATGCTAAGTTTATTGAATGATTTGGATGATTGATAGTGTGAGAAAAGGTCCTAAATGCAGAGGAGGAATATTAGCAGGAGGGTAGGAAACAACTTTCTACCACTCTTGCAATCGCCGTAGAATACTTAACACGTGATGACATGGGTATCATGCCATGCCTTTTTTCTACACTGGAAAATGGAAATTCAACCAACATATGACAAAATCATGAGCACAGATGGAGATAATGGACCAGACTGTAGTTCTAGTTTTCCTGAAAATGAGAGTAATAAGACACTCATTAATAAAGGAAAATCCCGAAGATCCCTTAAGGTTCAAGAGACCAATACTCCTATCTGTGATTTTGAATATGGTAGAAACTTTGGCACCCATAATTATGTGCATCTCCAATCAGCATTACCTATTAAATTTGAATAGAACAGTGCATGATCTGATATTTTTTCCTTTCACAGTCATCCTACATATGACATGGAATCTGATGAGGAATAAAAGAAGGCTGATCATATCATCAAGCCGTTTTGTGAACCATATGAGTCAAAGGTAGAAAGGTCCATTCCATTTGTTAAAGGCGTCCTTATTGAAGAGGAATAGTCTTGTCATATTGAAAGAACAAACCAATATCTAGGAAAACAAGAGGACTTGTGCAAACCCATAATTGATTAACTACACAATGATCAAAATCATTTCCAGTTTTCTCTCTGATTGTTCATAGGTATGATAATTGATATTCAAAGGAGTTTCTTCTCCTAACTATAAATTACATTTGGGTAGCTTTAATTTCTCATATAAAACAACTCCCTGTCTGCAACACTGATGTTCATGGCCAACATAAAATTGTTCCTATGTTTTATCCAGAAACGTTGAAACTTACGAACTTGAGGATAATGATGGATCTATGGCTTGATGAAGTCAAGTATTAGCTCCCCTCAGATTTCCTTGAATAATTTCTGCCACAACATGATGCTATATTTATCAATACCCTACATGTCCAAGAGTATTCCCATCTTGAATATGGGATCTTAAAGATCGCTAAAAAGACCCCAGCAAAATGCCCTGATCTAAGCCTAATTTATCTGAATGTTTCATTCATGAAGATGGGGTCACAGAAAAATTACCAAGAGAAAAAACTGCAACAAATTTATGGATGATTTATCAACATGCACATGGTTGAGCTATGGAAGGTCATTATTCATAAAAAAAACACCCAAATCCATACTATAGTGATGAATTTAATAATTTAGCGAAGACAAGAAGCTCTCAAAGCTTAATCATACCAAAAATTCCATCACTTCATGGCTACTGCATCAATGCAACCTGAATTTAAATGTGTGGTCATAATTTTCTTGGCACCCAATCGCCACCCCCGAACAACCCAAATAAAGGAAAAACTTTGTGTGCAACTTTCATGGTTAGAGGAGGAGGTTCAGTTCAATAGTAGCAACAGATACCCAATCCAAATCCCAGAGGGCGGGAAGCCCAAATGAGGGAAAAAGTTATAAGAAAATAAAACTCAAGAAAAATCATTTTAGTGCTCTGGGAAGCCCAAATGAGGGAAAAAGTTATGAGAAAATAAAACTCAAGAAAAATCATTTTAGCAAGTCCTACATCCAATTCACAATGGAATAAAAAAGTCGTGCATAGTGACCTTAACCAGAATTAAAAAGAAACGAAATTGAAGGCTAAGGTGATTGTAAAGGTGGCAGATATGCCTCCTCTAACCTCTTCCAAAATTGTACAACCTTCTGCCAGTTGTACATGTTCCATTGACAAGGCATTTTCCTTCACGTTCATCTTGCATTATTGTTGTGTTGATTCTGAATCAGAATGCATCCTATGCAATTATGATTATTTTAAAGTATGGAATAGGTAGTACTAGAGTGGAGGACGTTACTTTTTTCCATAGGATGAAAAATTGTTATGCTTTCTAATTCAATCGAAGAGAGTCCTTCCTAAGTATCTCAGATAAGGGCATTGTAATATGAGCATACATTTTTATAATATTTTGGTAATATCCCATTAACTATTTGAATCCTCGCAATCAGAGATGTTTTTGGGTTTGGGGCTATATTTACGTGGCCTTTTGATATTATATTGTCGATGTACTAAGTCATTTTATTTTTGCCAAAAATGCCTTTGGTACTTTTTGCATAAAAATGTTTTTATTTTAACATAGAAAATACATAATTTATGTGCTTTAGGTGGTCCTTCAAGGTTTTACTACAGTGTACATATGTATTTCTATTAAAATTGGCAATTAGGGCCAAATTGCTAATGAAAATAATATGGTTTAAATAAATGGGCTTCTATGGAATTCTGAAGTAACTGTCCTATGCAAAGATCATGTAATTTTAACATGGTATTAGAACAAGGAAAGGACAAGCCCAAGCTAGAGTGGAAAACCTTGTTGGCTAAGACCCTATGGTCTGTGGTATGCTGCATAAGAAATGTATCCCAAAATATTCAAATGTGAAAGAGGGAGAAAACCCTTTCACCTAGATAAGCCCTAATCCAAGATTCAGTCTCAGCCCAAGGTATAATGAATTAGTTCCACATTTCATGATTCAGATGGCTTCTGTGATTTGAGGATTTGGATTAGGTCCCACTGTTTCAAGTCTGTCTACATGCCTTGCTCAGTTGTGGCATGGAAATACATTGGAAGATCTCATCCTTATAATTTATCTTCAGAATCAGTGGATTTTTGCTGCTTCATTAGGTTCTTTCAGCTCTGCATCATCAATCCAAGGAGATGTCAATGCATGCACTAGTTTTAGAAATATCATACATTGATCCAAGCTCAAGAGTTCAAATCTATCCATTGTAATTCCAATGAATTTTAGAAATGCAAGTATCCTCTGGTTAATTCTTCCTTTCCTTTCTCAGCGGCCCATTTATATTTTCAGCATTGACTGCAGTTCCTGCTCTCGGCTCATTATCTAAAGTAGGTTGTATCTAAGGGAGTGTGAATCAAGTAGGTATGTTACCTATTTCAAGCACAAGAATACGCAATTCAGATTTTTCTCTTTTGGGGTTTACATCAATCAGGGAATGGTAAGTCATTACCATCATATGTTTATCAACTAGTAGCATGGGAAATTGCTACTTTAGCATCAAGTTTCTTAGGTGCGCTGTACTATTGGCTTGATGTGTTAAGATATAATTAGATTATAATATTTGTTCTGCTGTATATATATAATTAAAATTTCAAATATTTGCTCAGCAGTGACTATAGATACAGAAATAGGTCAGGATTCATATGACACTCTATTTCTTTGACGTCATTTCTACATGATTGACCTTGGCTCTATGGATTCAACATTGTATTTACAATACCGGATAGCCTAAATCATTGATGTTCAGTTCTAGGATGTTGTTTGATGTCTCAATTAAAATATCATATGAAATCAGTGGTCACTTCAAAAAATCAATCTCTGGTAAGTCATATCAGCCTTGAAGACATTTCAATATTGTCCTCAATAAGTAAGGAAGATTCGTTAGAGACATGAGGCTTTTGCACAAAGTTACATTAGAAGGCTACATATTGATATATGGTTGATCATGTGATATGTACAATCTTGTAATTCTGGTGATCAAGCTCATTATTTGGATACAGGAAATAAGATGCTCTGGAATCATTAAGTAATGGATATAATATATGCTCTGGTTATCTATCCTTACAACTCACTTATTATCTACCTCCTTGTATTTGTCCATATGGAACATCTTCAGGTTTTATTTGAAGCATAGATATTATATTAAGAAGTTGGGAAGTGCACAGATTGAGAAGATAATTTATCAAAGTCAGTGAAATTTCTCACTGTCCTTTTTTCAAAAGGAATCATCTGTTTTGCACCAGTGATAGTTAAGGCCATCAATTGTATTCATGTCAAGAGTACTTGATAGAATTAATAATTTCTCTGAACAATATTCCCATGATGTTTATGGATGGTGAGACAGTACACCTGCATACCTTATATGATCTAGTATCTTGTGAACAAGAAGATCAGTGATAAAGGAAGTAACCTTGTAAACAATGACCTATGTTTGATCTGGTGGTCTTCCTATCATCAATCATGCAACAAGAAGCATAGTTGAAACTTAGTAAAGATTTTTATAATAAACTTGAAACTCTTAAGGAAGAATAGTCATTGCGAAATATGAAGGCCTTCTATTAGTCACCATGTATCATATGTATGGCATCAGCATCTATGGTGATATGTTTTAACTCCTTTAACCTGAAAGTATTGTTCACAATGAAGTTGTCTTCAGAATTCAGTGGCCACTTCAGAAAATGTTATCTTTTGGAAGGTTTTCCATTTATAAGTAGCTACAATGATCTTCCTAGAAACGAAATTGCAGCTCCTTTGATAAGAGGAGAAACTCTTCTGACGACAGAGCCTCATGCTAAGTCTCTTCTCTCACATGGGAAGATCATGGTTGAAGTTCAGATGATCACCTTAAGAGGGATTTATAAAATCCATGAATTAATATCACATGGTTACACTCTCAAAATAATTATACACTTATTGATGTTGTCTTTCATTACATGCCTAGATTCCAGTGGTCATCTTCTCATTAAACTAAAATGATCCATATTTTATCACAGTAACTTGTAGGGCTGTCAGTATGTAAGAGCACATCTAGGTGCTATATCTTCAGGGATCCACCATGGATGAATCAGTGATAGAAGTCAGTTACTCTGAGAAAGCATGGCTTATTATGAAGTTGCTTGTATTCAAGAATCTCTCCAATGAGTAATTTTTTCTCACTACCATTGCAGAAGTATTTCATATAGCACTAGATATGGTTCAGCAGAGGACACTCATGTTTTATGGCATGCTTGAGTGATTGATTGACACTATGCACCCTGGAAAGATAAGTATAGGCTATGATATCCCTAAGAGGAAGTAAGATTAGTCAAATATCTTCTCCATCTAGATGTACAAGAAGGAGAAGATTGCTAAGTGTTGACTGGATTTCTGTTGTAAGTCAACATGTCTGAGACAATGTAAGTGGGAAACATCATATTTATGAGAAAATGTAAATCTTCCAACTCAATCAATAGATGTATCACATCCACAACGTCATAAGATCATTCCTGCTCCTTGCTGCCACCAGTAACTACTCCTCGACCTATAATTTGTAGTGAAACATCCATCACTAGATTCTTCTCTTCTACTTCAAATGTTAGGAGAGTTTTGATATGCCATCCCAACCTTCTAGGCTCATCCAACTAGGCCCTCTCACCCTTAGGCACTCCTCAAAAAAAATTATGAGGGCTTGAATTAGCTGGTCCATAATGATAATTGATGACAGGGATGCCTGTATTCCCTCACTTATCTCTACCTCTATCTCAATTCTTGACAATTGATGATGAATTGAGTGTCCTCTATTTGTATGGTTTACCTTCCCTATTCACCATTTCTTATGTTATTTTCTTTGTTTATCATCATGGCACCCCCATAGTCCAATGTTGACTGGATATATTTACTGGTCCTATTGATCTATCCTTTGGTGATTTGTGGGCATTAATCAACTCATCTTACCTTCATAAACTCTTCTTGGACATTTCAATGTGCATTAGTTGATATTAGTTTAGTACTATTTATACTATCAATTTCCCTACATGAAACAAATGAATTAAATTATGTTTGACTTTATACCAATCTGTTCATAATTTCAACACAATGGCATTGTTTCCTGCACTGAATATGAGGACCGATAAAGTTTTCTTAGTTTGCAGATACATCAAAATGCAGCCAAAGAATCTCATTACCAAGAAACAAGGTCATTTTGACATATCAAATTTAAAGCAACTCTAAAGATAGGCTAAAGCCTACCTATCTCCCATGTTTAATTTTATACCACAACAGATTAAAATTCCTCAAGAAGCAATGTAGTCCTAGACCCCACTAACTCTATTTTCAATGCGCTTGAGACAAACAGAGATCACGTGGAATATCACCAACTTTTTCAACATTTATTTTGTCCACTTTTAGTGTGTGTGTGCATATGCACTCTATCTATTTATCCTCCATAAATTTCATTGCAACCTCTGTAATTGTCTCATTGTGTTCTGCATCGTCAATAAGAGATTAAGGTGAATTCTCTTAAGGTAAGTTCACTGGTGCAGATAGCAGAAAGTCATCGAACTATGGGAACTGCAACAAGTCTTTTGATCCGGAAAAAACTTCCAACTCAATATTGATTTCTTGTAAGTCATATTCAAGGTGATACTTCAATTCTCCAGATTTTGTATTTTTATCAACACTGCTCTTAGCCTCAGGTGGCAGTGTTTGCATAGATTTTTGCAGATTTCCACCAACTGAAGCTACCGACTGTTGGCATTATTTTTTTCTAGCCACAAATTCATCCATATGAATAGATGATGGCCTACCACCAGTAAACCCTCCACACTAAAAATTATCAACATTGGAGCTGCTACACATACCATCATTTTTTCTCCCTCTTGCAACATAATCGTCAACATGCATAGAAGGTGGTCTAATAGTATTACATTTGCACTGCTGAAATGTGTCTCTTCTAGTTGGACTAGATGAGGAAACAATTTACCTCATGTATCAACAAAAGATCCAGTGGATTTGGCTTCTGCCACAACTACTGAACCAATTCCATCTACTCTCTGATGCCTATTTGGGCCATTCACTGAAGACAATTTTCTTTTTAATGAAGACACAGGAAATATAGGCCTATCTAGGGTTGGCATTAAAAAACTAATTTGAAGGATTCCTGAACATAGCCATCTCTATATTGAAACAATATCCATCGCCCAATTTCCCTGTGGGGTCCTTTGGATAAGGACTCAGGAGTCAATCTCCATGTTCAGACTATGAGTGCATACTTCCTAATTGATTTACAGCAGAAGGAAGGATGGATCTCTAACAGTTGCTAAGTTATTCATCTTTAATGATCTTTCAAGGTCAAGATTCTAGGACTGTTTTAGGGCCACTTCATTTGGAGAATATGCAAGTTACAAGAATTATGGAACACCGTTAAGGTTTCTTGACACCCATGTCTCAGACCTCTCACTCCTGAAGGTATAAGATTCATGCCATATGTTTCTACTCTACTCTCGGAAAATGGTATGCTCCTCCATCATAGTATATACCTCAACTCGCATCTCAAAAATATTGACACTTCATCATTGGGCATTCGTTATCTTTTGAAGAACATCACCTGAATTAGTGCTCAAAGTACCAAAATTTTCCAGTGTATGCCTGCGGTCTTTCCCAAAATATTGGAAGAAAAAAAAAAACTATTATTCATGTTGTGGCCCTTGTACAGCCTTGAATATCTGTGTGGAGTCATGAAGAAAATTTGTGGGAGCTTGCAACAGTCACAACCTTGCCGATACTCAACACAACAAGCTCCAATATGTGCACAAGGTCATGACATTCTTCCAAAGTTATATAATTAAAGTCACAATTTATATCTTCAGAAATCTCAACTTAATTCAGAGATCATGTCTTGAAAAGTTTTGGAGCTTACATGCATAGTGCCTATTCGAAGGGTGTTTATGTTTTTTTTTTTTAATTTCAATTAATCTTGGAAGATTCCCGTGACCTACTTTCTCTTCATCTATGTTATGCATAACTTTGTGGCAATTCTTGAAAGGTTAAACTCTAAAGAAATTCGTATCACTTGAGTATCGTTGTGATATATAATTGGGTTGGTATATCTCATCTAGAATAATTCAGTTATGAGCTTGAACCTGAGGTAGAAATTTCCTAGGCTAATACACTGAGTCTACAAATTTGTAGACATATTGTATGCTCATTCAAAAATTTCTGTGGAGCACTTCACGCTGAATCTTGAAGAATTATTTTCTAAGGGTTAATGTTTTGGGGATTTTAAAGGCCATCTGTCCCTCCTTCAATAACTGATATATGCATTAGATATGAAGCATGCATTTCATTAAGGCAGAGTCTTAAATATTATTTGAGACAAATCTGATGCATCTAGTGAACAAAATTGCACAAATTTAAGGCTGAAAATTCAATGATCGGATCTGAAACTCACTAAGATGCAGCCCCTTCCTCAGAAGCTTATACGACAGATTTTCAATTTTGTTAAGGATGTGCATTTAAGGTATGATAGTATATTTACTGAAGAAACATTTAAAGTGAGCTTCTAAGGGAATCATTCGTGTCAAATTCAGATTTGATTGAGATTTCCCAAGGTTCAAAATTTGAATATTGAATGTATGTTGATCTAAAGCATATCAAAGGTACTAAATTTACAGTCAATATATATATATATATTTAAGGGTGGTTTGAGGTATTAAGGCTTCTCTTCAAGGTCATCTATATCAAGCGTGTCAAAATATGAAGTACACCTCTTATGGAAAGAAAAGTCAAAGAAAATCACTCTAAGGCAGTTTCGACGTGAATTACTTGGCACCTCCATACAGTCAGGGATATTAGTGACATTGAAGTACAATAGTGTATTCATCCTAAGAAGAATCACCAGTAGTAGCATTTGTTGAAATGGGAAAAATTTCTAGTCCAAGTTTGAGAACTATGGTAAAGGTAGATTGGTTCTGTTTTTTGATTCACACCTGAAGTATTCATACAATAGTAAGGGATTCTAACCGATTGATAGAAATATTTTTACCTAAAAGAATTTTATGTTCTAATACAAATGCTAGTGTGTTACTGTTATATGTTTTGTGCCAGTATAGTGACACAACAGGATCATTATAAATATTACTAGGATTTGCACTTCAAAGATAAGACTAGCTTGAATTGTGTAATGGCAAAGAAGGTTTGCTTGGATGAGGATGGTGCAAGTCCCTTGGTATCTTCATTCAGTCAGTAATACTTATGAAATCAGTAATAAGGTTCTATTGATATAGTGCTGTTGAGGTCTGTTAGTTGAACGGGCAGAACATGTGAGAGACTTTACTTGTGCATTGTTGAAGTTTGGTAATGGAAAGTTTGCTGATATAGTTGTAGCATGATAATGTCTCGTCTTAAATATGAGGAGAATATTGAAAAAGGCCAAATATTCAATTGAAATAAGTCTTCAAAGGGAGCTACGGAATCCCTAGCAGAATGGCTTGTTAACTCTTCTTTCGCAATGAATTTTACAATAGAAAAACCACATCATAAGACATTGATCTACAGAAGGCGAATGACTATGGCTGAATGGACTTGATTAATAGGAGGTTGCAGATAGCCCAATGGTTATGTTTTGGGCGAAGTTACTTTTCCGATCTTCAGAGGGATCTATGGTCAGTTTACAACTATTGATGATGTTTATCCACAGATAAATATCCTCTCGATGTGAGAGGGAGTTGTCTTAGCCTTGATGCATTTGTTCCTAAAGCTTAAAATTCTAATAAAATGGACAAGTTGCTGATCCGAATGCATACAACTTGTGAAGGCTCTCATGCTCAATAAGATATCCATGTTAATTGTGACCTATAGTACTCTTCCAAAATTGTTGGATTGGCAGAATGATAAATGGAAAGAGCACTTCTAGATCCTATATCTCTTGGGATCCACCTTTATTTTATAGATGAATGAAGGACTGAAGTTTGGTAGAACCACTGAGGCTAAACGAATGAAGTAGCTAGCATGGCCTATTGTGAAGAAATTTGAGTCATGCGAGCATGTGTTGGAATCCACCACTTAAAATTAGGTGTCACTTCATTTGATATGGAACAATGGGAAGCAATATAGCTCTAGCATTGCAGGATGGATGTACAGGTTACCAACATTCCCTCAAACCCCCTTGGTAAGGATAGATTTAACTTCCTTCAGAGAGAGAGTTTGGGTGTCCTGGAAAGAGCCTACTATGAGGGTCTTGGTTGAACATTGATCTCTAGGAGCTTCTCGGGGCATGGGGCACTTCTTTGAGCTATAAATGACCCTAAGGTGAGTGGTTCACCTTCCCCTATAAGTGCACGGTGTACAGGGTGAGTGGTTCACCTTTCCCTGTGACAACTGACATGTGTGTAGGGTAAGTGGTTCACCTTCCCCTATGTTTGCGGACACATGTGTAAGGTGAGTGGTTCACCTTCCCCTACATATGATGAGATGTGCATAGGATGAGTGGTTCACCTTCCCCTACGACATATGAGTAGAATGAGTGGTTCGCCTTCTCCTGTGGGTACCCTAGTGAGAGATACATTCAGGCATCTGGTTGTGTACATGTCAGTGGGACATGGTTCATCCTTTTCACCACATGTAGGATGCTCATTCCCTATGATTGATGGTTGACATATTGGTGGGATGTGGTCCATCCTTTCCCCATGTGTAGGATCCTTCCTACTATTTTTGGTTTGCATGCATGTAGGACGTGGTTCTTCCTTTCCCTACTCTCAGTGTTTTTCATGTGTGTAGGAGGTGGTTTATCCTTTCCTTACATGTGATTGTGATGTGTGTTTGTAGAATTTGGTTTCTCCTTTCCCTACATGTGATTATGAGTAGGATGTGATATACTCTTTCCCTCCTGGTTTTTCTACATCATCTTACCCATGAAGTATGGGACTCATGGGAAGAATCTCTCATCTGGCCAATGAGTTGGGAAATGAGGATAGAGACCATAGCACTACCGATGGACGCGTCGTGTATTGTCATACACTATATGATAGGATGCTTGGTGTTTATCTACTTGATCTGGGATCAATTGAGGTTCTACCTCCGGATTGACTTTTGTCAGTGAAGAGTGGCAAGGTCTTGTGACTCACTCTCGATCAATTCTTCTTTATTGTTCACATCAGTTCTCATCAAATCGGAGCAAAGAAGACATAGATGGTTCATGATGACAAAGATGGTTCATAATGGCATGATGGCATGATGATTTATGACAACAGATGGATTGGCAGGTGGAATTCTCCCTAGTTGAGTGGGAGTCTTAAAATTGGCAACTCGGGCCAAATTATACTAAGATCTACACAGTTGATGGAGATGATCATTCCATTGAATTCCTCTTTTCGAGAGGAAAAAAATTGACTTAAAATCACCAAATTTGGATAAGGAAAAATATTTATTTATTTAAAATAAATTCCACAAGACATAACCTTATTAAGGAGGGAAAATTGAAAATTTGAAATTCAAATTTTGCCTCCAAGTGTTAAGGTTGGCTTCACCTCTATAAGGACAAATTATTATATATATATAGGGATCCCTCATCTTCATTAGATATCATACTAAAAGAGTGCATTCAAATCTTGAATAATTCTTTCTAAGGCAGCCACAACTTGGAGAAGCAAGGAGGACGTGTTGTATTGATCTCCCATAGGTTAAAGTAAGATCAGGTAGCTAGCTGCAGGTTTGAGGGTAGTTGTGAGTGATGTTTTGTCATGGTTTTTAGGTGTGAATATCTTCAAGAGAAGGTCACATTCTTTGTGTGGAGCCACATATCAGGACACTGGTTTAAAGGTGAATTTTGGGGTTTATTTGTTCATGCTTTATATTCTGGTTTAGGCCACATGAAATGCTGCTACAATAGCTAGTATGAAAGAACGTGTGGAAGGGATGCATGACCTAATATGAGTCATTTACCCTAGATGCATTCAAGAAGAGAGGGACGCAATGTAAACAGAGATTTTAACCCTCTTTTGTGAGCATATTCTTATTACTGTTAGCATGGGACTATTGTTGGATTCCTTGAAAAGGAACAGCAAGTCCTGCAGCATTGTTGGACATCTTGTAAAGGAAAAAAAAGGGTACAATTAATTGGAAGAAGGTTACTCAGTGACTGTTAGGAACCCTAACCAAGCAGTAAGCTTCAAGACTGTTTTGAACACTAATTTAGCAAGTTTATTTTGACTCATATTATTATACTCTCTCCTTGCTGAACATTGGATATTGATAATAAGAAGAATTTATCAATGGTTTTCCCCGTCTTGGGGTTTTTCCCTGGCTTGTGCCATAACTTTGTGTTATTTTTTCTTGGTTTTTCTTCTGCAATTAACATTTATGTTCTTTCTTTGGTTACTCTCAACGAGATGGTAATTCATGCATGGATTAATAAATGGGCTTATTAGGAACATTGAAGTAATTGTATTATGCAAAGAACATCTTAATAAAAATTAACACAATCACACCCAAAACAATGGCAATGCTTGGGGTTTTAAAGGTTTTGGAGAAATTTTGTCAACTTCTTGAGAAATATGCAGATTCTAAGTGGGTCTCTATATTCCAATTGTCTTGCTATAGTAGATAAGCTATGTCAACAATCTTCCCAGCTTTAATATTTTGATTTTTTTTACTCAACTAGTTAAGTCAGATTTAATATTTTAATTTTTAAGAGTTGAGTTAGGTACTGCAGTGTCCAAGATTCATCAAAAGTATGCTACCTATTGTACGATGATTTTTCGGTTGGCTTTGTGTGCATTACCAAATTGTCTGCTAAGGAGTCTTGGAGGGTGTGAAGTTCTTTCACCAAAAACTATGCCGCCAGCCATGCAATTGTCAACACATATGCCTGCACTACTGCACAATTGTTTCCTGAATAGTTGCATGGAGAAATCAGCTACTCAGTGGACAACTAATTGTGTGACCCCATTTTTAGTCATTGTATTTATTGGAAGGGGTGAGAGACCCTAATGCTAAAAATGAGATTGAATGGATTTCATTATGTTGCCATCTAAGGGAAAAGCTTCCGTGTCAACCCTGTATTGAAATGAGGAAAGCCAATCTCTTTTCTCCCTTGTCAAAGAGAGATTTACTTCTATCAAAAACATGAAGTTTTGTCTTTAGTTCATTTCTAACCCTCGATATCTTTTCTCCTTCCTCTTCCAAAATTAGGTGCCACTGATGGGGCCACTGGTTCTATCCCTTCATAATCAATGACAGATAGGTTGTTGATTGAGAGCTTCCCAATTCATTGATCTATTCTCAATTCTATTCCCCATCAAGCAACCCCCTGTGTCAATTGATGACCTTTTCTCTTGTCATCATGAATCCAGCAACCCCCTGCGGAAATTGATGGAATTTTTTGTTTGAGGCCCTAAAGAAAATACTTATGCTCTATTGCCCTTGGCAGTGGGTTGAAACAACCCGGGTCATGTCGAGCCAATCCCTAACCGAAGTGATAAGCGATTTTCCAATTTATTAACATATAGAATTGTTTTGCTCTATATTTTAACTTTTTCTGAAATGAATATTTATTCAATTTCTTTGAATTTATTTTGTAAATCGCTATCAGTTCCTCATGTAATATCAACTTTTTTTATTTAAAGGTATGGCTTAATCTAATTTTTCAACAATCGATTACATTTTTTTTAGGTTTTTACTCTCAGAAATACCTATAGTTAGTTAGTTTGAGGATGCTTCCGATTTGTGTAGAAATTTGATATATTTGGTTTTAAATTTTGAGAGGCTTATTTTTGTCAAAATTTACTATAATAATGATGTTAAATTGATTTTTCAACTCTTTTTTGAGGCTAATACATTCTTACTTAGATTAAGTCTTCGCTGTAGAACTTGACATGCAAGCGATTTTCATTGTCCAAATTCCTAGTGATGCCACCCATTTGTCTATAAAAATTGTTCTTTATCAAGGATCTACACCTTTTAATCCCGATGACACAAGGATCGCCCCTCATCCTTATGATATATGGATATCGTGATCTTTTAAAATACTTATTGGGTGGTAGGGTGTTAAAATTGGAAAACTAGGTCCAAACTCCATGTTGTGATGCTCAGATGAAGATACCAATATTTTTATTGGGTTCCTCTTTCGAAGAGGTGTAAGATCGATCTAAAAATTTTCTTAATCCGATGAGAAAAACATTTATTTTGAATTTATTTTTAATAATTTCAAATATGTGGAGGTCGGCCTTAAGGTTTTACACCCCCAGCAAATGTGTCACACACCTCAGTGATTGATATAAATAGAGTCAACGTTGCAGGAAATTTCACTCATCTCATCCTCACACATCATCTCTCCTCTTCTGATTGGTTCGAGCTCCTTGGAGGAAGTTTCAGTTCACACGTGGGAAAGAAGGACGTAGAGGAAGTTGTTGTCGTTGTTGCTGTCATTGCTGTTGTTGTTGTTGCTGTTCTTATTGCCGTTGTTGTTGTCATTGCTGTTGTTGCTACTACCATTGTTGTTGTCATTGCTGTCATTGTTGCTGGCGTTTTTTTTGCTGTTGCTGTCGTTGCTGCTGCCGTTGTTGTTGTTGTTGTTGCTGTCGTTGCTACCGTTGCAGCTGTTGGGGCAACATTGAATTTTCTAGGGTTAACTTTGAGTTGACTGTGTGGATGTTTTGAGGGCTGTTGTGACAGATGCTGGGTTTGGCTGACCAAGGAGACTTTGCTGGTTGAAACATCCTGTTGACTGTCGTAATGCACCACCGCATTTTTATGTTTCTGGTTTGTCTTCTATAGATCCATTGGTACGTTCTATCAGCATTTTAATTGATTGTTTATGTGATTGTTGTGGTGAAAAGTAAAGTTGCATCAAGCATTGAACATCTACACAAATTTACATGGGATCAGAGCTAAGGTGAAGACAAGCCCTAATTTATAGCAATCACCGAAGAATAAAATGGGTTCCACAAACTATGGCTTCAAGGAGGATGAAAAATTGACTGGAAAGGGTGACTTCCATGCTTGGAAGATGATATTGGATCTCAAATTGGAAGACCAAGATGTCATGGACTATGTGCAGGGTAAAATCCAAGAACCTCCATCCACTACTACTGCTGCTGCCAAAACAAAGTACAAGAAGGGAGAAATCAAAGCAAAGCTGATGATCAGGGACTCAATTCATAAGAGTTTGGTTGCCTACATCTTTGAGTTGGGCACATCCAAGGAGATGTATGATAAGTTGGTCAACATGTTCAAAGCCAACAATGCGAATCAAGTCTTATTATTCAAGAATCAATTAAATAATCTGAAGAAAGGCAGGGATGAGTCTGTTCAATCATACTTTCTGAAGTTGACCGAGATTAGGAATAATCTACTGGCTATTGAGGAGACAATAGATGATCAAGAGATGGTTCTCACTGCACTTGGAGGTCTCTCATCCGAATGGCATGTGTTCAAAACTAACATTCTCAATAATAATGTGATACCTGACCTTGATAAGGTACTGTCAAGATGCGTTCAAGAAGAGACAAGAATGAAGGAGTATGAAAATGAAGGGAATTCTGCCTACACTGCTCATTCTAGAAAGAAGAACTTTGGTGATCCAAAGATCAAAGGAAGAGCAGGGACACAAGGAAAGAAGGGTAAGTGTTACACTTATCATAGGCCAGGTCACTATGCTAGAGAATGTCCTTTCAAGAAGGATTCTCCTGATGGTGATGACAACAACAAAAAATGAAGGAATGAAAATCAAAGGAACAACAGGTTCAAGGGAAAGAGGAAGGCTCCCTTCGACAGAAATGATCAACCTTTCAAAAGGTAAAGAAATTACAGGTATGAGGAATCAAATGTTGTTGATAAAAGAAATGAATTCATTCTTGTATCTGCCCTCTCTCCACCCAAAACTATGGATGTCTGGTTGATAGATAGTGGTGCCTCAAGGCACATCACTGGCTTCAAGGAAGCACTCTCTAATATGGTTGAGAAGGATACCAATCTGGAAATTATCCTTGGAGATAATGCCACATATCCTGTGAAAAGGACAGGGACTGTGACCCTCCACTTGTCTCAAGGTCAAGTCCTCCACTTGCAGGATGTACTCTATGTACCTAATTATAAGGAGAACCTTGTGTATATATCGGCCATCGAAGACAAAGGTTTCAATGTGGCATTCACTGATGGAAAGGTGCACATGTGGAAGAAGAGCTTCATGGAAGCTATCACGTTTGGGTCTAGAATTGATACACTATACCAGGTTGGAGGAAGTCCACTGGGAGAAATGACATGAAATGCTATTCGACAGACCGATAATGGCACTGAATATGAGACGAACGAGTTCACTAACTTTTGCAGAGGAACCAACATCAAGAGGGAGACCATAATGTTTGTGGGCTACAATGAAACTTTGAAGGCCTATAGATTATATGTGCCTGGTCAAAGGGAAGTGGAGATATGCCATGATGTCACCTTTGACAAAGATACTTCCCTGAGGAAAGTAGTCAATCTTCCGAGATCTAAGGAAGATCATGAAGCAAGGCCTGGAAATCAAGAAGAACTGAAGGATGAAATAATGCCTGATGTTGAAGGACCGATGGACCCGATTGATCCACCTCTTTCACCGGGAAAGAGACCATCATGGCTCAGGGACACTCTCAAGGATGCTGAGGGACATGTAGCCCAAAAAGGGGGACATTCCTTGAAAGCAAGAAGCCGAGTAGATACCAAGGGTATCTAGCAGCCATGAGTACTATTATACAATCCGAGCCTGGATCCTTTGAAGAAGCCGTAAAGCATCAAGTCTGGAAGGATGCCATGCACGAAGAGTATGAGTCCATTATGAAGAATGATTTTTGGGATGTGGTTCCAAGACCGAAGGACAAAGCAGTTGTCACCTTGAAATGGCTCTACAAGATCAAGCATGGATCTGATGGAAGTGCTGAAAAATTCAAGGCAATATTTGTTGCCCGTGGCTTCTCCCAAAAGGAAGGTATAAATTATGATGACATATTTTCACCTGTGGCCCGATACACCACCATTCGATCTATTATAGCCCTTTCTGCTATGCAAGGATGGACTCTTCTTCAGATGGATGTGAAGACCGCATTTATGCATGGTGCGATAAAGGAAGAGGTATATGTGGAGCAACCTCTGGGGTTCAAAGTCCAGGATCGGGACACCCATGTATGCAGGGTGAAGAAATCCCTCTATGGGATAAAGCAAGCACCCAGAGCTTGGTACGAGAGGATAGATAGCTAGTTGATGAAGCTGGGCTTCACTCGAAGTAATGCTGATCCGAACCTTTACTTCTAGGTTGTCAAAGGGAAGCCTCTCATTCTGGTGCTGTATGTGGATGACCTCTTCCTAACAGGTGCTGACCCTCTCATTCATCAATACAAGAGGGAGCTCGCTGCTGAGTTCAAGATGAAGGACCTAGGACTGATGCACTATTTCCTAGGCCTGGAGGTCTGGTAGAGACCTGGAAATATTTTCCTTTCTCAAGGAAAATAGACTGTGAAGCTTCTCGAAAGATTTAGTACGGTGGACTGTAAGTCCGGGTCAACACCAATGGAGCTCAACTTTAGGAAGTTGAGTGGCAGCGCTGCTGGGCCTGTGCTAGCAAATCCTACTAAGTATCTTCAACTTGTAGGGACCTTGATGTTCTTAGTGAACACTCGTCCAAACGTATGTTGTGCAGTGAACACTTTGAGTCAACACATGGTTGATCATAACATTCACTGGGTTGGTGCCAAGAAACTCTTGAGATATATCTGGGGCACGATAGACCATGGGCTGAGATACAATTCCGGGAGCATGAAACTCCTTGCATATATTGATGCTGATTGGGCTAGCACTGTGGTGGATCACAAGAGCACATATGGATGTTGCTTCACACGTAGATCTGCTTCGAGCAGGAAACAAAAGTCAGTAGCTTTGAGCACCACTGAGGCCGAATACATTTCAGCATGTATGGCCTATTGTGAATTTACTTGGTTGTGAAAGCTCTTCAGTGAGCTGTTTGAGCATGTGCTAGATGCCACTGTTATCCTTTGTGATAACCTGAGGGGGATTCGTTTGTCATAGAATCCTGTGTTCCACGAACGATCCAAGCATGTTGATGGCTGGTAGCACTTTATCCGGGATATGGTACAGCGAGGTGCCATAAGGCTCGATCATATAGGAACTGATGAGAAAGTCGCAGATATTATCACAATGCCCTTGGGGAAGGTCATGTTCCTAACCTTCCGTGATAATCTTGGAGTTGTGGAATGACCCTATTCTGAGGGTCCTGTTGGACGATGAGCTCTGGGAGCTCTTGGGGGGCCTTGGGGATAGTTCCTCAGAGCTATAAGCACACACGAGGCTAGGCTTATCGAACCTTTTGGTGCTTCTTCCCCACCTTTATGATATTTGAGTAGGTTCACCTCTCATGAATTGTGCCCCGTATGCATCCTACCCCCTGATTTCCAGACTCATGGGAAGTACCTATCATTTGGCCAATGAGGTGGGAAAAGCTAGAGACTAGTAGCAAATACTGATGGACGCATCAAAGATTGTCGTACTCTCTATCTAGGATGGCACGTGTCCAACCAATTGATCTGGGATCAAGTCTAGTGAGGTTTCGGACCTCCTATTGACTTCGGGTCAGATGAACCAACTTCAGATTGGCATGTGACTCTTTGAGTCCATGTGAGGTTTTGGACCTCTAACTGACTTCGGGTCAGTGAAACTAACTTCAGGTTAGTATATATGACTCTCTTGACTCCAAGTGAGGTTTTGGACCTCCTACTGACTTCGGGTTAGATAAACCAACTTCGGGTTGGCATGAGACTCTTTTTGAGTCCTATAGAGGTTTCAGACCTATGGGCTGAATTTGTCAGCCAGGAATGATGTCTTTGTGACTAACCCATTACCATTCTAAAATAAAGAGGCCAGCAAAGCAAGTTATGGCGGGATGACGCACGATGTTTGATTGCACAGGCGGATGGAGTTCTCCCTAGTTGAGAGGAAGTGTTAAAATTGGACAACTAGGTCCAAACTCCATGTCGTGATGCTCAGATGAAGATACCAATATTTTGATTGGGTTCCTCTTTTGGAGAGGTGTAAGATCGATCTAAAATTGATCTTAATCTGATGAGTAGAAAATTTATTTTGAATTTATTTTTAATAATTTCAAATATGTGGAGGTCAGCCTTAAGGTTTTACACCCCCAGCAAATGTGTCCCACACCTCAGTGATTGATATAAATAGAGTCAGCGTTGGAGGAAATTTAACTCATCTCATCCTCACACACCATATCTCCTCTTCTGATTGGTTCGAGCTCCTTGGAGGAAGTTTCAGTTCACACGTGGGAAAGAAGGACAAAGAGGAAGTTATTGTCATTGTTGTTGTCGTTGTTGTTGCTATTTTTGTTGCCGTTGCTGCCATTGCTGCCATTGTTTCTGTTGTTGTTGTTACCATTGCTGCTGGCGTTGTTTTTGCCATTGTTGTCGTTGCTGCTGCCGTTGTTTTTGTTGTTGTTGTTGTTGCCGTTGCTGTCGTTGTTGCTGCCATTGCTGTCGTTGCTGCTGTTGGGGCAACGTTGACTTTTCTAGGGTTGAGTTTGAGTTGACTGTGTGGCTATTTTGAGGGTTGTTGTGACACATGCTGGGTTGGATGACCAAGGAGACTTTGCTGGTTGAAGCATATTGTTGACAGCTGTAACGCACCACCACATTTTTATGTTTCTAGTTTGTCTTCTATAGATCCATTGGTATGTTCTATCAACATTTTACGTGATTTTTTATGTGATTGTTGTGGTGAAAAGTAAAGTTGCATCAAGCATAGAAAATTTACATAAATTTACATAGGGTTTCTGCTTATGCTTTATAATTATATGCTACAGCTTTATGAGGCAGCTTCACCTTGTGCTTTTGTCTTTCTATCGGGTAATACCATTGCCACATGTTGTACTTTTTTCTTACGGAAGAAAATCTGAGTTTGTTGGTTTATTTGGAGACCTAAACAATGAATTTTACAACCTTTAAAGCTGCTTTAAAGCTACCACATCATAGTTATCCTAATAAGAGTTTATTTTTAATTTAGATGGTTTACCTGTATTTTAATAGTGCCCATCCATGACAGAAATCATTACTTCCTATTTAATGGCAGGGAGTAGGAGAACCCATCCATTGCAGAAATTTTATGGGGAGGGTTCGACATTATTATGGATGTTTCATTTAGTGGCCTAAGTATTGCAATTATAAAGATGTATATATATTTTTGACCATATGTGATTTTTGGCGTATTGGATAAATTTTAGTGAATTGCCAATTATTTTTCAGATAAGGATGTGAGATAGGAATATAATGTGGCACCTTACAAGTAATGTGTGTCTATTATTATACGAAAAAATGGAAGGAAAATATTTGAGTTGGAGCTTGCATGCATTTCACGTGTTTGTTGAGTGCTCCATTCATTACCACACTTGGATCATCCACCTCACTTATTGGTACAACCTTTGAATGAACCCATGTTGTCTGAAAATTATTTGTGTTAATGAATAGGTAAGGACTCAAAATGAAATTCATTCATATACTCTCAAGAATTCTAAATGAAAATGCCTCAGAAGCAGGCCATCATCTGGCAAAAATTCCCCTGGAAGTCAGTCGTATCCTTGCTGCAACTTGTTCAGAAGTAAAACGCGATGACCTCGCAGTGTCAGCAATGGAGGATGAAGACAACGCTCCTTGCAAAGTAGAAAAATGACACTTTAATCATGATAACCAATGTGAATATATCAAATCTCATCATTTCCAGTGAAATTCTGGAGGGTTTAACGGGCATATAGAGTTTTTATACTATGCATGTGAAGAATGGGAAATTATCATGTACATAGTGTTGGTTGTGTGGCTTTTGGCATTGTTATCTATGCGACCCTACGCAGTTACTAGCACGGGGAGAATAAAAAAAATTGATTTCCAGTACATAGTGTTGGTTGTGTGGCTTTTGGCATTGCTATCTATGTGCCCCTACGCAGTTACTAGCATGGGGAGAAAAAAACAAATTGATTTACGGTACTCTAGAGAGAAGGAAGTTGTGAGAATTGGAAGGCAAGGGAGATTTGGAAGGTCCAAACAAAATAGCTGGTTGTATACTGAGCATTAAACCGATGCTGGAATGGGGCTAGTGGGAAAGTGACCTTTAGCTTCCTCTCCACCCAGCCCATACTCCTGGAGGGAAAGTAACTTCTCTCCCAGCTCGGCTATTAAGGAAAAAGCTTATTGCTGAACTCAACCCTTGTTGAAAATAGGCCTCATCACCACAGAGGGGGATACATACACCATAATTAATGTTTCCCATTGTTAGAAGGACCTCCTTCAAGTGAAATCATGTTAGAATAGGCTTTGGTTAAGTAGGTAGGATCCTTTTAGACTAGACTTGGGTTAGTCAGCAACACCCCAAGCCAAGATCTTCAGTAAGGCACACTTTTTGTGAAACAAGTCATGACACTGGACAATCATTCTTATTAATGATATAACAACAAGCTTACTGCCGATAGGCCAAGCACACCCCACTCAATCGTGAAATTTGTCGATTGTTGCACCGAAAGAATGCATGCACCAGCCAAATAGCAGGCAACATGAGGTAAGGATATCAATCATTGAATAATGATAAATGGAAGCTCATACCAATGAATCTTACTTGTTGATTAAACAGAACATGTGTGTGTTGGTTTAGTTTTTCTTGATTGTCCATTTCAATATTGTCGAATTGTATTCATGCCCTAATAATTGTGTTCCTGCCCAGAGTATTAAATTGGTACAATTGTGTTCATGCCCAGAGTATTAAATTGTTCTAGTTCAACCATATGTCCTCGATTTAAAATCAAATATATATTCTGTAACTTCTATGTAATATTTTTTTAAACTTAGAATTTAATCCTTTTTATCATGCCATTGTTGAAATTTCCTGAAATAGAAAATATGTATAATCAAATGTATTCATATTTTAACAACTGTGATAATCAATGTGATTTGGATTCCATTTGTTGGCCATTTTCACTTAGCCGCAATTAATCTTTCCATTTGTGGAGGTGTGAACCATTTTGCAGACTATAGTGATGTTCTAATAAGGGCTTATACATGGGTAAAAGAAACATTTAAATGATAGTACATACCTAAAAGAAATTTTTGCTTCAGATTTTTTGTGATCCACATGATTCAAGCAATTTTTGCTTCATATGTTCTGTGATCCACGTGATTCAAAAGCTTCAAAGTAATTTTCTACAGTGACTGAAGAATTCAATTTCATTGAGTCCATGTTGGATGTAGCAGTATGGGAGCATCTTAGTGCTTCCTTATCCGAGAATGTATCCTCTATGGTAAGAAGAGGTCAAGATAGAAAAAGGCTCCGGCTTGTGGAAAAATAATTAAGAATCATTCATGACCTTCACAACAAGCAATAACGAGCAATACAAAGAGATATATCATCACAACCAAGATATCCATAGCCTACAACAACAACAATAAATGAGGTAGTATAAGTCAAGCAATGCCAGTAGATGAAGACGATAAGCAATGTTAGTAGATGAAGACAGTCAAGCGGGTGACAATACATGTAGATAGTGATAGTTTTGTCTTGACAAGTGGTCAAGCAGTGCCAATGCATCAGTTTTGTCTTGACGGGTGGTCAAGCGGTGCTAGTGCATGGAGATATTTGGTTCTCCTTTGTTATTTTGCCTCATTCACATTAATGCCTTGACATAATGCTCCCATTATTACTAGTTCCGTCACTAGTTAGAGATAGCCACATCAATGTAGAATGATCCATTCATCAACGCCTCGGAGCATCACGACTACAATGAGTGAAATTCTAAGAGCATGGATGCCATTGATCAAAATTTATGAGTGGCTTTCCAAGAAAAAAGTTAGAACATGGACACCTAATAAGCCTGGAATTAGTTTTGAGCCCTAAGTTTCACTAGCTCCAAACAAAAAAGCCACTTCAGGAGTGTCTTGCTCTTCTACTTTTTTGCTAGGAATAGCTCCAAACATTTAGCATATTACAATAATTGTGTGCAGAAGTCTAGCATGTCAGCATAATTGGTTGCCAAAGCTTTAGATACCTGGGAAAGGCAAGACATTTTCCATGTTAATGCTCTTGAAATTATTTTCATATATCGAGGTTTTGGCAGATGGATATCTTAAAAACAAATTCAAAAACAATAACATGGAAAATTTCTTGCCTTCTTGAGGGTTTGGGTTGTTGGGAAATTTTGCCTCTGATAGTGTTAAATAATTTCGCAATGATGAATTGGTACATTATTATTATGAGGAAAATTTACTATTCACCATATAAAACTTGGCACGTTATGATTAGAAAATTTATCTAAACATAACCAGCTGTAGAACTTCTAAGGTAATTCCCACCAACTATTATGTTGGGCAAAATTTAGATTGCATAATATAATAGATGACCGATTCAAAATGTTATTGAAATTTAGATGGGCATTTATCGAGGCCACTTCAAAATGGGATTTGAACCGACATTAAAAAAGCAACAAAATTGGGTTCTTGCATACTTACCTGTTCCAGAGAGATTCTTCAGTTGGCACGGGAATTGGGCTCTTTGGCAGGATTTGATGGAATGGAACCCAGTGGTGGTCCTGATGGAACCGCTCCATTCTGTGCCTGATTCCTGCCACAGGTTTCCATTACGAATCCACTGGAAAGCGGTGTTGCGTCTACTTCAAGGGATTCTTTTCCCTGCATTTGACTTCGGGGCAATCCGACTTGATTATAATTTTTTGATAATCGAATCCTGCTACCTCTTCATCCATGGTTTATAGATTTTTGTTTAGGGAAAATGGTGGGCCGTATTGTCACTAAATTTGGTGGAGAAGAAGCTCCAAGGCAGTCCTGGATCGCGGCAGTCGGCGAGGAGAATATGGAGGAAAATTTGAAAATAAGAGGGCTCCGAAAATTTTCTGCGCTCTTTCTGTTCTGTTCTTTGTGTTTGTATATTTTATTCCCACTCTCTTCTTTGTGTTTGTATTTTTTCTTCCCGCCCATTGTGGTCTTTCATATGGGCTGGAATTGAGTGGGTTGGGTTTTTGGGTTTGTAGGGAAGAGAATGTACAGAGTTGGAGAGACAACGCCTTTTGGGAAGTTTATGTAAAGTTTGTGTTCCATTGGTTTTAAATATTTAGTTTATATATTTATATATATAATTTAATTTTTTTATGGTAAGAAAAACTATATATAAAAGAGATAAGTATTTCTAAATAATTAGAGTTGTGATGAATTAATAAGTTAAAATAATGGTAGTTTGAATTGTGACTTAATGTGGGTGTGTATAGGACATTTCAAGAGAAAGTAATATTTATTTATAACTCTCTTGGTGTCATAAAGATGACAAATTTTTTCAACCCATAATATTTTAGGAGTTGTCCAATTCTTTATTAGTCTCTACCAAGAGAGAGCTCTAGCAATCAATTTTTTTGTTGATAACTATTAGTTTAGTATTGACCACTACAACTTGTAATGTTCAAATTTGAAAAATAGATATCTATTTTTAAATATTATTAGGAAAATTTTCAAACATTTGATTGGATGGATACTCATGTGTTATTTTTATATATTTTTGTAGTGAATTTTCATTCTTAAGCTTTGAAGGAAGTAAATAACATATTTACCATCAGTTACTTCCCATCATTTAAGCAATTATTTGCATAAAAAATGGATAGGAATAAGATGTAAATAAACATATTTACTAAGACTTATCAACACTTGTGTACGAGTAAAATTGTAAATGTGTAGACTTACTAGTGGTTGCTACCAACCAAAATTTATGCAAGTCCAGGTGTCTGAGGAGCATGCAGAGTAGATGGCAACATTGGATCGAATGCACTATTTAAAGTGCCAAGTCCGGAAGAAACTGGTAGTGATTTGGCGAGGCCAAAATGAACTCACTCATGAGAAAGTAAAAAATATGGAGACTTGGACATTGTTGCACTTTTAAGGGCATGTTCAGTGTGATTTTTGTCCTCTACCACCTCTAGGAACAGTCCTAGACAACCTTGCATCCATCACGTCGGATGAATAGTATGCTTTCTGGTGTTCTTTATGCTTTAGCTATGTTTTTTTGCCTCTAGCACAACCATTTATGGAATATGTCCTTAGTCTCTCTTTTGTATTTTTGTCATCTGGTGCAAATTTTGGTCAATATACCTGGTCGGGGTGAGACCACCTATTTTGTAAGTGGCTATATGTACTTCTTTTTTCCTACATGAATAGAGCATTGACTTACAAAAAAACAAAGGTTCATACAACATTAAAAAATTAATTAAGATTCATACCTAATTAAATTAATAAAGGCTCATACTTATTTACTAAATATATCTATAAATATATATTTTATGTTTGTCCATTTAGTATTTATGTAATGCAAATATGACGATTTAATACTAGATTTAAATGAACTCACACTTTTAACATAAATCAATGAAGTTTAAAAATTAAACTAATTTATGGCTAGAGTCAATTAAACATAAATACAAATATTAATTTGGCTATCTAAATATTACCTTTACTAAAATTATAATGAAAGCATTAGTGTAAAGTAGATAGATGATACATGCAATTATGTTAATTGTAGATGAATCCATCTGCAGTGTTAAACTTTAGAGACAAAAGGGTATTCAGAATTTTAACACTGTAAATTTAGAGAGCCCTTTGTCTCTAAATTTTAACACTGCAAATGGATTCAGAGACCCCTGTAGTGAAATGTAACACTTCGATATCAAAATTGCAATTTTCTATTTATGGAGTGACACAACTAAAAATTATTAATATAAATGACTAATTCATATACTTGTACTTTTTATTTGGTCATATTTTTATATTTCTATTGATGGTGTACAACTAAAATTTATTGACATAAATAGCTAATTCATATACTTGTTGTACTTGTTATTTGGTCATGTTTTTATTCATATTTTTATTCTTGAACTATAATAGTCATTTACATTAATCATTATTAATTTTTTCACTTATTATCTAGTCATATATTTTAATCCTAGACTAAATTAGTCATTTAAGTTAGTCACTTTTAGTTTCTAGTCACTTATTATATAGTCATATATTTTAGTCATAGACTAAATTAGTCATTTAAGTTAGTCGTTTTTAGTTTAGTCACTTATTATCTAGTCGTATATTTTATCTCTAGACTAAATTAGTCGTTTAAGTTAGTCATTTTTAGTTTGGTCACTTAAAATTGCTTAAATTTAGTAGTAATTCACTTGAAATAATTGCAGTGACTAAATTTTTTAGTCACCTAGTCACTAATTTCAGCATTTTCTACTAGTTGAAGGTTGATTCAGGAGGAATCGAAATACTTCCCTTAACCACGTCAACGAGGAACAAGTTAAAGATCATATCAATGGACAAAACGACATTCTATTACGCCCCTCAGAACTTAAGATGATCAAAACGAACGATTCAAATAAATTCCACGAAATATACACAAGAGATTCGAAATGAACTCTGCAATAAAATATATACGTCCGAATGAAAATTTTAATAACGCCATCACCCTATCAGGGTATGCGAACCAACAACATAAAACCAAATTACATTCAGAACGAAGAAAATTTAGTTAAAAATAGAAGGAAACCAGAGCTCGACCTTCCAAGAAGAAAGAAAATACACCTATAGACCATCTTATAGCTAGGGGATAAATCGCAGAGGTAAGTCTTACCGAGAGAGAGAGGGAGTGAATGTCTGCGTTGTAGAAGAACTCAGAGAGATTGCATTGTTGACATAGGAACAAACCAGAAAAAATAGAACCAAAGCTAAACACTTCTCTTCAGAGAATCAAATGAATACTTCTCATGAGAAAGTGAACCTTAAGTACCATGAGTCGGGACGAAACCCTCAAGCATTTTGACCCTATAGGTGGCACACGTTGGAATGCTCCACAACGGATCGATGACTCATGGCTGGGAGTTCAAGAAACGTCAAGTGGAGGCAGACATGAATTAATAACAGAGATTTATTGCCATAAATGAGCAAGATGTACACGTGTACTAATGATCTTGAAAGAACAACAATAACACAGAACCGTAAGAATTGTGGGCTGGAACCCCGATAAAACGTCAAGTTCATACAATACGGAGATACTACAAATTAATGTGGTCAGTTCACGAATGTCAAAGAAATCCATAAGTGATCTTCTCAAACGTCGAAAGGAAGTTAAGGGGTAAATTTTAATGGTTCATTACGTAAAGAAAAACTTCACATATATATGATGTTGTACAATAATAGATACCATTAACAAGGCACGAGAAACATTACAACTATAAGCACGATTCTTAGAGCGGGGCAAAACGAATTAAAACCATATGGTTATATGCAATATTTACGTTATAAATATGCAATATATATATCTAATCTGATTATACATATATATATATATATATATATATATATATATATATATAAACAAATATGTTGCCTCTTAATAATAGTGATAAAGTGGAAGATCTATATTGGAAAAAAAAATAATAACCATATGATTATATGGAGTATTAGAAGAGAGCATTATATTCATTATGATTGAGAAGTTTATTAAAAATGTCGAAGGCGAAAGTTAATGAGAAAATTACCACTAGGTGAAAGTAATTTATATATATATGGAAAAAAAAATTTGTGGGAATTGGGAGACATTACAGGTTCTCATCAAGGAATATATTTCCACTGATGCAAATGTTTCCTCATAGTCCACTCCCTCTACTTGAGAGAATCCTTTGGCCACAATTCTGGACTTGTACTTCTTGAAGCTCCCATCAGTTTCATGACTAAATTTCTATATCCATATCGAACCAACCACTAACTTGTTCCCCGGTCTTGGTACCACCTCCTATACATTGTTCTTCATGGTGGAGTCATACTTCACCATGGCATAAATGCACACTAGTATAGAAACTACTTTCTCAAATGAAGAAGGCTATATCTCAATGAGTTATGTAATGAGATCCATATACCTATTGTACATGTTTGGTGATCTCTGTTCCTGCGCTGATATGTAGTAGCTCCAACATGCTCCCATACATCATGTACCAATATGTAATCTTATCTAGTTCTCTTCCTCCCCTTTGTCGAAGATTATGGTTAAGTGGTTTCCTCCACATTGCCTTCAGTCTACTCCTCTACATGTGTCTTCTCCACAACATTGTGAAGCTTTGCACGAAGCTCTTCCTTTAGAGTTAGAATATCCTCCTCTAGTGGGATTCTTAGCTGCCGCTCCAGAGAGCATATCATAGCCTTCTCCTAATAAAATTTTACATCTCTCCTCACAATTTTCACCCTGAGTGAGGGAAAATACACCCTATAGTTATTTGGTGTCTCTGTGTATCCCAAAAAAACTCCCATATCAAGTCTAGGCATCAGTTTCTTCTTGCTAACCTTAGAGACATGAAAATACATAGTGGCTTCAAAAATTCTCAAAATGAGATACATTTGGCCTCCTCCTAGAGAAATATTTTTTGGGTGTGATCATGTCAAGTGTTCTTTCAGGAATTTGATTCTTTAAATAAAATATGGTGTTGCATGCTTATGCACATAGATCCAATGACAACCCCTTATCATTCAACATGTCTCTTGCTACTCCTATGATTCTTACTTTATTTCATTCAACCACCCGATTTTTTGTGGGTTATGAGGTGTTATCAGTTCTCTTCTAGTACCCTTTTTGGCACATTTAAATTCTTTGAAGGTGTTAAATCCATATTCTCCTCCATTATCACTTCTCGTAAATTTCAATTTTTGACTAGTCTCATTTTCAACCAATGCTTTGAATTCAACAAGTTTTGAGAAATCTTCATCCTTATTTCGCATGAAGAATATCTAGCATTTTCTTGAAAAGTCACCAAAAAAAAATACATAATAGTTATTCTTTTCTATAGAGACTATAGAAAAAGTTCCACATACATTAGAGTGGACTCACTCCAAGATTTTTCTAGCTCTGCTATCTTTAATTTGGAAGGTGGATTTGACATATTTCCCCAATGTGAATCCCTTGTAGAAATCATTCTAGTAAAGGGACCATTTCGAGAGACCGATGGTAATTTACAACATGATTTTTAAATCTCCATTGTGTAAGTGTCCCACGTGCCTATGCTAAAGTTCTCCAACATCTTGACTTTGCACTTCTGCTGACTTGTTGCTCAATTCAACACACACTTCCACCTCAATTTTGTAGAGATTCTTCACTTTAAATCCAATTTGTCTCACCTACCCAGTGGTTACATGTGGCAGAAAGGGTTTACCATTACTTAAAATAACATCATAGCCATGATTCTGTAATACAACTACAAATAACAAGTTCTTCTTCAGTCGAGGTACATACATGACATCTTTCAGATGAATATGGTAACTTAAATCCCTCTTCAAGGTTACGATACCAATTCCTTAGGTACTTTACCACCCATTATCCTCGAGTTCTATGTGCATCTAAAGATCCTTATCCTCTAGGGTACTAAAGCATTCTTTGCATCTTATCATATGGAATGAGACACCTGAATCTAGATACCAAACAATCCCCATTGTAATGTTGGACATGCATGCAATCAGGGAGAGGTCTACTTTAAATTATGAGAAAAGCACTTCATTTCCTGCTCATCTTCAGGGCTTCTTTTCAGACTTTTGTGCAAAAACTTTGCTGCATAGTGCCTGAATTCATGGCAGTGAATTTTTTTTATCTTTCTTAGGTTTTTCTTCTTCCCATTTTTCTAGCTAGATTCTATTTTTATTCAGGCCTTATTTCCCTTTCCAACAAAGGAAAAAATATCTTCCTCTTCATCTTTGTATGCTACACCATTTCTAGTTTTAGTCTAAATTTTTTCCTCCACAAGATTACACCAAAGTCTCTCCCAATTTGGGAATCTGTCCCTTCCATTACAGAGTCATTGTAGTTGTGACATGATTTTGGAAGGCCTAGGAGAGCTAGGATCACTAGTTCTGAAGAGGGAATATTTTCTCCAACAACTTCAAGCTCATTTATTCACTAAGTGAACCTGGAGTGGTAATGTGGAATGGTTTCTCCTTTCAGCATGCAGATGTTTCTGAGCTTGTTGCTTAGTGCCAATTTCATGGAATCTTTACCATTTTCAAATATCTCAGTGAGTTCCTTCCACATAGAAAAGGGAGTCTCATTCTCATGTAAATTTGATATTATGTGGTCTCTCACATGCTCCAGGATGAACCTTCTTGCTTTTGCAGTATCCTTCTTCTACAGGGCTAATTGTTGTGCATCTAATACTACTAGCTTTGGAATGTCAGTTTTGGTGTACTCCAACACACCATTATCATCGAGCACTGCCTCCATCCTATCTTTCCTGGATATGAAATTCGAAGTCCTCTCAAGGGCATACTCCAAACTAAATATGCTGAAAGACATTTTCTCACACAGAAGAGAAATTGCTTCATTAAATATTCAAATCAACGTATATCAAGGAGAAAATCTATTGATTGGTTTCTAGTGTGATTTATGCTCTAATACCATTTAAAAATCAATAGAAATTTGGTACTACTGATGAAATCAAACTAAAATCAAGAGATTACAAATTTCCTCTACTATTCTGTGGAATGGAAATCATAATTTAGAAACACATGCAATGACTTGCAACCATCCAAAGAAAAATAAAAAAATTATTTATAGGGGAACCAACCTAGGAAAAACCCCTCCATTTATTTTCATTAATCAGATGAGAATGGGAAACTATTACAATGTGTTGATTCGATCCTGAAGGACACTATGCACTGTAATTTTTTTCTCCTGCTGACTGTACTGCTCTAGCCAACACTTTAATAATTCAAGGCCCCATATTTCTCCTATTTCCTTGCATAATCCTCTGAGGAAATTTTCTCCTAAAAGACGGGAATTTTTTCCTATTTTCTTGCATAATTCCCCAAGAATGATTCATCAACATAATTGCCAATGTACACTCAACTAGTATACAATTTATGATTACAATGTTTTGTTTCCTCCACTCTAGCCTGGAAATTCAAATTCCATGCATGATTAGAGCATTTTTAGTTGATTGACTAGTTTAACTAAGAGATCACTGAGTGAACAATAGTTCTACTACTCAACTGACATTCAATTGAATCAACTAGTTGCTTGAGCTCAGTTAACTGAGTAAAACTAAAAACTAAAAATAACTGAAAAAGGTTGCCAAATTTTAGGAATCACTACATGAACAGCTCTACTTCTATCCTATAACTAAAATTTACAAACTAAACAAGTAGACAAAGGTATGTCACACAAGTTAACTACAATTCAATTCATCATATTGATGTGGAAAATCGAGTTACTAAATTTGAATAAGACACAAGTCAAATTTATCCATTCTTTCTACAATTTCTAAGACACAAGTCAAATTTATCCTTTCTTACTACAATTTCTAAGAAATACGAATCAATTGCTCGAAAGTTATAAACTATTAAAAACCCTTTTTCACATTAAAATAAGTCCACGAATATATCAAGATATCGCTCTATAGAAAAAACGTGGTGATGAGAAGGCAAATTAACTTTAAGTTTTGTCTTCCCCCTCCAATTTACAACACAAAGTGTGTCGATATGCGTACTTCATCAAATTAGTTACAAACCATCGAATCAGTTACACACCAATCACAACAGTTCTTGGTCAGTAACCATGTATATAACCTTTGAGTTAGCCTTATCAGTGTTGTGCATAATGGCCGTGGTGTGGCCTTTATCTACACCGCGAACACAAGAATTTGAAGCTGTCATATATGAAGGTTTTTGGAGCATTGACATTGCTAAGGTTTTTGAATGCCTCACATTAACCTTTTTCCTTGGTTTTATTCCATAGTTAAGATAACTATAATGAGTAAGTTACAAACTAAATAAAACGGTTGTTGATTACAACCATTTCATCAACATTAAGCATTAGAAAAATAAATAGTAACATTTGTAATAGGTGCTAATGCCGTTTGCAATGATATTACAATTTTACTATCTAAATTATTAAAAATTTAAATTATATTTTCAAATTAGAAATATAACTACATTGATTAATATATGAAGCTATTCAAAAAATAATTTATTTTTCAAATTAAAATTATAATCACATTTATTAATGTCAGATTTTTACTATTAAATATAATAAAAAATCACTGATTTAAAAAAAAATGAAATTAAAAATATATTTACACTATATATTTTTTAAATAATGTATTATTTCTAAATTTGATATCTCATACAATATTTATAAATTTATTATCACTACAACAATCCTCATATCGTGTTGATTAAACTATTTTTTTATTTGACTTTTTTAATTTAATACATCATTCTAGTAATCCTATTTATGGCATTCAAGATTTCCAGATTAAAATACTAACATATAATGTTAATCAGTGCAACACATATATCTAACGTATATTATTTAATTTAAAATTGTTATTATTCATATTGCAACACATATATCTCACATATTTTATTCAATTAAAAATTGTTATTATTCATATTCAATACATGAGAATGTTTTGTTTTACTCTTTATTTCAATACATACGATAATTATTTAAAATCATTAATCTATTTTTTTATTTGACTTTTTGTAATTTAATACATCATTCTAATAATCCTATTTATGGCATTCAAGATTTCCAGATTAAAATACTAACATATAAAGTTAATCAGTGCAACACATATATTAAATAAATAAAAGAAATAAAAGAAATTTACTATATTAAATAATTTATACAGAATTCAAAATATAGTTTTTATATTAATTTTATCAAGTGATTTATATATAGTTTCTTGGGTATTGTTTATATGTTAAAGTTTTGGGAGTTTTTGATAAGAATTTAGTCAAAATAAATTGTGGTTAAACTTTAATTTGTGTTGTTTATATGATTTTTTTTATTATATATATGGATTTAACAGTTTGAAAACTCTAGAAAATGTGAATTGTAAAAAATTTACAATTCACCTGAAACTTTAGATTTTAATAAATCTATGGACAAAATAGATAGAAAACATTTCATAAATTCTAAGAAATATTCTCTGAGATCTTTAATATTTTACATAATATTTTATGAATTGCATTAGTTATATCAAAACTAAATAAAATTTAATATAAAAAAAATAAAATATTTCAAATTGAATTTTTCTTTTTTGAAAATGTCCTATTTAATTTATATTTTTAAATTTATAATTTATAATTAAAGTGCATCAAATACGAGGATCTTATTATTTTAAATATATTTTTTAAAATTCATCAATTAAATAGTATCAATCTGAGTATCTTGTCAAATGTAATAAAACATACAAAATAAAATAGGTTCACAGAAAAAGACCAAATTCATACTATCTTTAAGTTCCCATACAGAAAAAAGTGATATAATCGATGCATGCTAACCATCGATTTATTGTGATGTTTTGTAATTAATCTAGGGGGGTGCATTAGTTCTAAGGCAACTAGGAGGAGAAATGGTCCCAATAGCCTTTCCAAAAGCATTGAAACATACAGACTTTGCTTTATTTGTAGTCGTTGAATTTATCTCGACATTGTTCATAGTAATTCCTGTGCACGCAACTGTTTTGATGCAATTAAAGGTCACAGCCACATTCGTCGATGTCGTTCCATGTATGTTTCTATATGTCACATCTTGTATTTTCACTGCAGATGGCTGTACACAACACAATCAGAGAAATTATTATTTCACTCGAGTATACTTGAGCATGTAGTGAAAAAATGGAATTACACAGAAAATTTAGCTAATCACCTGAATTTTACACGGCGAAGACGAATCACAATAATATTGATCAATGATAATCGGATTCCTAACATTATCAATAGCTATGTCCTCGAATCTGATATTTCGCGCGTATCCAGAACCACCCTGTATATTTAGAAAAAACATGAATTCTGTTATAATCGTGGTAAATAATCAAGATCAATATGAATCACGATTGTAATGAACTGTCGTCTCATAATGACAATTTGAAGAGTTGATTTTAAGTTGAGTAGAAATAATTAAAGGAGCCATACACATGTTAAACTAACCTGCCATGTCTTGATTCTAGCTCCGTTGGATGTCTTGACAAAAGTGATATTTTGGACTAGAATGTCCTCAATTTTCGCTTCTTCTCCTTTCTTTCCTAGGCTTCCAATGCTGCCAAAAAAAAAAAAAGTACATTTCAGATTTCATCGTTACTGTCTCTTTTGAGTGTAGAATAAGTTCCAAGATGCTCATCCCACCTGATGCCATGGCCTGGGCCACAAGTTATGTTTTTGACATTAATAGTAGATGAGCCAGACGAAATTGAAATGCAATCATCCCCTGGTATACAGTATTTATAATCATAATTAGCATAACCTCTTATGCTTATTTTGTGTTTGTCAATATGAACATTAGATAAGTAAATTAAAGGTTTACACTATAGAAGTTGCTTTATGATAAAACTAATTAATCTAGATGGATATTTACTAATTTATTATTAAGAAAATGGATCTATGTTGCATGGGAATATGTCAATCAAGAATTAAACGCAAAGTACTGAAATTACAAACTTCCAACCTGTCTGGATAACACAATTGTCTATATGGGCATTCTGAACTTTTTGTATATGAATTCCATCAGTGTTTGGGCTTTTTTCAGGGGCTTTTATATGCAGCCCGCTTAAATGGATATCAGAAGAGTCCAACACTACGAGGTGCATTCGGCTGCTATTGACAAAGTGCAAATTTCTTATCGAAACATTCGAACATTGAGTAATAGTCATTGCCTGTAAGACTAACCCAAAACCCAAATCACTGCATGAGCACAGTCTCCAATTAAAATTACAGAAAATAACATTGCATCTTTCTTCAAGGAAATAAACAAGGTGATTAAGTTAAGTTTGTAGGGTGGAAACAAACCGACGGAGCCGCCGCATCCAAGCAATCCTGCACACAAGAAATTGCGGTAATTAATATAAATTGAAGCGACCGGTTTAAAATACTAAATTGTTATTTGAATGGTAAATTTTATATTGAGGGAAATATTTTGGATGGAAGCATCTTGACGTTAAATCCGGTGGAGTCGGCGGTGGGTATTCAATGGTGAAAGAGATGGAGGAAATATATAAGAGTGGTGTACGGGGGAGACCGTGACAGGATTTTCAATGGTGGCTAAGATGGAGGATAAGAGAAGCATATGGCGGTCAATTCTACCAGTGACATATGTGCATCGTGTATTTTGCAAATTAATGAGACAAATTTTGTAATGGTTTAGGAGGACCACCACAATGTCAAAAATACCAGGCGAAATAGAACAATAAAGGGAAAACTTACATGTTTGTTCACTTTGCAGGATTTAGACCACCAATCCTGTCCTTGACCATCAATGAAACCATTGCCTTCTATGGTCAACCTAGATATACCAGAAAATTGTACCCACTTATCAGTGCTATTCCATGCTGATACTTCCTTGGGTGCAAGTATTGTTCCATTTATCTGAAATTTTACGATTTAAGCAAACAGTTTAGCATGGTAATTTTGGGAACTTTCATGATACAATTCAATATCCAACATTCTTACCTCTACTGAAATATGAGACTTGCAATGACCAAGAAATTTCACTGGCGTGACTAGAAATATCTTCCCGAGTGGTACTTGTAAGACTGCATTTGAAGATGCATTGCATGCTTTTTTCCATGCTTTTTCGAATGCCTAAAAATCACAAAGGAGAAATGATTCGTATGCATAATTGTAATAATAATTTTCTTACTTTACATATTTGGAAAAAATAATATTTTGATAATAAAATATAAGAGTTGGACTTAAAAAATAGGTTATCACTCCTTAATAAAACATTTTAAAAAATAATAATAATAGGTTTTTCTAATGTTAAAATATGGGCGTAGACTATGCTCTAAAAATTGACTAAGAGCCTGTTTGTTTGGTCTTAAGGAAACATGTTAACTATCCGAAACTTAGATGGAACTGGTAGGAGTGAAAGCCTACTTTTAGGGACCACTAATGGGTAGTTTCAAGTAGCTTGGTTTTCCTTGAATAACAACCTAGATTATGCCCTAAAAATTGAGTAAGAGCATGTCTTTTTAGACTTACTGAAATAGGTTAACTACCCAAGACCTACACACAAGTGGTAGGAGTGACCCCTTAGGGATCACCAGCTAGTAGTTCCAGGTAGCTTGTTTTTCTTGAATAACAATGATAAGTCAACGTGCATTTTGAGATAGCACCTAGTAATGGCTGCAATGCAACATTTTCGTTGATATCCCAACGGTTTAACCAAGCGCAGGTATCTTTATACCAACCTTGTTTGAGCCTTAGGTGGTTTTGGCTGGAATTTAAAGCTAGCTTAGGAAGTCTATGGTCTCCCATGTTATTGTTTTTGTGCTTGTACAACAGGAGCCTAGTCATAGCTAGGGTCTCGCTAGGGGAAAGACCGACTTCTATAAGGATAATAGGATATGGTGTATTGCTTTCAATGTTGAGGTTATACGTTATAAACTGCTTCTGAATTTTCCCAGTCTTTCTCCAGGATTCTCTAGAGATGTTGCAATTCCAAACCCCACATCCATACAAGATAACAGGAGTGACTAAAGTTTCAAAGAGAAGCTTCTTGGATTTGATAATCATAACTTTGGTTTCGTCAGTATTAACAGTCATACCCATGATAGAGCATAAATCTTTAAGAAGTCTTAGTTGCTTATCAAAATCAAAGAAACACTTACCACTACAAGAATACTAAACTGATTTAAATGGAGAAAATAAAAAATATGTAAAGTCCCTTGGACTGATTTTTCTTAAAATCTAAACTATATGAGGGTATTTACTAATTTGAAAAAGTGTGCCATGGATCACAGATTAATTATGAATATATACTAAGCTTCAAACTCTACAAAATTATCAAAATAATATTGAATCTATATAATTGATTATAAAGGTATTCACTGTCTTGAAAAAGTGTGCCATGGATATAGATTCAAGTATGAATATATAGAAGTGCTTCAAACTTTACAAAAATATCAAAAGCATATTGAAACTATATAATTGATTAAGAGATATTCACCGGCCGATCATCTGTTAGACCGTCTGCATGTGCACCGTGGTTCATGACATTGAAGATCTGAGATTCGCTTGAATAAGTTTTCCCCGGCACCTTTCTTTGAGTAGCCCAACCTGAGTCCAGCATTAACAGCAGCATAATAGCAAGAACAGAATTGAATGTAGTCTGCAGATAATTTCTTTGTTAGAAACGGCTTGTAATTTTTTCAAGCAGAGAGAATTTAAAAATCATAAACATTGTTTGCAACCAACAAGATCATAGGTATGCATGCTTTAGCAATTACCACCGATTTAAAATCCATTTTGAAAGTTCAATGGTCCAACCCTCGCTGCAGCCTATAGGTGCTCGAAACTTGTTTCAAGACAGGTAGAGGAGGGGGGATTTTATAGTGCTCGAAACTCTTTTTGTTTGATTTTTCTTCTTTCTACCTAAACCTTGATGGACTGCTTGTGGTCAGCTTTATTTTTTCGAAACGCACTGTAGCCATAAAAATTGACTGAACTGTCTGCGGGCATTGTGGAAACTCTTGCTGCCAAATTCCAGAGGACAATGGATAGTTTGATGGTTATTCATTTTTTGAAGTCTTCATACTTGATTTAGCTGATGGTTATTCCATGCCGAGTTAGCTGACGTTTTCACTTTTCCACTATTGAATGAATGATGATATGTACTCCCTCCGCATTAGGCTCAACACAGATCCAGCTTCTCTTAGTCGTAGTACTCCCTCCGCATTATGCTGAACAAAAGTCCAACTTTTCTGATAAGAAATAACAACTTGTGCATATGGATAGATGAGGTATTTTCCGAACATTCTCGTTCCATTTTTCGATTCTTACGGAAAGACTGGGATGAGTCACTCTTTTGACTAATAGGAGGGGATGCGTGACTTTATTCGTAGCTTGCGCTTTCACTTTGGAAATGTCATAATGTTATCGTTCTTGTTTTATTGCTAATATGTTTTAATTTAAACGTATTAATTCTTATATTTAATAATTTTAATATATATATTTGGAATGGGTATATACATTTTTATAAATTTTAATAATTAAACAAATTATTTTTTTGAGAAATGAAATTTTATATAACAACTTGATTTTTAATAGGACTACAATATTAAAATTAATTTACTTTATTAATCTAATTATATAATATTCATATTTAGTATACATTTTATTTATTTAAATATTTTTTTTTCAAATTTTGAATTAAAAATGTTTTCTCCCATATTTCATATATATATATATATATATATATATATATATATATATATATATATGCGCTATTTCTTCTAAATTTTATTCATAGATTGAATTTATAGTAATTTTTTTAAAAAATAAAAATAAAACACTCCCTCCGACTCCCGAGTACTCCCTCCGCATTAGGCTCTAACACAGATCCAACTTTTCTTAGCCGTAGTACTCCCTCCGCATTATGCTGAACAAAAGTCCAGTTTTTCTGATAAGAAATAACAACTTGTGTATATGGATAGATGAGGTATTTTCCGGACATTCTCGTTCCATTTTTCGATTCTTACCGAAAGACTGGGATGAGTCACTCTTTTGACTAATAGGAGGGGATGCGTGACTTTATTCGTAGATTGCGCTTTCACTTCGGAAATGTCATAATGTTATCATTCATGTTTTATTGCTAATATGTTTTAATTTAAACGTATTAATTTTTATATTTAATATTTTTAATATATATATTTGAAATGGGTATATACATTTTTATAAATTTTAATAACTAAATTTTTTTTTATTTTTTTTGAGAAATGAAATTTTATATACCAATTTGGTTTTTAATATGACTACAATATTAAAATTAATTTACTATTATTAATCTAATTATATAATATTAATATTTAGTATTACAATTTTATTTATTTAAATATTTTTGTTTTCAAATTTTGAATGAAAAGTGTTTTTTCCCATATATATATATGCTATTTCTTTTAGATTTTTTTAAAAATAAAAATAAAACATAAAAAATTCTAAATCAAATTTTTTTATAAAATTTCGTGGAAAATAATTGTTAAAGAGTTAGGCTATGCATTCACTTAATACTCTTTGTGGTGATGCTTGTTGAAACCCATTATGGCCTCTACGTTGACACACTCGTGAATTCTAAACCTCGTTGTTTCCACTTCTAGTAGCTTGTGGGGATAAAATGGACACCATGTGGCCTTCTAGAAATGTGAATGCAAATCAGAGTTTAGATTACGATAAGACAGGGAATCCATTAAGTGTAAGCTCGTCTCAATGTATAATGAATATTTGGAAGTATATCTTGCTGAGTTACTTACCCTATTATGTGGCTAGAGAGTCATTATTCCTATGATTTGTGTATGAGCTCTTCCAATTTTTGGTAATGCCTTTATAACAACTATAATTTTCTCGATCTCATTAAGAGTGAGAGCTTTGCTTGGTCTTTTATTACATTGGAAACAATGCAGTTTGTGAATGAAAATATTGAGTTTGTTATTGGAACCAGTTGATTCAGACTGGTTTTACTGAAAATATGGTTCTAGACTACCACTGAAGCGCTAATAAATATATAATAAGGACACAAAACTGTACATGGAAAAACCCTCTTTGCATGTAAAAACCCCAATGCAGCGAAAAATATAAACACTAATTAAATGTTGAATATAGAGTACATTTTACAGCTTACGGTTAGACTTACAACGAGATAAATACATGTATTGTAAGCTCGACGGATAGACACACTAATGTCTAACCTCAGGCTTTGTAGCCCTCGAGGTAGCAATGATCACTCATCAACGAAATTTGTTTGTATAAAACATTTTAAACTATAATAAAACATTTAAAATTTATAAATTGTTTTTTTTTTAATATTTTTTTTTAATGTGAAACTAATGCCTGAGCATGATCATTAGATGCCACTGCATTGAGATAATAAAACGTATTTTTTCAACTACTACCCTCTAAGCCTGAAGTAATATAGGTTCGTTCATAGGTTGCAACGAATATTGTTTGTTAGTAGAAGAAAATAGCACTTGTGTGTTCATGTTGTAATGTATTTTCTTTCATAGATTATTATGTGAGCATGAAGTACTCTCATTATTTTGATATCTCGCTAATTACCTAAGGATTACAAGAAACAATCAAAATTTATTATTTTTCCCTTTTTATTTGGGATTTAAAATCCATAAGTACATTCTACATTGAGGACTATGTAGATCAAAAATGAAAATTTTCCTTTTTTACTGTCACCTGTATAATTAAACTGATTAAAAATTTACACAAGAATATACAAATGGAAAGCATCAGAAGAATGTGTAAAATACTATGACGTCCTTTCAATAGGTACAAACATTTACACGAAGGTTGGGAAAATAACAAATTGGTATATGATCAAATTGGAATCACATTTTTAATGTATTTCTGTTTTTTGTGTACCAGGGTCCATCAAAAGTATGCAACATGGGTACTCCTTGGATGAGGAACTGAATTCTACATTCAATTAGTGCTCCCAACCAAAATTTGAGTAAAATTGTAAGGAAAAAAGTTTAAAATATGAGTTGAAAAAGTAGGTTTCTTTTTTAATTAATATATTTAATTTTTAACTCCAAAAATGGCAAATCATCCTGCATGGTTGACACCATTATCTTGAATCCTAGTTTTTGTAATTTTTATTTTGGTTATACATTTTTGTTTTGAAGCATATTTTTTACCTCAAAAATTCTTTAATGAGTTACTGACTTCATGCCACGTAAACCTCTTCTTGAGTTTGAATACAAAATCCAAGACTACAAGCCAGATTACCCCGCCCCAACATTATAGTTATCCATTGCAACCACTCTACCCTTCTACACATTTTCCTAGCTTGGCCCAACCGCAACAAATACTAGCAAGCCATGAACCCACCTTGAGACCTAGAACTGACATTAGGAGAAAATTTTTATGAAACCTTTTGCTGAGAAACAAAAGAATTAGAAATACAAGCTCTCTCTCCAAAAAACTATCCCTTCTAACTATGGAAACCTGAAAAAATAATAAACCACTGACCAAGCCCTAAAAAATAACAACATCAAGCATATGAAAAAATAATTTTAACTAATTTTCAAAATTAGCTAGGGGGAGAGAGATTACTTATTTAAAACCAAGACAATGCTACTAGAAAATGCCAAGCCTGACTTGTAAACATACCAATTCTTCCTCGAAACAAATCTATTAGTACAAAAACACATTATCAAGCTTATTCTTGTATGTTTACCCACTTTAATACCTCCATCATAGCTGGTAGCTACCAAAATAGGGTACAAAATCAATGATCAATAAACACCATGGTCCTAAACCATCAAACCACATTCATCCTACCAATTCAAGAATAAAAACTCCCAATTCCATCCACAATGTTTTCATTGGAAAAAATGGCAATTCTTCCTTTTCTAGTTCTTATATGGCCGAAGTTTTGGCTAACTAACATGAAAAATCTCCCTCTTCTAGCCCCTACATGAGCTAGTTAACCCCACCCACACTAGGGAATTATCACTCTTAGGTTTCATACGCCCACTACACATCACATACCAAATAATTAGAATCCATGGTACATTGTGACATGTAATGATGAAGTGACTTCAAATGCCTCATGCTAAGGGGGGCATGACATGCCACCCCCCTCTTAATGACATGCATAGTTAGTGGGCTGATGGGCGCCCCCCACTGATCCCATATAATATTTAGCTTCCCACCCCCATCATGGATTAATTGTCATCCTCCATAATATGTAAAAAGGGACCATGAAATTCCACCATATTATATTCATGCCATTCCTCATAAAAAAATAGAGTATTCTCATGAGCCTAAAAATTAGCTAAGACATATGTGTATTTATTCCCAAATAACCTAATATGAGATGAAAAAAATAACTGATATTACTGAGAAACTCAGGATTCGAGAAAAAATAATTTCTAGCCTCCAATTTTTTCTATAATTACTCGAACCTAGTTTTAAAAATAAGCTTTATAACCATAGAAATTATTTATTGTGATTCCCCTTCAAAATGCAACTTGGAATATCCCATTTTACTTGCCATTGTCAGTTCTCTTTCAAGGACCAAAAGAATATGCACTATTATTACTCATATGCCCAAAATAGACAAAGAAAATAATTAGATTTCTACCTTCCAAATCCCGAAACATCCCACCACAACTGACCGGACCTAGGTTCCCCTTGGAGGAACCATCAAAATTAAGTTTAAAGAAATCTTTTGGAGGCGAGGAGAAGAAAGAAGGTCATGATACCCCTGGATTGGATTCCTTATAGAGAGGATAGAGAATTAACAAGGGAGAAAGGTCTAAAAAGATAGGATTCCAACATCGTAAGGAGAAATCTTACAATCCTTCTAAGTCGAAGTTTCATTAAGCATTTTTTCCCTTATATTTTTCTTTACTTTCAAACATAAAAAATATTCTTTGGAGTATGTCTACTCGAATATTATTCTATTCCTTTCTCTCCAGCAATTCCATAATAAAAAGCTTGGGAACATGGTTTAGGATCTACTAACTACAAGGCTCTTAAAGATGTTTGGATGCCATGATGCTATAGATTCAATCATATACTTTCAATGTTGTGATCTTAATACTCAAAGAGCCCCATCAACTTATCACAAATATAAGCCAAAAATGGAAATAGATTCAGAATATGCTCCATGGATTCCTCTTTGTTTCAACAAAGGAAACACAATGAAGGACCCATAAATATTTTTCTTCTAATATGCTCCAAGGTAAGGATTTTTCTATGAATTAACACCCATATAAAATTTCATATCTTTGGCCAAACACCATTTTTTTGATATTTTCCTCCACACTAGATCTTTGGGAAGATTCTAATGTCCCACTATAAGAGAATATCCTTCCTTTATGGTAAACATCCATTTTATCTTATACCCCCATTTAAGTTTATCCAGATCATTAGAGAAAACTATGTTTCATTATTTCAATTCACTAACTCTAGTGGGCCGAAATGATAACACTAGATGTGACTACTAGTCCTCCAATGTTTTCCATTCCTTACAAGGTTGAGAACCCATTGATGGAAAAAAACGACCAAAATAAACAATGGCGAGAACACTCAGTCAAGGCCCGAATTAAGCGCTTATTCATTTTGGATGGTGATTTGGACTAATTCTAATGGATATTGTTACTCCCTTACTCTTCCAACTAACTTGTGAACCCCTTCCTCATTCTCAAAACTGTTATTTATAATTTTCAAAAAATCTCCCAAAAAGGAGAGCTCTTGAAAGTAGTTTAGATACATCCTTTTTGGAGCTGTAAATTTTCATTTTCTTCCTATGCTGGATCAACCTCATTGCCCCAAATATTTGGCCTCATCTCCTTGCAACAAAATTTTTGCTAAACCCATTCAAAAATGAAAATTAAAACCAATTAAAATTGTACATAAAATCAAAGTATCAAAATTGTCACAACAATTTCCCAATCTAAAATTAGTATTAATAAATGAAACTAAAGGATATTCCTACTTTCCATTTCCTCCCTATGGATATTTCTTTGAAAAAATAAATAATAAGAAATCAATTTGCAACTAAAACATATTATGGGCAAATGAAATACCTAAATCAAACTTATAAAATTGATTTTTTGTTGCAAATTTGTTGCTCCAACTTCTACCAACTTTTTGGAACAATAAATATCTATATATTCTTGGTTTAATGTTTACATATTTTTCTCCATGGAATTAGATTTATAACAAGCTCTCATTTTCCTCATTTTATTGAGTCAAGCTCAAGATATGAGCCATCAAAGTTTGAGTTCCAAAACTACTAGTTCGCTGGAATTTACACAGTTTGAGGAAAAGAATTGACCTGTTTATAAATGTTTAATTTAATAAAGGTTTTTTTTATTTTCATAATAAAATTTAACATATTAAAATTAAATATAAAAAACATAATATAAAAATTAAATAAAATAATATAATAAATTAATAAGAAAAAAATTAAATGAATAAAATTAAATATTATAACATAAAAAAAAAAGTAAAAAGAATGAGTGAAGAATGAGTTAAGAGGAGGTATAAGGGGCAATATATATGGGAAATGGAATGTATTGGGAGGAGGGGGTCTCATGTGGACAGTGGGTCCCCTCCCCACCTTAATGAGCTCTTCTAATATGAAATAAAGAAAGAAATAAAGTATTCTTAACGTCCACGAGGCTACAAATAGCCTATGGGACAAATTGCTTCTCCATTTGGTTCTTGTTTTTGGCCCTTTTCCCATGGATTCTTACAATAAATTCTCCCAGCTTCTCGACAAATTCTTCAATTAATAGATTATCCCATGAGCTAGATGTCAGCATATCTACATAATTTTCCTTCTTGTCTTTGAAGACCTCACATTCTAAAATGAATTTCTTTTCTATTTCCTCTTTTCTGGAAGAGAAAGAAATACATACTCTTTCCTCCCACATTTATTGTTTCCTTTTCCAGCACCCTGTTTCACAATTAAGTTGATTAGAATTAGTCCTTAATTAAACAATAATAATTTTGGATCTCCAAGAAATATTGGGCCCTCTGTACGCTTTTTGTTGATGATTATGAGTGGGGTTAAAATCTTCAATGTATTTCTTCTTCTTTCTCCCTGGCTCTTTCTCCCAAGTAGGCTTGTGGAACTTATCTATAACAAAAAAAATTATCCCTTTATTGTTTGTGGGACACATGCTCAAGAAAATACCCCATTTACTAAATCATTTGTTATCTCATCCAAGTGTTCTTTCTTTTGCGCAATATGTCATTAAACACAACCTTAGGCCATCTACCCTCTTTCATTTGCTCAATTTTTAAAAAATACCTTATGACTCGCACCATAGTAATTGCTTCAATAAGAGAAACCCATGTTTCACTTAACAAGATAGCATAAGGAACTCCACTTTTAATTTTGAATTTGTTTGTAATCAAACGCTTCTGAACTTTCCAAATTTGTTTCCACTCCATCTCAGATGTGTTGCTGCCCCACAATTCATAACAATAGAGAATCAATGAGATTAATAGAAGGAAAAAAAGAGTTAGAGTGATTTTCTAGTCCCATAGCTTTGCCTCTTTACACCTGTTTTAAAGAGCATAAAATGATTTCCAACCCCCCAAAGCTCTTTTCTTTCTACAACTATCTCAACTTAATTTTTTGTTGAAGTCAATTTTGAGGTATTTTTAATCTGAAACTTCTTCTAGAATGTTGCCTTCAAAGTAGAACTTAGGTTGGTTATGCTTTCTTTTCTTAGAGAAAAAAACTACTTTCATTTTGCTAATATTGAATTGCATCCCCACCCTTCTAAAAAATTTCTCAAGGGAAATGAAGTGCTCTTGCAAACCAAGAGAAGATTTAACAATCAGTATAAGGTCATCTACATACAAAATAATCCTTTTAACGAAATTTCCCAAATGGATACCGTCACACCCTTGCGAATTTATCCACTCTTCAATCTTATTGATATATAAATTAAAAAGGGTAGGAGACAATGGGCAACCTTTCTTGACCTTCATATCACTTCTAAAAATTTCAGAAATTCCTACTGAATTTCTAATTTTCACTATCACCTCTTCATACAAACTATCCACAACTGTTCTCAAAATTCCTTAGAACCCTGAGTTCCTCCATTCTGCACCAAAGCTTATCCCTAAGAACCTTGTCAAAGGCATTTCTGAAATAAAAAAAGAAACAAAAATATTCTTCATTTTTTTCCCAAACTTTTTCAATGATGTGTGTTAAAGTTATATAATGATCAAATGTGGAATGTTTATGTCTAAAAATTGCTTTCCCTTTAGCACGTTTATCTCTTTATTTTGCCCACTTCTTGATTTTATTTTCTAACACGCTTCCAAATAATTTTTCAAACAAGGCATTTATCATTATGGTCCTGTAATTGGAGGGATTATTGACGTCACCACCATTGAAAAGAGGTATTGCCATACTAATTGTCCAATATGTGGGGAACCCATGCTGTATGATGTTGGTGACTTTTTTGTGATGTGAGGTGAAAGAATTTTTAAGCCCCACTAATGCAAGAATTCTGCTAGAAAGCAGATCCCGCATATAAGAACACAACTGCCTCAACGAATTCTGAAAATGCTCAAAGTTTCTATAATAAAATCATGAAAAACATTCAGCTCAATTTTACATGAAGGCGAAAAGAGCCATACAAATAAACTCCCTTAACTATATAAATTTTTTATGGCCAGATATTACATTGGGTGGCCTCTTGGCTCTTGGCCCTTTAAACCACTCCTCACTCACTCCACTCTTAACTATCTCAGCTCTTCAACTATTCAAGTGTGTTCTCCTCACAAAAACCACTCATATTTATACATAAATAATGAATTTAATTCACTCCAAAAATCTCTCCACCTAATCCTCAACTAAATCTAATTTAAATTCATTTTAGGTGTGGACTCAACAAAGTCTCGTACATAGAATTCCTACTCCCTAATTTTTCTACCTAATTCTATTTTCTCTAATATCCTTTTAAGTAATAAAATAATATTTAAAAAATCCTCACTTTTATCATTTATCTCCTATTTTATTTAAAAATAAAAAATTAATTAATAAAACAATTAAAATGTCACACCCCCCCTTTATTACATATTTAAAAATGAAAATTGGCCTTGATGCTCCTGCATCAGACTCCCAAGGTTGAAATTAATCATGATCGCCAGATCATGTGTTCGGATCTGTGTCTGCCTGGATCCCATATCTTGTGTTGTAACTTTCCATTTGGCGTTGCTTCTATCTATTGTTCTTCTCCAGGTCTCCATACTTTATGCTGCATTGCCCCACTGGCTATGCTTTCACAATCTTTTGTTGTCTCTCTCTTGCTGCTTCTTCTCTGTTTTACTTCTGTTGGCTTCTTCCAGGATATCATCATCATTATCCTGCTTATTAGTTCAATTTCTCGATCCAATATATTTCCTCCAGCATCAGCAATAAAACCTGTACTCACAAAACAATTGTTAGAATAAAAAACATAAGGCTTCAGTGCCCCTTCTGCTGCTAGCAGCATTCCAGTATGCTGCTCTGAAATTCTCTCATCCATCAGCACATCAGTATGCTGATTCAATTCCTCTGTGAGACTATCAATTAGTCCCTCCCCCACATCATCTGGTTGAAAAATGTTTCCCTGTTCTGTGTCTTTCAGCAACTTTCCCTGAAAATAGATCCTCTGCTTTTCTAACTCTCTCCTCTGAAGATCTAACTTTCTGTATAACTTAATAATCTCAAGTGGAGTAGAACTCGGAAATTTTACACAATTTTCCATGCCTTCACTTGCTATTAACCAATCATCACATTCCTTCTCTGAAAGGAATTCTTTACCAGACTTTGCCTTAAGAACTTCATTCTCCTTTGTGACAGTTCCATCAGACTGCTCACCATCTTTCACACATCCTGCAAACATACATAAACTGTGAGAAAAATTACAAGGCTTCATAGCCTCACCTGCTTCTTTTACGAACACATCTTCAGATGCTTCTGAACTATCCCCATAGTTCATGAGATCTTCTCCACTGATCTCTTCACCCAGAATTTCGCCATGTTCCGGGCCACAAATGGAAACATCAATTTTTAACTCAGCCTCTCTGAGTTCTTCACAATTCAGCATCTGCTCAAGCTTTCTCAGCTCCTCCATCAACTGTATGTTTACTTGATTTTCCCTCTTTGCGTGTAGCTTCTACCACTTCACCTTCTTTCTCATCGTCCAACCATGTGTCTGGTTCCTCACACTTTCCTGCAACAACTCTTTTAACAATTCAACAATCATCTTCCCCTCCTTTGTGAACTGCATCTGTTCACGTGTGGACTTCATTTAATTCACTTCCCCGCAATCCTTCGTACTTTTCATTCATCAAAATGCAACTTCTCCTCCTGCGCTTGGCTTCTCTTTGTCCTGGGACCAATCCCTGGCAACCTTTTTGCTACAATTTGCTGCAAACAACACCTTAGCATGCATGTGTTACTTGATAGTAACCCAAAGGGCTACAAACCCACATTCACACTCTCAGATGCATTTAAAAATTCATTTCAAATTAATGCCCCTATAAAATTTGAAATTTGGCAAACCCGCCAAACCCACAACACACACTTTCTTCAATTTTCCAAATAAGAATGTACCTCAATTTTCACAATCTGGGCAATCTCAATTTAACATGTGGAAGCTATATTACTTAAAAAATGATCATAGAACCATTGGAATACCCATTTCAATTGAAATTGAACCAACATTAGAACGTTTCCATAAATCAAAGGTTCAGATTTTGTCCTCACCTCAAAAGAGCTTGAACCAACATTTGAAGTTTACAAAACTTCTTTTAAATGTGCCATGGCGAACATATATCCACATCTCCAAATCGAATGCTATGAATATTTACTAAGCTTTGGATTTCAATACCCAATTCAATGGACTCTTCCTTCTCTCGATTAACTCTCAATTGCCAACAACTGTTATTTCGGACCCATACATCAATGGTTAATAAACAATTATCAATAACATTTCATGAAATGCTCACGGCAACACCAACACCAAAGTAATACTTGGTCCCAACAATTAACACATAGCAATTCAATTTATCATTTACAAGTGAGGCGATACCACTGGTTTAGCGCCTCAAATCCTTCTCTTCTGCTTCAGCACTCATTGAAACTTCTGCATTATCGAATTTCTATTTGATTCACAGTTTCACTAACCCACCATTTTCTCGGCTATTTCTAATTGAACTCTCACAACAATAATAAATTTGGATTTCAATAACACTTGGGCTCACAATTTAACTTACCATTTTAAACCATACGTTGCTTCATAGATACAATGCCAGTAATTCTACCTCTTGCATCTCTGCAATCGATGTGCGCTTTCCCTTCACGATTCTGCATTGGACTTCGATGCTTCATAATTCACCTGCAGCACGACAGCGCTTCTGCGCTCAACTAATGTGCGCTCTCTTCGTCCATTTTTTTTTATAATAATACACCATCCCAGTGGCTGTCAATTATTAAACGGTATGTCACAAATAATCTGGATGCGATGACGCATGTACAGGATGGACGGTTCTTGTACAGTATGACACTTGTTGATTCACATTGCGAATGTCGTCCTTGAGGAAGGGATCACAGAATGAGAAGCCGGAAATGGCATTTTTGTATCACTAGAATATAATTTTTTTAGCCGAAGAATTAATGTTTGAAGCAAGCTCTCAAACATAAAAAATCCCGATCAAGATTAGATCACAAAAATGTGAAGACATTAAATCATATATACAAACATGACTTTTAAAGATTATTAATCACTGGATCTTTTGTGCGGTGTGGATAATCCCGCTTAAGATCTGAACCAGAAATGTGCAGACCAAACCTCCCCACGCTAAACCATATATACATACATAATTTCAAATTCAAACAGGTGTCTTTCTTACGATTTCAATGATCCAATAGGCAGATCATATTCCAACAGATCACCAACACTTGAGTCTCTCCTTGTATATATTTTTTTCTAGGATCAAATCCAACACCCACAGTAATGCCACAGGCTCCATGGCTCCACGTCCATGCTCCAATATAAAATCACGCAGTCGGTTCCATGAAAACAAGCACGCCCAAGCATACAGTGACTTAAATTACATTGTAGTCTTCAATATAAAGATCCCCTTCCCTGTGCTCGCACAAAATGACAAGCCACACAAGAGTGTTTTTACATGTCGCTGGAAAAAATGACACATTGTAGTCACAAGCTCCTCCAACATTGGAAAATCCAATTTGCAACTTAATCAAACGTTCTACGATCGGCGGATACACAAAACTCACACGGTTTAGACTCTCCATCCACACATTGTGGTTCATGCAGATCGATTATAAATAAAATCTCAAATGCGATTTCAAATTCCCAATCCCTCTTCGCTGTTCGTTACACAATAGAACATGTAATCAAACCATCCCATTGAACACTATATGCAAAAACAGCAGTGTACCCTTGCACTGTATAAATTTACATCAATAAGAAAATCACGTTGTGAAATCGATCCATTCTGAGATCGATTCACACAATTCTACACAACATTTAAAGAATTCAAGAATATTTATCCTCAAACCATACAATCAAAACTCCTCATGCACCGGCTCTAATACCAAAATTATGCAGGAATTCTACTAGAAAGCAGATCCCGCATATAAGAACATAACTGCTTCAACGAATTCTGAAAATGCTCAAAGTTTCTATAATAAAATCATGAAAAACATTCAGTTCAATTTTACATGAAGGCGAAAAGAGCCATACAAATCAACTCCCTTAACTATATAAAAATTATGTGGCCAGATATTACATTGGGTGGCCTCTTGGCTCTTGGCCCTTTAAACCACTCCTCACTCACTCCACTCTTAACTATCTCAGCTCTTCAACTATTCAAGTGTGTTCTCCTCACAAAAACCACTCATATTTATACATAAATAATGAATTTAATTCACTCCAAAAATCTCTCCACCTAATCCTCAACTAAATCTAATTTAAATTCATTTTAGGTGTGGACTCAACAAAGTCCCTTACATAGAATTCCTACTCCCTAATTTTGCTACCTAATTCTATTTTCTCTCATATCCTTTTAATTAATAAAAGAATATTTACAAAATCCTCACTTTTATAATTTATCTCCTATTTTATTTAAAAATAACAAATTAATTAATAAAACAATTAAAATGTCACACCCCGCCTTTATTACATATTTAAAAATGAAAATTGGCCTTGATGCTCCTACATCACCCACTTTAGATACCCTACTTGGAGTTCAACTAAGTGTTTTTCTTTTCCAGCAACCAACTTCTTGATACCCATATCTACCTCTTGCACCGTGAAGATTTTTGTGTCTATGTTGACCAAGAGATGAGGGTCAACCTTGGTATCCTACTCATAAAGTTTTCTTGCATAGTCAAACAATTTAGAAGTTGTAATGTTGTTTTCAGTTTGCACCTTTTTCAGTTGGAGCTCCTTCAACAATAAATTTGGGTTATTTTTCACAAGGAAGATTAGTTCTTCTGTCCTTGAAACCATGAAATCAACCTTTTTCTTTCTTAATATCTTCTTGTAATCTTTGAGATTTATGTTATGCTTGTCTTGTTCCTTCCACATTCTCCTTTCCTTTTTTCATTCCTCGTTAAACGAAGCATTAACCACAAATGCATTTTTCCAGACTTCTTGATTTTTGCGCTTTTGCACTTTGAAAGTGCGCTTTGAATTAAGTGTGTTAATTCGTCACTATGAAATCCATGAAATGATATTTCCTCCTTCTTGAAGAGCCTCTCTAGCATTATTTTTAAGGTGTTACAATTTTCTGGAGTCAAAAGAATTCTGCCCTTTGGGGGATTTTGTTGAACACACTGAGTTTTTGGCCCTAATTGTTTCCTTCTGGTCCAAGTGAAACTTAAATGAATTGGCTTGTGATCTGATTTTAAGTCCCAAATTTGATCTCCAATCAACACTTCTTCCATTTTCTCACAAAAAAACATGCGAGAAAATTACATAATCTACTACACTTTCTCCATTGTAAGCATTGCAAGTGAAATTAGCAAACTTTTCCCACCTAGTCAAACGATTAAAAATGATTAAATCAAAAGCCCCATATAGCGTAAGAAATTGTTCAGCAAAGATATTGCAGCCTTTATCCTCTGAAATTATTTCCCACTGATGATTACTCTCTTCTGTAAGCTAGATATGGTCACAATCTTCTCTACAACAAAGAATTCTAGCTTTCTCACTTGTCCTCCTAACATTGAAATCCCCCACTATAAGGACTTCACCTAACTGAGAATATGTTGCAATATCTGCTTTTAGGGCAACAAAGGGAAATTTGTGGTCAAGCCCTCTACTTTTGTATATTTTTTAAACTTGTGGCACAAAACAGCATGCTACCATTCTGATGTGATTTCCATTTTCAGATATTTTAAGTGAAACAAATTGCTTATTTGGGTCTTCTTTTTCTAGCTAAATCAAACGACCTTATTTTTGTTTCACTAATACCATGATACCCCTATGTCCTTTTCCATTTCTTGTTGCATTGGTCCACACTACTATCTTTAACACTGTTACCGATGAAATAGGTAACCTGATCTCAAAACGGGAACTCTAGCCCAAAAAGACTCAAAAAATATGAAAAAACACCCCCAAAACAAAAAAAGTGTATTCCAGAACACACTTGGTTTTTTTTTAAGGTCAAATTTCAACATTTTATAAAATTATGCTAAAAACAAAATTGTTTCTTGAAAAAAGGATTGAAAAAACACCCTCAAAACAAAGTCAGGTGATTCTAGCACGAGAAAAAAAAAATTTGTGTCATATTTTTGACATTTAAAAAAATAGAAATAACATTTTTTAATTTTTAAAATTCAAACATTAAAAAAAAAAAACCTAAATTTTAAGAAAAAAATTAAATTTAAAAAATAAAAACATTTTAAAGCTTAAAATTTAAAAATCTATAGGAATAAAAAAATAAAAATAAAAACAAAATAAAAATTTTATTTCACTCACTGAATTAAAAAAAACATAAAATTTAAGAAAAAAAAAAAAAAAAAATTAAAGATCAAAATTTCAAAATATATAGAAATAAAAAAATAAAAATAAAAACAAAATAAAAATATTAAATTTAAAAAAAAAAAAAACAAGTTAAAAAAAGAAAGAAATTATAAAAAATAAAACATAGAAATTAAATTTAAAAAAGAAAAAGAAAAAGTTTATTAAATTAAAAAAAAAAAAAATTAATATAAAATATTAAATTTAAAAAAAATATATTACATTTTAATAAATTTAAAACTTTAAAATAAAAATTAAAAAAAAAACATTATTAAAATTAAAAGTAAAAAAATGAAAAATAAATTAAAAATAAAAAATAAAAAATAAAATACAATAAAAATATTAAATTTAAAAAAATATATATTAAAAAAACAAATAAATTTTAAAAAATGAATTAAATTTAAATTATAAAAAATAATATATATATATATATATATATATATATATATATATATATATATATGAACTTAAATTAAAAATATATATTAGATTTTATTAAGTTAAAAAAAATGTTGATATTAAAATAACAAATTAAATTTAAAAAAAAAAATATTAAATTTTAATAAATAAATGAATAAACAAAGAAATTTTGAAATAAAAAATAAATTTTAAATATAAAGAAAAAAAAACATTGTTAAAATAAAAAGTTAAAAAACTTTAAAAATCAATTAAAAATTGAAAATTGAAAAAAATAAATTAAAAAATATATATATTAAATAAAAAACAAATTAATTCGAAAATATTAAGTTTAATTAAAAAGAAAAAACTAATTTTAAATACACAATTTTAATTGAAATAAAAAAAATATAAAAAATTTATGTAATTAAAAAAATAATAATAATAAATTAAAAAATTAAAAAAAAAAATATTAAATTCAAATAAATAAATAAATACAAAATTTATTAAATTTTAAAAAATTAAATGAAAAAACTAAACATAAAATTTAATAATAAAATAAAATATGAAAAAATTTAAAAAATAATATCAATTAAATAAAAAATAAAATACAAAATTCAATAAAAACTATTAATAAAATTTAGAAAAAAAAATTAAAAGCAAAAAATAATAAAATTAAAAAAAAAATAAAAAATAAAAAAAACAAAAAACAAAAAAATTAAAACAAATTTAATTTCAAATATAAAAAAGAAAAATTAAATTTAAAAAAAAAAAAAAAAATTGAATTTAAAAAAAAAGAAAAAATTTAAAGAATCAAATTAAAAGAAAAAATATTCAGAATTAAAAAAAAAAAGAATATTTTGATGGTGGTGGCACTGCCAATCGGCGTCCCACCCACGTGGCGGCGGAGGCCGACCATTGGGCAGGAGGGCCATTCCCGGAATGGGCCTCCCCGCCGCGAGAGGGCGATTCCCGAAATTGGCCTCCCTCCGCGGGAGGGCGATTCTGGGAATCGGCCTCCCTCTCGCAAGATGGTGGTTCCCGGAATCGGCCTCCCGCCGTGGGAGGGCGATTCCCGGAATCGGCCTCTCCCCGCGAGAGGGCGATTCCCGGAATCGCCCTCCCGCCGTGGGAGGGCGATTCCCAGAATCGGCCTCTCCCCGCGAGAGGGCGATTCCCGGAATCAGCCTCCCGCAGCGGGAAGGCGATTCCTGGAATCGGCCTCCTGCAGCGGGAGGGCGATTCCTGGAATCGGCCTCCTCGCCGCGGGAGGCCGATTCTCGGAATCAGTGTCCCACCGCGGCAGGGCAATTCCCGGAATCGCCCTCTCGCCAAGGTGGCGACGGAGGTCGACCGCTAGGTGGGCGGGGGGCTTCATGCAGCCTCCCCGCCTGCCTAGCGGCCGGCCTCGGCCGCCACCTGGGCGGGTGGCCGATTGGCGGCGCCACCATGATCAAAAAATTCAATTTTTTTGATATATTTTTTAATTTTTAATATTTTTTTTTTAATATTTTTTTTGAATTCAAAAAATTTAAAAGTATTATTTTTTTTTAATTCAAATTTTTTATTTTAAATTTAATTTGTTTTTTTTTTGTTTTTTTTTTTTTAATTTTGTTTTTAAATTTAATATTTTAGATTAATTATTTTTTTAAATTTATTAAATTTTAATTTAATTTATTATTATTTTTTTAATCTTTTAGTTTATTTAGTTTTTCATTTTTAAAATTTATAAATTGTTTCATTTAGAAAAAACCAAATTATTTATGGATATTTTTTTTTTAATTATTTGCACGTGGGTTTTTTCATTTTTTTTGTTTTTTGATGATAGTTTTTTTTATTTTAATTTTCTTTTTCAATTTTAAATTTTGTTTTTTTTTTAATCTGTTTTTTTGTTAATTTTAAAATTTGTATTTTTTTTCTTCTTCTTATTATTATATTTTTAATTTAAATTTTTAAATTTAATTTTTCCTTTTTTGTATTTTATTTTTTTAATCTAAGTTTCTATTTTGTAATTTAAATTATTTTAAAATTTTCTATTTTAATTTTTTTTTTTAATTATATGTTTTTTTTAATAACTTAGAAAAAAATGTTTTTGATGTTTTTTTTTTTCATTTTTTGGTTAATTTTTGGTTTTTTTCTTTAAATTATGTGTTTTTTTTTTTAAATTTTGTCATTTCTTTTGATATAATTTTCAAATATTTTTGTTTTATTTTTTTATTTTTTTTTGTTTAATTTTTTTTTTTAATGAGTTAATTTTTATTTATTTTTTACATTTTTATTGGTTTTTTTTTTTTTTATATATATATATATATATATATATATATATATATATATATATATATATATTTTTATCTTAGTTTTGTGTTTTATTACCAACATGAAAATCACCACTCTAAAAAAAAAAGGTTGATGCTGCATCAATACATTTCAAAATTAGCATGAAAATCACTGCTCTTAAAAAAAGAGTTGATGTTGCATCAATACGTTTCAAAATTAGCATGAAAATCACTAACATTTTAAAACAAATATTGATACTTAATAAATAAAAATATTAGAGTGTCAAAAATTTGCACAAAAAAAAATGGGGTGATTCTGCATCACCACTTTTCAAAATCAGGAGCTTTTTATGCTGCCAAAAAAAAGTAGGTAACAGTGCAGTTACCTATTTCATCGGTAACAATGTTCTTTGAGTACCCTTAAAACAAAGTTGTATTTCACCCTTTATTCTCATGTGTTTCTATGAGGAAAATTATGTCTCTACCTTTCATAATAGACCCTAACCCAGGTCCTCATCTCCATGGATAACACCTCCAATTCCAACAAACTAATCTTAAGGAAACTTGGCTATGACTTTATTGCTATCTTTTTTGACATGAAAGACTCACAATTGAGTCTTTTTCCCTGCTTACCCATACTAAACTTGCTTCCTCATTTCTTGCTGAAGAGTTTGCTACCTCTTCTTTGTTATCATTTTGCTGCCTTGTTTTGTAACAAGGTCCAAATTGTGCCATCAAAACTTTACCTTTTTAAATCCATGCTCTCTTCCCCTCATCTCCTGCTACCCTAACCTTTGACATTTCTTCCCTCCTTTCCTCTTGTTTTCTTACAATTAAATATTCTTCTAGAAAAAACCAAGAACCCCCCAAGAGTTTCTTCTTTCTTAGATTGATATCTTTATCATGCAGGCAAGGCATGATGAATTTTATAGGTATGGATTTGTCACCATTAAGCTTACCTACTCTCCATGCTTTGCATATTTTTCCTTACCCTTGCAGCTTGTCTTTCAAGAAGTTTCTTGTAAGGTCAAGAGTAGATTCAGTTTTCCCATAATATTTCACCCCTTTAATAATTATGTTTTTTACTCTATCGTGCCTTTCCTTTCTTCTTTATCTTGTATGTGGTCAACCAGAATGTATATTTCCTCTTCCCTCGTAGTAGAGTTTCTAATAACTTGAGTCTAGGTTTTGGAAACTTTTGTGGAATCTCCTTTCCTTTCTTCTCTTATTGTCTCTTCATGGTTGTCTATTTGGGTAACTAATTTCCCTTTATACTAGGATGGCTTGACATTCATCACCTTTGAATTGTCCACTACAAATTTATTCATGTTTTGCACATTCGCCTTCATGCGTTGCCATTTTGTCTTCCTTATCAATTGAGCTTCCTATAGCAATGCCACTGGCTCTTTCACAACTAAGATAGTTACTTATCAAACGAGAAAATTACATGGTGCACGTTTTTTTGAGGTAGCAAAAAAAACACCTGATTTTGAAAAGTGGTGATTCAGAATCACCTTTTTTTTCGAGCATAGCTTTCGCACTTTAAATTTTCTTATGATTTTTTTTAAAATGTCATCATTTTTATGTCGAGTTTGAAAAATGACTTTTTTTGGAGCATATTTTTGGAACTTTAATTTTTATTTTTATTTTTTTTAAATATCACGATTTTCATATTGATTTTGAAAAGTGGTGATCTTTTATTTATCAAGTTTGAACAATTGTTTTAAAACGTTACTGATTTTCATGCTAACTTTGAAAAGTGTTGATGCAACATCAATCATTGTTGTTTAGAGTGGTGATTTTCATCTTGGTAATGAAACATAAAAATAAAATGAAAAGACATGACAAAAATATCAAATATTAGAAAACCAATAAAAGTGTAAAAAAAAAAAGTTGTAAAAAAGAAAATTAAGAAAATAAATAAATAAATAAAAGAAAAATAATTAAAAAATAATTAACCCAAAAAAAAAAGAAATACACAACAATGATTAAAAAGAATGATATAAAATAATTAAAATAAAAAAAAAATAAAAAATTGAAATTTAAAAGAGAAAATTTCAAATTTAAAAAGAAAAAAAAAACAGTAAATGAAAAAAAAAGAAAAAAAAGAAAAAAGAATATATATATATATATATATATATATATATTAAAAAAGCATAATTCATTTTTTTAATCAATTATAATAATATATATATATATATATATATATATATATATATATATATATATATATATAATTAAATTAAATTAAAAAAAATAAAAAAATTAATGTAGTTAAAGAAATCGCCTGCCCTGGGGCCCACGAAGCTCAGCCAGCAGGGGTCGATTCTCATAATCTACCCCAATTTCCCTATGGCCACAAGCCTCAGTTGGAGGGCCCTCAAGGGGAGAGCTACCACGTCTCCCGTCATCGTTTGGATGAGCCCTGTGGCCCCAAGGGCGGCAAGGTCAATTCTCATAATTAACCCCCACATCCCTATGGGTTGCAGGGCTCAGCTGTGGGGTAGAGTGAGAATTGCTAACTCTCTCGGTGCCCACGAGCCGAGCCTCGCGACCCCTAGGGTGCCCGAGTTAATTAGTTTGTTTTTTTTTAAATTTAATTTTGTTTTTTTGTTTTATTTTTAAATTTAAATTTATTTTATTTTATTTTTTTAAATTTATTTGTCCTTTTTTATTATTTATTATTTCTAAATTTAATATTTATATATATTTTTTAATTTAAAGAAAAAAAGTTATATATATATATATATATATATATATATATATATATATATATATATATATATATATATATATATATATTATCATTTTTTTTAACCTTTTTTTTAAATTTTTTTTCTTATTTTAAATTTTTTGGTTTAAAGTTTCTTCTTAAATCTTTTTTTTTAATTTTAATTATTTTATTTTATCACTTTTTTTAATTATGTTTTTTTTATTATTAATTTTTGTTTATAACTTAAAAAAATTGTTTTTTTTTGTTTTGGGTTATTTTCTATTTTTTTTCTTTACATTGTGTGTGTTTTTAAGTTTTTCTCTTCTTTTTTTTCGAAATTTTTTGTTTTTTTATTTTTATTTATTCTTTATTTTTTAAATTTTTTTGTGATATTTTATCTTTAATATGATGCCTAAAAATCATTGGAATTTTAAGACTTTTGATATTTTATCTTTAATTTCATGTTTATCGATGAAATTTCAAGGTTTTTGAAAGTCATGATATTTTATATTTAATGGAATTATTAAAATATGTTGACAATTTACCCCGAAAAAAGAAACACGTTATTCCAACATCAACACTTTTCATTTTCAAGGTGTTTTTTGCACACACAAAAATTAACGACGTTATTCAAGCAATTAACACTTTTTGTTTTCAGGGTACATTATTCCAGCATCAACACTTTTCGTTTTGAGACTGTTTTTTGCACAAAAAAAATTGGCGACGTTATTCCAACATCAAAATTTTTGGTTTTCATGTTTTTTTTGCACACACAAAATTGCTGACATTATTCCAGCATTAACGCTTTTCCTTTTCAGGTTGTTTTTCGCACAAACAAAATTGGCCTTTACTTACATTTTTAAAAAACGTTGAAAATTTACCTTGAAAAAAAATGGTTATTCCATAATACAACTTTTCATTTTCGGGTTGTTTGTTCATGGTTTCTTGATGTTTTTTTGGTTAGAGTTCTCGTTTTGAGGTAATATTTCTCATTTGATAGGTAGCTTTGTTGCTTTCTTCTAAAGTCAAGTTTTGAGCTGTTATTATATGAATTGTACAATCTCTTTCCTACTCTTTCGCTTCTACAACTCTTCGACACCTAATCCGCTAAGGGTTAAGGTGTGGGAAATGGACAGTGAAAGGAAGTTCGAGGGAGCTTCGAATGTGGAATCCAAGTGTCACCTAATGTACTATAAATGTATATCATTATGAATAATAAATTAACTCGCGCTTATCTATCTTCTTCTCCCTATTCCTGCCTAATCCTTTGCTAAGTTTAACATGGTATTAGAGAAGGTGTGTTCATAACTATCTCAATATTGTGTGAGCCATTGTGTGAGACAATTATTTTTTTGGTTGTGTATTCCTACAAAATATTGTGCATTGTTTTACTACGTCGAGAAATTGTTTCAGACTTGAGTGGTTGAGAAATTGTGCTACATTGTTGAATTTTTTTCTGTGTTGAATTATTTTGTTTTTGTTGTGTTGAATTATTTTTCTAGAGCAGACCCACAGCTCCAGGCCTCTCCCACTGTCGCTACTCCCACGCGCTGCATACACAGCTTCCCCGTCTCTCCCCCCATCACTAATCATGCGCGCTGCATACGTTGTTGCTCTGGATCCCTCCACACAGTTCCCTCTTCTACTGCCTCCTACACCTTCATAGCGCCTATGGATACCTCCTCTCGATTCTCCCTCCTCCCTATGGGCTCACCACCCTGCCCGCTCCCACCCCCTGCTCCCACCTATTCAGCGCTACCTCCTTGCACGCTCCTTCCCCCCGATCATGCCTCGTCTTCTCTCCCTCCCCGCCCGCTACACCCCTCCCTTCTCCCCTTCTCCCTAATCCCACTATCTTCTCCCTCCACCCTTCCCCCTCCTCTCTCCTCCCTACAGGCTCGCCTCCACACCTGCTCCCGCCTACTTGACTCTCCCTCCCCACACATTGCACCCATCCCTTCTCCCCTTCTCCCTATTCCCATTGTCTTCTCCCTCTGCCCTTCCCTTGCTCCCTCCTTCATGTACAAGACTTATCCCTCCTCTCTTCCCCCGCTCCCTCCTTCGACCTCCCCCTATACGATCTACCCAGGTCCCACCTCCCCTTATTCAACCTCCATAGTTTTTACCTCCTCGAGGTCCTAGCTCCCCCAAGTCTGACCTTCCCCAGGTCGGACCTCCCCTAGAAAAAAAATTGCAAAAAAGAAGATTATTGAATGAAAAAAAAATTACACTAGAATTGAGTTTTTTTGCAGCAGACAGAAAATAACACAGGAAGCTAATGTAGTAGAGCCATATTTGTTGTGGTGTCTGGCCCACTTTCAACCCATTACTTCACTTGAAGAGGTCCATGTGGATACTTTAATGAAAGTTTTGTTTGGACGGTGAGACACAAGGAGAATTACATTTTCAAGGATAATATTTATTTCTTGCAAAAGGTTATTGATTGAGTAGATTTCCCTCTTATAATTGGGCACATTAAATTTGGAAGAATATTGCAAGTACATTTTTTATCATTTCTTCACTAGAGTTGTTTTAAAAATGACAAAAATTCATGGATTATTAGAGTTATTGCGAACTCTAATCATGTCCACTACTAACAACATAGTCCAAATCAGTAAGAACAATGTCTCTGATATTTTAGCCTGTTTTAAAAATGCACAAGATAAGATTGAATTTTTGCAGCCTGAATATCAACTACAACAAGAATAATTACAGTAGCGGAGTCATCATTCTAAGCTTGTTTATGTTCAAAAATTTGATACAAACTCCCATCAGCAACAAGATACTATTCATATCACTGAGCCTATTACAATAGAATATTTGAATGTAGAAGCAAAAATCCAGCCTGCACTTCCCAAGCCCATCATCAAACCATGGGAAGAGTTTCTCCACAACAAGTGTAGAACTTGTCTTGGATATGACAAGGATGTGTCCTTTCATATTCTAGACTACTCCAAGTCCATCAAATTTTAGAGTGCCAAATTTCTTCATGACAGTTCACCTTCAACTGTTCCATTTTCTGCCCCTCCACAACAACAACGAAAAATTGTAAAATGGAAACACTGTGACAGAATTGGCCGTATGAAAGGTCACTATTTTGATCTTCAGCCATGCAATAATTGTGGTAAGCACACTCATTCTTCACACAAATGCTTCAGAAACAAGCCTCCTCCAAGAAAAAAGATTCATCTTGGATGGATCGCTTCTTGGAAATGGTCATCAATAACCAAGAAGATGTTTTAGTCATATCTCAGAACTTGTTCTAGAGTATTCAACAACCTTGTAGTTGATTTTTTGCCATCATCTCACCTTTTATCTAACAGGGAGGGAAATAATGGCCATGTGCAAGCTTGAAAGCCACTTCAAGCGAGCCTGAGCCACAACATGTCATTCCAGATTCAGAGTTGTAGCGAGAGACACAGATTCCCATGAGCATGCCTTTGGTTGGTGCTCAACCTTAAACCATCTATGCGAGGTTGATATTCTTCCTCTTCAAAGAATTCCAGACACTTCCTTTAACATAATACTTCAACTTATTTCCAGTTTTGGTAGATTTCCAGGAAATGTATTAAGCATTCCAGAGTTAGTGGTCATCCTTAAACCATCATAGGTTGTAGACCTCCCTTCTTCCATGTTGATGGTCTGGATCTTCAAAATATGAGGAGCACTTCCTCTAGAAGAACACCCAGCTTCTTTCCAAATTTGGAAGAGTTTTTGGAACTACACTAAGCATTCTATTGTTGGTGGTCATCCTTAAGCCACTTCTTTATGCCAACATTTTAGAGAGCTCGTTCAACATAGTGTTGACATGCATAATTTACATATTTTTATTACATCTCTCTTCTTGGACCACACATACCCATTTAGATTAAGGGGGGAAATGTTGGACACGTAGTCCGCTGAGGGTTATGGTGTGGGAAATGGACAACCAAAGGAAGCCCAAGATACCTTGGAATGTCGAATCCAAGGGTCGCCTAATGTACTATAAATTTATATCATTGTGAATAATAAATAAACCCACACTTATCTATCTTATTATGATTATTCTTGCCTAATCCTTTGTTGAGTTCAACAACAACCTCCAACATATTTTTTACATTTAAAAATTATTTGACGTAAAGAACAAATGACCAAGTGAGAGGTGTGGATTTGGGACTATAGAAGGCAGAATCATCAATGAATTTTTGGTGTGGATATGGTACTATAGAAGGCAGAATCATAAATGAATTTTCCTTTTAATTTAGAGATGTTGTTGCCACATGCTTGCAAAGAGGACTTGTTTGAATATTTTTTATTATGAAGGACCGAGTAATTTCTCTTTGAGACCCTTTTTTCATTCTCTTCCCCCATTTTGATGAGCTAGTCTTCATTTTAAAATGCCATGATACTATTTTGCATAAACCCAAATACACTTCGCAGGTTTGGCTAATGAGAAAATTTTCACTTGCCCCTATATCATTTTTTACAGGGGCTCTGAAGTTTATTTCCATTTTATCACGTTTTAATGAATTTATGTTATATTCCCAAATCAAACCCTTGAAACCCTAGTTTTACATGTTCAAATGTTTAGAGATTTGGCTTCTTATGTGAAATAGCCATTTAGCTGTCTACTTCAGGTAGGAATACTAGCACACACTCCACATTCCTCATTCCATACCTTCAGCGAGAGTTCTTACGAACTACACATGTTTACATCATCTGAAATCTTTCCATCTCGCCAATTTCCTTGCATCCCTGAATGAACTGCACCTGCAAACTATTTCCATGGACGACCCACACCTAAAACCCCGCACCTGAGAAATTATAACCTTTGTAGATGAATTTTAGATAAGTTTCAGCTTTAGTAGGCACCTGTAGCACAGTCCCTGCCTGGAGTCAATCTGGTGGATGAAGTGATACACTTCCGCCCTTTGTTGTGCTATGAAATATCTTTTCCCTACAATCTTCATTTGTGCCGCTTGAAGCCCTTGAACAAACTTAACAGATTTTATGGAGTTCGCTTCTATGCTTTCAATGCTCTAGATTCCTTGTTGTGTTTATAACTTTGATTGGATGTTTTATGGTTTTCTAAGCTATTAGAAACTAAAAAATAACATGTACAAATTTCAAGAAAAAATTCTTTCAAATTACTGAAGTAGGTGCCTTTAACATATTTTATGCTGGTACATGTTGAAACTAGATAGAATCTAGACCCATAGACTAATGTCGAGTGAATGTGTGTATATTATTATATAATTCCAGATGAATTTTAAATCCCTTAGAGCCCTTCTTACTACGACTTTTTAGCTCCTATTTTGATGTCATTTTGGGGTTGACTAAGCTCGAGAGTTATTACTCTATGAAAAATTTAAACTTTCAAAGAGTTGAAGAGAGGATGATGTAATAAGTTTGTTTTATTTGTTTCAATATATACAAAACTCGACTATAGTGGTTTTTAAAAAAAATATTAAATTAACTAATTAATAATTAATTAAATTAGTAAAAAAGTAAGTAAATAATTAAAAATAATTTTTACAAGTTAATTAAGTTAATTAATAAAACAAAAATAATTAAATAAATATCCCTTCATGTGGGTGTTAGATGGCACGATGAAGTGCATGCGACGAGACAGATGGATCCCATAGGCGAGCCACCTGCCACACCTCCTCCCTCCCCCTCCGTATCTTAATGCTGAAGCATGTGAGGAGTACAATCTTGGTTTGGAAAATCGTCGATGGTCTAAGGGAAATTTTGATAGTTAATGAACTACAGGAGGGAAATCACACAGTGCACAAAGACGAGGCTAGCCACCACAGGATGCATGCACGCGAAGCTTCTATGCTCACGAGGCCTACCCTTCAAGAAGATCATCCTGTTGTGTTAAGTGTCCTAGTGAGCTTCCATATCAGGGTCTCTTGCAGTGAGGTCTGGAAGAGGAGGATGGACTGTTATCTTTCCAACATCTGGCTAACCCTCATTCCGAGGTAAAAATGAGATGTATACATGGGGGATGCTTGGGGGTGCAGGTCCCCGATGATGATTATGAGGTACCTGAAATATTGGAAGCTTCTAGCTACGTGTCTGACATCATGTACAAATTCGATGCCAGGTTGATGCGTTGGAGTTGGAAGCCCTAGCCGGTGCTGTGAATTCCCGAAGTACCTTGGTGAAGTGCTACTGGCTCATGAAGAATTTTTTTACTGCCTCTCTTGTACAATGAAAAATCTCAGTGGAGAGGCTCAACCGCCAAATTACGCAAGGCAACCATGCGTTGGACAAAGCTCGCGAGACCATGGACCTAATATTCTATGGACGTGAGCTCCTATTCCAGGTGGGAGGGTAGCAAGCAACATACATCTTCAACGCATTGCCTTTCACCACCCTTAAGCCTCTGAGTCCTTCGGTGCCAGTGAGGCCAAAGCCAAGGAGAACTAGACTGGGGAAAAATGGCCACGTCAAAAATTCTGAGAAAGATGCATATGCCTCCACCTCTTCTGCGGGAATATCGGTTGCGGAAGATGACGACAAAGCTGGAACGAATGGGGAAGAATTTCGGGTGGAAGCTATGCTTGAGAGTGGTGGCGCTCCCTCCAGTAGCAAAACAAAGAGAAGAGAATGTCTGGATAGTCTTCATGCATGGTGGGTGGCTCGGTACATGAACGAACCCAAGGAATCCGGGGTGCTCCCTCTGGACCCTACTCTTGTTGGATTCTGGAGGAGTTTCCTCCCTAACTTTTTTTATGCTTTCTGGTGTCGGTCTGTCAAGTTGGCATAATCTCAAGTCTATTTTTTTCCTCTATGTTAAAAAGGAATCTTTATCTATTTTTTTGGTTTTTTTCTATGCTTTTTAACGTGTAGCGATAGGTGGGTTGGTTTCCCTCTATTGGGAAGCCCACAAGCACCAACCAAACCTTGATTTTGATTTCGTCAGGTGTCGAAATTCGCTGGCCTCCTGATGGCTCTGGTTACCTAGCCTGTAATATATTTTGTGTACAATAATAGAATAGCTGGAACTTTAGAAGAAATTAAATAATTAATTAATTTTTAAATATTTAAAATTAATTAAATTTATAAGGTAAAATAAAATACATTTTTCACATATTTTAAGTCGAGGCCATGAAATTCAACCAAACTTCGATTAAGCCTAATTTCCAAACCGTAAGTCTGAACAACGTCAAACTTGAACCACTAGAAATATAGTGGCAAAACACACACAGTGAAGCAATCAAAATGAAAATCTGAAAAAAAAGTGTCCCACAAAATTAACAAAATTAAAGCATTAAATGAGTGATTTGGTAAAAAATTACATGGAGGGACTCCATAATAACTTTCGAAAATTATGGGGGGTGTTGTGGCCACAAAAATTGACAACACATGAGCACAGAGTAGTAATATATGGTTTAGGATAATAGGAATAAATTTACCGAAACTCGGAAAAAAATATTTCAAAATTTTCTTGCACACTACGTAATTTTGAATGGTCCCACATAAGATGAATCAAGGTAGACAAACTCATAAAAATAAAAGTATTTGAATTTTCAATCTAAAACAATGAATTCAAATGTGAGTGACAATTATTATTTTTAAACTCTTTCTCTACAATTGGGTATTAAAGATAGCTATGAGGATTTTAAGGTTAGTATGCATCTATTATAAATAAAATTAACTCCTTTTTCTGACATCGCTTCGTTTCTACGAGGATTATTCAATACCTCGACGAAGTTGTAGTGATACTATGTATGCATTCACACATTTCTAGTGAGCTTGTTGAGTACCCTGATAGGTTTGCACACACTTCCCACACATGGGTGATTTCAAACCTCTTATGTCATCCTTTTGATTAGCATGCATTTGGAAAATTTATTTTAGTAATTTGGTGAAGAGAGAGATGGGTTGTAGAAGATGATTTCTACTTAAGGAAATAGATGCAATACTAGTTAATTTTAACCCCTCTAGACTTATCTTTATCTATAAGAGAAGAGGTTTTAATTATGGAGGAGTATAGTAGGGATTAAAAGTAAATACTACAGACCATTTTTTCCTTTATAAAGGTAAACTTATATCACTTTAGACATATCCTAATGTTCCCCATAGATAATGGTCGATGTATGAGAAAATTGAAAATTTGATAGAAATTACCTTTAAATATATGAAATACTATGGAAGAGGTGGAGTAGATATTTACCCATGCAGACCAAATGATATTGTGTGGCAAATATTCCCCATACAATTTTTGGGAATATCAATAAATACAATCCAAAAGAAAAAAGGAAATCAACACATTTTAAAAATTGGAAATGAAGAAAGAAAATGAAACCCAAAAGAAAATGTATGATTAGCCCATTAAGTCTATAAAGTGGATGAAGATCTTGAATTTCCAACCATCCAAGCCTAGGCACTTGTCCTTTTTAAATCTTTTAAGAACTAACTTCATTTTATTTAAACTGACCAAGGCACCCACGATATTTACTTCATGCTCAATAAATATTTGCAGTTAATGTTTAATAAAAGATAACTAGTTCATTATCTCAACATCCTCCTTTGACTTAATTTTTTTTTTTAATTCCACTTCCATTTTATGTATTTCCTTAATATTTATAACTTATATATAAGAAAGAGATTAATAATTTACGATTTGCCTTTAATGCGACTTTTTGGAAGCTTTTTTGGTGTAATTTCTCTAAAATCTGGTAGGAATTCATTGAAATCATAGGCTTGATGGGTAGCCCCTAAACAATCGAAGTTCCCTAGGGGTTTTTCAGGGTATTTAACCCATATATACAGTAAAAAAATTAGTTTTAATAACAGAATTCAACATTTCACCTCAAATTTTTCCGACAAATTTCGACACTGGAAACTGATAAAGTCGCATTAAATACAACTCCATAAATTTATATATAAAATTTTAGTGTCAAAATTTTTTTATCAATGTTTTAATTTAAATATATTTATTTTTCAATTAAATTAAAATATTTAACTTTTAATATAATTATATTATTTTTTATTAAATATTATAATATATGTGTGTGTGTGTGTGTGCGTGCGTGTTTTTTATTAAATTCAAATATTTAAATTTTTATATAATTATATTATTTTTTATTAAATATTTTTTTTTTCCAGAGAAAAAATCAAACTTTCTATTGACAGAATAAAAAGTTACAGAGTATATTCATATTGGCATTTGAAAAACTGTATACTCTTGTCCCCCGTATACAAGGGAAAAAAGAATAGATTTTACGTGTGGTGGAGAAAAACAATTTAATAAAATTATTCCTTCCGCGCCATATTGCAGTGTTGAGAAAAGATCATAAAACATCCTTCTCGTTTGTCTCGGGCCTCCTCTATAAGAGGAAAACAGCCGAAATAGGAGAAAAGAGATGATTGAGAGGAAAACCTATTTTCATATGTCCCAAAACAAATATAATATGACAGTATGTAAAAGTAATGAGAAGTAGTCCACACTGGGCCTCCTTCAGTTGAGGAAAACAACCCGACCAAAAGAAGTAGCGACGAAGAGGTTTGTGATTGTATATAAAACAAATGTTTAGCAGAGCATGATGAAAAAACAAAATAAAAGTGAACCCAGAAAATATAAAAAATGAATACTGAAACAAATATAGCCATAGGTAGGTATATGACCCTAAGGAAGTAAGCATAGGAATTAATGGACAAAGGCGACTGATCCGAGAAATCGATTGAGTCCCTGTTAGCTTATTTTATGGCCTAGACTCCGAGAGCCTGTTGTACGCCCTCCTTAGGAAGGAGGTCTACATCCATATTTCGTTCCTTGTAGATATGATATACAAGTATTTCATTAAAATAATGCTTCAATGATATAACTTCTTCTAAAAGAGGCAACAACATAAAATTTTGACATTTCAACTCTGCATTAAACCATGTAATGACATTCAAAGAGTCATCGAAGATCTGGGCCTTTCTCAACCCAAGGTGAATAAGCCAAAAAAGGAGGAGTTTGAGAGATTGAAGTTATGCATAATTTTTGGTTTCCAATCCTAGTCCTAATGATGATTTAAGGGTATTTCCGGAGGGGAAGTGGATATAAATTCCATCTTTGCAGATGCTTTGAGGGTATGAGCCACCATCAAGGTAAGCCGAGGGGATGTCTCCTCTAATCTCTTCCATCCTGACTTCTGTCTCTTTTTTGGAGGGGTTGGAGAGTGGGATATTTTCAAAAATGGATGCACCTTATAGAGCTAGGAGCTTAGGGGGAATTGGGGAATCCCGAAATATAACCCTGTTCTGAGCGATCCATGTGCCCCACGACACGATAAGTGGAATATTTCTGACTCTGTCATCTGTGGCTTTATTTCACCATGCAAACCAAACATCAAGGAAGGTAATGCCACCCTAGACAAGATTAGCATTTAACAAACAAAAAATTTCCTCCCAAAGTAATTTACTAAAAGGATGGGACAAGAACAAATGGAGAATGGACTCCTCATTTATTTTACACAAAGAACATCAGTCGGGACTTATCTTGCTTCTTTTCTAGAGAACATCCTAGTTTGTGACTTTGTTTTTAAGTATGCACCAAAAGAAGAGCATATATTTTGCGGGTGCCTTGAGTTTCTAGAACACCTTGGACCACTAATCAGGTTTGACCCACCCTTTTTGTTTCATCAGAAAATTGTACCCAAATTTAGGAGCATATTTCCCCAACGGAGAATAAACCCAACTCGGCCTCTCAACGCGGTAGTTTAGGCGGGCATTTGATCTTTGAAGTTCCATAATGAAGCCCCTTCATTCCCCTAGCCATTGTTCAACTATTTGTAAATCATCGTCTAATTTCCAGGCTTGACCCCATATCATGGACTGACCAACAAGCTCCAGCTAGATAAGATGATGGATTCCTTTAGAAGATAGGTGCTCAATCAAGCCCCTAGAAAGTGAAAAGGAACCATTTCAGCCCACACAAGTGTCTTTACCAATTCTCACCAAGTCTCCATTTCTGACCTGCCACACTAAACCTTTCTCGATGATGTAAATAGAATCTACTGTGGATTTCCAGAAAATCGAGGCTTCTACATCTTTTTTAAGGAGGTCTGAGCCAGTCCTCAAAAGGGGTTGGGTCGATATACTTCCTTTTGACAACCGAAGTCCAGATATTATACTTGGTGAGTAATATCCATCCCAACTTGTCCACTAGAGATGGTGCAAAAGAATTTAGATCCTTAATGCCCCAACCTCCCCACTCCTTTGATCGAACCACTTTCTCCCATGCCACCTAGGGAAGAACCAACTCCTCCTTTGACCATGCCCATAGGAATTTGCTGCACATGCATAGTCCAGTATACAGGGATGGCTAGAAGGACTGATTTTATCAGCAATAGTCATCTTGCTCGGGACAACCACTTAAAACTCCAGTGTTTAATTCTAGGTTTTATTTTTGCCACTAGCTAGTGCCAATCTAGAGTTTGATAAGTATCCAATTTAAGAAAAAACCCAAGACATTTAAAGTTGTTTGAAAACCTATTTGCTTCAAAAGGGATCTCTTTTAATATCTTTCTAGCCTCCAGCTCAGTGAAGCCTTCAATGGTTACAGAGGATTTTTATCCGTTGATGCACAAACCCGTGGCTTTGAGGAAAAGGTCAAGAATATCTTTAATGTGCCTTATTTCCATTGTACTACCTAAACTAAAAAAAAGGATATCATCCAAGAATAGTAGATGGGTGATACAAAGATTTACAACTACCTCGATCCCTTTCACTTGTCCCCTCCTTCTTTCATCCGGGATTAGCTGGTTAAGGCCTTCTGCAGCTAAGAGAAAAAGAACTGGTGAGAGGGGAAAACCCTGATGTAGCCCTCTCTGAATCTGGAAGAATGGGGTTGCTGCCCCATTAATCAGTACTACAAAACTGATGTTTGTGATTCATCCCATCACGCAATTGATGAATGATATCCCGAAACCCAGATGGGTTAAGATAAAATGAAGGTAAAGCCAACTTATACGATCATATGCCTTAGAAAGGTCATTTTTTACAATAACACTCTTATTCCCAATCTTCTTAAGGCTATGTAGAGTCTCCTAAGCCACCTCGATCGCTTCATGGATTTGTTTGCCATCTAGAAACCCAAACTGTTCCTTTGATATGTTCCTTGAGAGGAAAAGCTTTAACCACACTAGTATCACCTTTTCTATAACTTTTTATATACATTTTCAGAACGATATGGGCCTAAAATTGTCAAAATATTTTGGATCCTCCTTCTTCGGGATGAGGGTGGAAAAATTTGAATTAAAGGGCTAACGGATTGATCCTCTGATCCTTGATTCTTCTACCACCTCTGTCAGTTCCTCCCCTAGGATCTCAAAGAAATGTTGAAAGAATTCCATCGTCCATCCATCAGGCCCCGAGCATTTGTCTTTCTGCATAGCCTTAAGGATACCTCCCACCTACTATTTAGAGACAGACATCATGATATTCTGATTATCTTCCTCTTCAACATAGCAAGGTAAAAACGAGCCACTCTGATCACCTCCGTAATAGATTCTTCAGCTGGTGCTTTGAAAAGGGATTTGAAGTGGCTATTCCCCAAACTAGCTAGATCACAAAAGGATTCTATTGTTCTACCTTCCTCCATCTTCATCCCCGAGATAGTGTTGATATTATTCCTACCCTTTGCATAGTTCTGGAAGTGTTTTTATTTTTTCTCCCCCGCTGACAGCTAAATAGCTCTTCTTTTAAGTCTCGAATGTTCTTCTTTGTCCTTCAAAATTTTCCTACAGATGGACTCCAATGACTTGATTTGGTCCTTTTTCTCACTGGTTTCATATCCATCTTCTTGTGGTTTTTTGAGCTGGACTAATTCCTCTACGATCCGTTGGAGGGACTCATCCTCTACCAATTTATTTTTCTTAGCCCACTCCACCAAAGCCTTCTTCATAATTTTGAGTTTCCCCATAAAAAAATACCCTTTACTTCCCTCCAAAACAGTCTCGCCTGCCCTCCAAGTGGAGTGGAATAACTCATTATAGGAATCATCTTTAAGCCAAGATGGATGAAATTTGAAAGGAGTTCCTGGCTTCTTGTTTGACTCAGTAAGTTCTAGGAGGATAGGAAGATGGTCCACATCTCCCCCTTCCCCGACCTAATTGCTAAAAATTGAGATTCTACTCACTAGGTCCTCTTTGAGAAGAAAACAGTCCAGTCTCTTAGAAATTCTATCGCCCCCTATTAACCTATTCCTCCATGTCAAGTGAGGCTTGATCGGGTCTATGTCAACAAGTCCCATCGAGGCTATGCTATGAAAGAAAAAATATGCCAGTGGAAAAACCTAGGCTAAGGGGCCCCGAGCTTCCTAGAGCCCCAGGGATAGGTTTAGATCCCCTCCGATCATGAGGTTTGAATGCCTCAACGAGGACTTGGACAAAAAAGAGTTCCAGAAAAGGACTCTGTCCATGTAGTGCCCATACACATTAAGGATAAAGAGGTATGTGCGGAGATCGATTGAGTAAATATCTACTCTAATAGATTGATCCATTCCCCATTCATTAAACAACTTCAGTCTCCCATCTCTGCATCCCACCTCCTTCCCCCTCGACCACCCTTTTGCAGCCAGGGTATGGAAAGTCCGTCCTGGGAACAATTTGGAAAGGGCTCCCTTAATCTCTTCACGATGGCCTAGAGTTTCTTGTAGCATGATCACATCAAGTTCATAGGATTTTACTAACTCCCTTAGTGCTATCTATTTGGAGCTTCTAGGTAGCCCTCAACAATTGAAGGAAACAAAAATCATTAGCAACTAGTGGAGGGGGTCTACGCTACTCTAAGCACCCCTAACAGGGAAAGTTGTTTACCATTAGCTATATCAATTTTGGATCTCAACTGGGCTTTGGAGAGGTTTCAATTCCTACCTCTAGTTTTCTGAGGACCTACAGCAGTAGAGAGAGGGCCCAGACCCCCACCGCTCCCCAGGGAGGGTGTTTATTTTCCCTAGGCCTGAGATTATAATGTGAAGTTCTAGAAGAGGGACCAGGGAGGGGAGGTTCCAAAGGATTAGAGGGAAAATGGATTGAAAGGTTGAGCTTGGGGATATCAATGATGATATTTTCCAATGCTTCAGCCACAAATTCAGTATGAAGAACATTTACAAGATCAGACCTGGAGGGACTAGGCCTAGACAAAGCACATAAATATGATTTTAAATCATAAATAAAGGAGAGGATAGAGTCCAGAACCGTACCCTCAGATTGAGTGGTCATAGTGCCTACTCCTACATCCCTAGAGAGTGGGAGTTCCAAGCATTCAGTCATGGGGGAAGTGATCATAATGGCTAGATCCATCTGCATATCCTGAGTCCCCCCTCGTGTTTGCTGCACTTTTTCACCTTCCTCCTCTTCCATTGCATCCACTCCATCATCAGGCTTATTCCTTAGATCAAAAGTAACCTTTGGTGCCCCTGCCTCCTTTTTATTTTTTCTTGGACGCCTCTATCGCAAAGGACATTCCATGGCCAAATGTCCATATGCACGACAACAATGGCACCTAAAAGACAAGTTCTCGTATTTAGTCATATGAGTATAATAAAGGTCCTTGTAATTTAAGTTGATCTCTTCAGTGAGTCCTTCTTTGGGGTTTAAAGATACAAGTATCCTTGCCAAGATCTTATCCATAGTCTGCTTATAATATGTATCAACTTCCAATAATTTCCCCAAAGAGTTCCCAATAGACCTAAAAACTGAGTCTGTGGAGAACGGGAAAGGAAATCCTAGAGGCTTGACACAAACTAGGGTTTCCTCAATATTTTCTCACTGAGCATCAAATAAGGGGTTCCATTTTTTTAACAGAATAGGTCTCTTCCTGAAGCTCCAATTCTGGCTCAAGACCCATTCCGAATATTCCTTCTTATTAAAATTTATCATGAACCAGCCATGCACTAGGGTAGTAACTTCAACCTGTCTCTCTGGCCCATCTTCCCAGGTGATAGATTTCTATTTTTTGATGTAGTTAGCCGAGTATTTTTTTGCTTTCGTTGTGCTGAAAAGAATGGTTTCAGCCGCCTCCATTACTTCGTCAATATGTAAATCCACAGCAAATACTAGATTTAGGGATGTTTCTTTCCTCCTTATCAACTTAATTTTCTTTCTCTGACCTCCTAAAGCTTTCTTTCCTCCTCTTTCCTCACTCCCCAAGACTTCATTTGTTGCATTGAGCCCTTTCGGATCGAGCCAACAAGGCCGCCCAGGCTCCAATATTGAATAATCTATACCACTATAGTTTTTATCACCCAACACCTAACTATCCCTTGTGCATGTCACAGTCTCCTCCTCTTTGTTTGAAGCCATAACCTTCCCATTCCCCTTGAAAAAAACTGGCAAAGTAGATACACTAGATTCTAGTACTCTATGTCCCCCAACTAATTCGATACCGTGATGGTTTCTCTTGTCCTAATCCTGCCAGGAAACCCCAAAACCTCCGTCCAAGCTTAGAGGGTGAGGAACCTCATTCAGAGCCATTTCCTACGACTATGGCGAAATGATGCATGCACCCACATTTTCCAAGCTTACCCCCCTAACCGATCTCTGGGTATTTTTGACTCAACCAGACAGGAATTCAAACCAACATTCCTAGATATTCCACAACTTGCCACAATATCCTGTACACTTCCATAAAAACCAGTGTTGTTTGAGCCACAAGGAATGAATGTACTTACATGCAAACCTTTCGGCTCCTCTGCTGCTAACTTCGAAAATGAGGGAAAATGGTTCAGCTATCCACCCAGGCTTCTGTCTGCTGACCAACCTCCCAGATTCGAGTTGTACAAACTATCTTCCAGCATTCAAACAACCTACCCCTTAGCTCAGAACTCGCTCGAACCTCGTATTTTAGTTCCTGTAAACCCGCTAGGATGAATATACCTCTATATATTCTTCTCTGAAACGTCATACCCCCAAACCGTTAAAATATCACTTGGCTCGAGATCGAGATCCACCTTTTCCTCTTCATTAACCATGGTTATTTTCATAGGTTGTATGGGATAGATACAAATGGTGATGGGTAATACAGTGGATTTTTGGAGGCACATGCTATAATCTTCGTAAGGTACCAAAGTTAGAAAAAAGAAAAACCCTAATCGCCATCCTCCCGCTACCCTAAAACTGCCAAGCGAAGAAGCACCGAAACCAGAGCCTGCTGCATCGTGACCCACACAGACCAGGTGGTAATCGTCCTCTCAAAACATGCAGACACAAACACACACATATATATTTAAAAAATCATTATTTTTATAAAAAAAATGTACTTTATTTTATTTTATTGTCATTTAAAAATAATTGGAAATTAATTCAGGTTTGTACTCGCATAATATTGATTGGATTTCAATTACTACCCTTATACCTATAGATCGTACAACCTATCCTCATCTCCATATATTGAGTTATTTCCTAAGTCTTTGATATCACTCCCATCCCCAACTAAATGGCATAGGAGAAACATATTTTATGATTTATTGAAAAACAATATAAAATATTTTTATTAAAATAATAAATACTATATATTTAAATATTAAATAAGATATAATAGGTTTTATCCTATATTTATCTTAACTTCACTTTAAAAAAACAAGAAGCTAAAAATATTAAATATAACATATTGTACTATACAAAATATCATATTTTATTATTAATTAAAATACTACAAAATTACAAACTTTTTAATATATTATTTTTAAATTAACATCACCCTTATTATTAATAACTCCTTATCTTATCAACCATGTTAACTCCTAACATCTAAGCAAGCTCAAGTTTCTTGAGGTGTAAACTTTTTTCTAGTGAAAAGAGATAAGAGATTTGATTTCTCTCGGCACATGGTAGAGTCAGATTTAAGATGAATGTAAATTGGTATTATATAAATTTCATATCTTCATATATAAAAATATTTTCATTTTTAATTTATCAAAATCTTGATTTAATCTCTATGAAATATTCACAAAGTATTTTTAGTAGTAGTGAGGAGTGAGAGTTGAGATATATCTCTAATGTAATGATAATATTTTTACTTTTAGATTTAATTAAAAATTGTTATAAAATTGAATTACAATAAAACATATATAAAATATTTTGGTTGTTAAATGAGTTATGGTTTTTGGTATGTGGTATTGATAAGCCATGGTATTGTCCCATGGTATTTTAAAAAACCTATTTAGAGGTTCATAATATCCATTAAAGTGGGGGTTAAAATCCATGGTTAAGAATATTTTGATATCATAATATTAAGTTTTTGTGTTTATTAGTTATGTTTAAATAGTATTACACAACCATTATTTTATTTTATATGGTAATATGGATATTAATATTTTAGATTTTATATTTAATTAAAAATATGTTATAAAATTAAATTGGAATAAACTATTTATAAAATACTTTGATCATTAAATGAGTTATGTTTTTTAGGTATGTGGATATGATAAAATGGATCTTAATTTATAATTACTATTATTATAATTATAATTTTCTTTTATCCAAAATATTATTATGAAAAGAAATAAAACTTTATGTATAAATCACATCATCAAAGTTTGACACATTTTGAACCCTCTAGTGTGGTTCATCATCAAGACAAAATGAAGAACATGGAATCAAGTTAAATAGATGCAGAGAAACCAATTTAGCCATTATGACATAACAATTAGATTTGAATAAATAAATATTATTTAATAATAAATAATATTTTAATATAAGGAAATAATTATTAGAATATAGTTCTTATATCTAAAATAAAATTAATATTTAGGTCAAACCTAAATAAAAAAATAATAATAAATAGTCAAACTTAACTAAAAAAATTAAGTCAAACCTAAATAATCAAAACACTAAGACATTTAATAAAATAAAAATAATATTTGGGTAAAACTTAAATAATAAAAACAGTTAATTCTAAAAACTTAAAAACAATAAAAATAATAAAAAGTCAAAAATAGAAATAAATAAATAAAATAAAGTAATTAATCATTTATTAGTAGTCAAGATAAAAAAATACAATAAATAATAAAAATTAAGAAATAATAATAATAATAAATGTAAAAGAAATAAATAAAAACTTAAAGAAGAAATCCAACAACTAATAATTTTCCAAAATTCCAGCAATCGTATCTATTAATATTTTTCTTGGCCTCCTTTCAATCTGTATAGCTTCCCTAAACTTACAGTGTAGTAAATGATCTATCCTAGCAGTATCTATTAATATTTCTTGGCCTCCTTTCAATCTGTATAGCTTCCCTAAACTTAGGGTGAAGGAAATGATCTATCCTAGCCTTGGTCTCAATGTCTTCATTGCATATGTGGTATTTTGTCTTTTCTGCATGGTCTACTAATGATGAGGGTCAGGTCCTCCCATGTCAGATGTCACTGACATGTTCTTGAATCCTTTGATTTATTGAGCAACCATTTTCACCGACATAGTGTGTCCCGCATGAACAAATGATTACATAAAAACCTTTCATATTGTGAATAAAATCTTACGGTAAAAATCACATCAAAGAAAATTAAGTTGACGCATTCTTAGGGGGCACTAGATTTTTTATAGTTTCTAATGAATTTGGAATGGTACTAAGGGGCCTGAAGGTAGAGAGAACCTTGTGCTATATTACGATCATTGCAATCCTGTCATTGGTCCCTTGTATGAAAGGAAGGTGCACCCCATAAAACCGATCATTGGGTTCTTTTTTAATCTTGAAACCCCTGCCATCATTAAGTAATGCCCTAATACTTTAGAGCTTATTATAACCATTAATTTTTAAAACCTTGACGAGATGGGTTTTCTCATATTCAAGGTGACTTTCCAGAAACTTTAAATGCATGAGTGCCTAAAGTGTTGAGAATGCCCAACCTCTGAGCAGGAAAATGATGGGACTTAGACTGAAGATACAGCTCCCTGTAAGTTTTCTTTCGAAATACCTTGTGTCAGAATGATACATCATCTTTATTTTAAATAAGGACATCTATATATTTAAAAAATTGTCTAGATATTTCTTTTAATATTTTATTATTTTTGAATTTATCCAAAATTTAAATGTCTACAAACATTTACAATTATAAGACAGGACATATGAATCTAACATTTATTTTATTATTATTTTTTCTATATATATATATATTCATAAACCATTGACATACTTATCTCCCCTATACTGGTTGTAGAGTGTCTCTCCATGTATTATCTTCCTTGGTAAAAAAAGGAAAAAATAAAGTCTATTTTATTTAATTTATTTTCTTCACTCTCTATTAAAAAATTAAAATTGTAAAAAAATTATATATTTAATATAAACAATATAAATTCTAAATGAAATTAATTTTTACATCAATAGTTTATAAATATTACTATTAAAATGTATTTTTTTTTTTTTTTTTTTATAAAATATGTATGTACATTGTTTCTTTACATCAGAGGGTTGATTCCAACGTCTTCCATATAACTTATATATGCCTTTGTATGCTCAAGTTAATTAGGAGGATTTGATCCTCAATATTGATCACACATAACACTTTATTTTCACCACCATCACTAGTTGAGCTACCACCTAAAAACTATATATTATATTTTCTTAATTAAATTTTATATTGATTATAATTTATATTAAATATCAATTTGCTACACAATTTTGAAATTAAGATATGCATATTTTAGAACAATAAATTAACTGTAATAATTGTTTTACAAAATTCACTTGTATGTAACTTTCCAATTAATTATTCCATATTCTTTTACTAACTATTAGATTAAATCTTCTATCATTACATGGGGTAACTTTAGAAATAGAATAGTAAGTTTCATAACATAACAACCACTATTGTAGTATATCATCATAAAATTTATGATGTAACTTCCCATCATTTTCATGGTTCGTTAATCATATAATTGATAATGTAAATTCTATGTCATGCACAGAATCAATATCATAAAAATGACATAATATATAAGCGCATCAATGAGCATCGATATACCATGAAAACCATCAATGGTGAAAACATGCAAAATATTAATTCTATTAAACATCTAGTGAGGGTGTTCACCCCTCAGTCAATGGCTATAAGGGAGTCCATAGCTTGACAATTTTTAAAGTTCTCACAACTAAATATCATCTTTAATTTAGCGTAAGTAGCTAAAATCTATTACAATAATCATGATATCATTTACCTACAAATTCTCAAATATTATGTCTTTGTCGCATGGCTATTCCCATCCATTAATTATCTTACAACTAACATTCCTTCAATCTATATGGATCACTAGTTCTTTTCCTTCCATTAATGTTGGACATAATCTATACTATACATAGGTCACCATCCTTCCCTATCATTGTTAACAGCAAAAAACTTTGATATCATGATTAGTTACAATATTGATTAATAAAAAATCCATATTAGTGATGTTTCAAACAACTTTCCATATGCATAAATAAAATCTAAACGAAGTATCGATGCCTCTTTATTAACACTGCACATGTATTTATTAAAAGCACATAATTGTCAAAAACATGTTTTTTTATCTTAGTGTATATGGTTATGACACATGTGTTTCCATCCATCACTCACATGTATAATGTAAAATCCATAAATGCATGCTCACTTGTCTCTACTTCACATTTATCATGAGGCAAAATAGTTACATTCTACTTTTATCCACAAGAACATGGTAACACTTAAATAATATTCATAGTTATGACCACCTCTTTACACAATAATAGGGAAACATTTTGTAAAATATATACCTCATAATTGATACTAATTTCTTTACATATGAACATTCCAAAAAGTAAATCACCATAACTACTCATACTTTGTGCATATTATTTTCCAAAATAAACTAGTTTAATAGCTATATAAGCACATCTTTGTTTCCAAAAGTCACTAACTGATAGCTATTATCTAGACAAACACATCCTCTTTCTAAAAAAATTAATAGAATAACTATTATTTATGCACATATGAACGCTTTTTGTTCTAAAAAATACCAGCACAATAAATAATATCTTATGTAAAAAACACATGCTATTTTTAAGAAACTATCAAGAAGTCCAACAAAATAGTCATTTTTTCCATGCATGCAAGAACACATATTTCTTTCCAAGAAATAGAAATAATTGTAGCTATTCTTTCAAGTATGAAAACACATGTTTTTTTTCAAGCAATCAAATATATGGTATATGCTCCTTTGTGCATGTTCCTTATTCAAGCAATAAATTTCATGGTAGATATTCTTTTATGCATGAAAACACATGTTTCTTCTTCAAGCAATCAAATGTATGGTAACTAATATTTTATGCATATGTAAATACATATTGTTTCCCAAAAGAGATAAAACACAATAGCTATCATTCTTGAATGCAAATACATGGTATTTTCCAAGAAAAGCTAACACAATAGTCATTATTTCTTACATGCAAATACGTGTGCAATTTCCCAAGAAAATAACCATGACTCTTATCATTTTTCACAGACAATATGCATATATAATCCTTCTCAAAAAAACATAACAAATCTAACATCTTATATTTTCTTAGACATATAAGCATTTTAAATATTTTTGATAAAATTAACCAGATACTTATATTATTTGTGAAATAACTATGGAGTCCCACGTGCATACCTTTTTTTCGTGAATACCTTTTGTTGGAGCTACAATACCCCTCACCAAAGTTGTTCCAAAAGCTTTCAATAGAATCTGTGAAGGTTACATCAACAGACATGTTGAAATGAGTTCTAAGTTATTCCATGAGACTCTGAGGTGTCGTATCTTCCACATATAAGAGATATAAGAACACAGTGAATCGATAAAAAAGGAAATGAAAAACACTGAGAGTTGATGTATATGTCCTTGCCATCAACCAAATGCATAATGCTCACTATTCTTTTCTTGACGTAGATATTTTATTCAATAATTCAATAATTTCTACATGTGTTTTCCCACAATAATGTTCTTGCTATGCTCACTATTCTTTTCTTGACGTAGATATTTTATTCAATAATTCAATAATTTCTACATGTGTTTTCCCACAATAATGTTCTTGCTTTGTCAACCTGATCAATAATTTTTGTATTGGTTTAACGAATTATATAATATTCCTAAGAATTCTAGATGGGGTTACCACTATTATTATCATTCATTTGCTATTAAAATTCTACTACAACTTACAACAAATTTGGTAAAGTGAAAAAAATATCCAAACTTTGATATAAATTTCTAAGTACTAAGCATTTCAAGTACTAACAACATCAAGCATTAATAAACAAACCTTGTATAAATTAATAGAAAAATGTAACTATTAAAGAAATCTAACTAAAATCAAGAGATTACAATTCTTTATTATTCTGCGGAATTGAAGTCACAATTCAAATATGGATGAAATGACTTGCAACTATTAAAACCACATGAACATAATGATTTATAGGGGAACCTAACTGGGAAAAACCCCTTCACTCCTTTTCATTAATCAGAAGAGAATGGGAAACTATTACAATGTCTTGCTTCGATCCCAAAGCACGCCCTGCTCTGTAAAAAATTTCTCTTGTTCTCTTGATCACCCAGATTTCTCCTATTTCTTTGCAGAATATTGAAGGAAATTAACTCCTAAAAGTTAGGACTTTTTTCCTATTTTTTTTGTGCAGTTTTGAAGGAATGATTCACCTTCTTAACTTCCAAGACTTTACACTCAACTTGTATTCAATTTATTATTACAGTGTTCCTTTTCCTCCACTCCAACTAGGAAATTCGAAATCCATGCATGACTGGGCTATTTTTAGTTGACTGACTTGTTCATCTGAAACTCCTAGGTAAGTCATCCTGCTAATGTGAAAAATTGAATTACTAAATTTTACTAAGGAACAAGTTAAATGTATCCTTTCTTACTACAGTTTCTAACACTTACTCTTAACAAGAAAGGGATTTTACATCACCCCGATCTGGCACCTGTGTAATTAGAATTTAACTCTTGGAAATTAATTTATCAAGATATTTTCATCCCACTCCTCAGTTGGAATGTATTGTAGCATCATAATTATCCTCTGCACATAATCTCACAAGTGATGGTACTTAATATCAATGTACATGGATGTGTCATGAAATACTGGTTTATAAGAGAGTTTAACACAACTCTTATTATCCTAATAAATCACTATCCAATCCATATCCTAACAGAAAATGACCACAAGTATTTTCTTGGTCCATATCTCCTTGCTTGACTTGCATCCATGTATTCAACCTCTACTAAGCCGAGCTCCACAAACCTTTGTTTCCTGCTATACCAGGAAATATGCAGACCCAACACTGAAGATAGAACCTAAAGTATTTTTCCTTTCTTTTGGACTCCCTTCCCAATTTGGATCGGTGAAGCCTTGGAGCTTCACTCCATATGTCCTCCTCTACCATAGAATATAATCCATTGTGCCTCTGAGGTACCTCAACACGTGGTTTGTTTCCTTCCAATATAGCTTGGTAGACTTCACTATGGTTTGACTCAAGTGATTAACTAAATATAATGTGTCAGGCCTTGTGTTTACAAGATACATCAAGGATCCCATAATATCTATTTAGATAGTGGCATCTAATGCCTCTAATGAATAAGAAATTTCCTTCTTCTAGTTTGTAGTTAGAGGTGTGTCCATATGCTTTCAGCTCTCCATGTTAAATCTCTGAATTATTTTAGAGGAATAATTCTTTTGAATCACAAAAAACTCACCATCACCCTGTCATACCTCTAGCCCAAGGAATTAATGCATCAATCCAATGTCTTTCATCCCAAATTCTCTTTAAAGGTACTCCTTGCAAGAGAGGATCAAATGTTCATCTATTGTAAGTATCGATTAATTAACATCCAAAACCAAGATAAACATATTTCCATCTACTACAGTGTGATAGATGTTGGTTTCTACTTGACTTATGGTGAATCCCAATCCACTAAGATATGTATCAACCTAAGTATAGCATGCTTGTGGTGCATATTTCAGACCATAGAGGGCTCTCTCGAGTCTACACACATGTCTCAATCTCATATGTCTAAAATCCCTTTCGATGTTGTATGTAAATTTCTTCCTCAACAAACCATTAAGAAAGGTGGTATTCAAGTCCATACAGTGTATCTTCCACCCCATCCGTGCAACTAATGTTAGAATGGGTCTCATAGAGAATATCTTTCCACTAGTGCAAATTTTTCCTCATAGTCCACTCCCTCTACTTGAGTGAAGCCTTTGGCCACAAATATGGACTTGTACTTCTTGAATCTCTCATAAACTGCATGCTTCACTTTCTAGATCCATCTGGAACTAATCACTAACTTTTTCCCTAGTCTTCGTACCACCTTCCATATATTTTTATTCATGGTGGAGCCATAATTTATGATCCAGGTGGACATTGGTGGCTACCCACCTATTCCATTTGGACCTACACCATCAATTCTTACAAATTTTCACTTTCAGCACAACTTACAATTTTTAGTAGGTTTTCGAGTCCTGCACTCCCGGAGCCGTTTTGGGGACTTAATGATCTAGGTGGATATTGGTGGCCACCCACCGAGTCCATTTTAACCCCCACCATTAGTTATTTCAGTTTGTAAGTTTCATCATAACTTACTATTTATAGTAGATTTTGAGTCCTAAACTTCTGGAGCCGCTTTGAGGCACTAAACGAAATTTTTTGGGAAAACAAGGAGCAATGTGGGTCATAGACCGATGCTTCTCGCTCAAAATTTGTATCCCTCAGATAGATTTTTCTAACGAGCTATTGAGCACATCAAACGAAGATCGGATGCCAAAGTTATGTCCTCGAGAAGTTGAAACACCAACTTACCCAAATGGGACCCACATTTTTAGCGCTTCATCTCCTAGGGTTAGGTTTTTGGACGTTTTAGGTTTTACATTGTTTCTCAACAATAAACAGGTCTTCGAACCTCATTGTAACATAGTTCCAGGGGTTGCGAGCTGACACATCTCTTCTCAGAGATAAGTTCTACCAGTGCCCTAGCTCGCTTGTTCCCATCATTTTAGTTATGTAACACAGTTCAAGGGCTGGTAGCTGACACATCTCTTCTTAGAGATAAGTGTTGCTAGTACCCTAGCTCATATATTTCCATCATGTATGTATTGTAACACAGTGGGGAGGCCTATAGCCATCAAATCTCTTCTCAGGGATACGCTACCGATGCCCTCGCTCGCTCATTTCCATTATTTATCATTGTAACACAGTTCAGATGCTGGTAGTCACCGCATATTTTCTCAGAGATATGCCTACCAGTGCCCTAGCTATTTATTTCAGTCATTTGTTTTCTAATAAAATGAAGCATTATTTCCACTGCATCTCTGTATCTATGGCTATATATTTATTGTGTTGCATTCCTACATAAAATCCAGATCAATGGTATCAGTGGGTGAAATCATGAAGTTGGGAAACACTTTTTAGCAGACGGCTAGAATTTGGGAGAAATTTTTAATTTCTCGTCCAAGAAAATAGTCAACTCTATTTCTCGACCGAGAGTTTTAAAAACTCTCATCCAAGAGTTTTATTGGGTTTAACCGGAGTTAAAAATCTCTCATACGAGAGTTATGTATTTTCTCGTCCAAGAGCTTTATTGACGGAAACTCTCGGGAAGACTTTCGGAAAAGAGATAAAAAAACTCTCGGATGAGACTTTTGAAAACTCTCGGATGAGAGTTTTTAAAACTCTCATCCTAGAGTTTTTTCAACTCTCGTCTGAGAGTTTTATTCCTATAATAAAATGCCAAAATTATTAAGTTGTTAGAATTGGTACTTTATTTTATATAAAACTCTCGTTACTTTAGAATTGGTACTTTATACAATTTTAATAGTACTTTATTAAAATTAAAAAATGATAAAAAATAATAAAATTATAATTTTATTTTAAATTATTTTATTATTATTAATGATATAAAATACATGAAGATTTAATTAAATAAATTTTGTTACAATATTTTGTAATATCAATATTATATAAAAAAAATATATATTTCATATAAAACTAGTTGATATATTAATATAAATAAAATAAAATTCTAAAACATAAATCAAAATAAAAACAACTATATATATATATATATATATATATATATATAATATTTTTTTTGAAATTAATGAATAAATTTAAATTTAAAAAACAATTGACTAAATGCAATGAGGTGATAAAAGAGACAATGCATAACACCTTAATATCGTTATAAATTCTTGGAAATATCGAGAACTTTTTGAAGTGAGATGAGCCTCTTGGAATGGGTCACTTTATCTTCCACTTCAGTTTCACACGATTAACTTGAAAGGAAGTCTATTTTCCTAGGTATGGATGTAAGGGGATAAACAATATTATTTGAACATTGAGTGATATGCCCTTCTTGGAATGGGTCCTCTTATATTCAACTTTAGTTTCACAAGATTAAATTGAAATGAAGTTTATTTTCCTAGGTATGGATGTAAGGGGATAAAGAATATTATCCGAAAAGGAAATGAATGTTAAGTGTGACCTTCCAAGCAGAAGTGTATGGGATTGGAGAATTATGTTATTGCAGAAAAATAACCCTTGACCCATAACCCTTGACTCCTTAAACCCTAATTCCTAACCCCTAAACCCTTAACCCACTAAACCCTAAACCTCTAAACCCTTAACCACTAACCCATTTACCCCCACTAAATATATAAATCCCTAACCCATTTAACCCCCAAACCCTAAACCTCTAAACCCTTAACCCCTACCCCTAACTCGTTAACCCCTAACCCATTTACGCACCTAAACCCCAAAACCCCTAACTCCTAACCCCTAAAATCCTTAACTTCTAAATCCCCTAACCCCCTAAACCTCTAAGCCAATCCTAACCCATTTAACCCCCTAAACCCTAAACCCCTAACCCCTTAAACCCTAATTCCCAACCCATAACCCTTGACCCCTTAAACCATATTTCCTAACCCCTAAACCCTTAACCCCTAACCCCTTAAACCCTAATTCCCAACCACTAACCAATTCAACACCATAAACCCCTAAAAACCTAACCCATTTAAGTGTGGATTCCATTTAAGCCCCAAAACCCCAACCCCTAACCCCTAAAATCCTTCACTGCTAAATCCCATAACCCCCTAAACCTCTAAACCTGTAACCCACTTAACCCCCTAAAACCTAAACCTCTAAACCCTTAACCCCTAACCCCTTAAACCCTAATTCCCAACCCCTAACCAATTGAACACCCTAAACCCCTAAAAACCTAACCCGTTTAACCCCATTAACCCCTAACTTCTAACCCCTAAAATCCTTAACTCCTAAATCCCCTAACCCCCTATACCTCTAAACCAACCCTAACCCATTTAACCCTCTAAACCCTAAACCTATAAGCCCTTAAACCCTAATTCCCAACCCATAACCCATTCAACCCCTTAAACACCTAAACCTCTAACCCCTTAACCCTTGACCCCTTAAACCCTAATTCCTAACCCTTCACCCATTTAACCCCCTAAACCCTAAACCCCTAACCCATTTACCCCCACTAAACCTCTAAACCCCTAACCCATTTAACCCCTAAACCCTAAACCTCTAAACCCTTAACCCCTACGCCTAACCCATTTAAGCCCCTAAACCCCTAAACCCCTAACACCTTAAACCTAATTCCCAACCCATAACCCTTGACCCCTTAAACCCTAATTCCTAACCCATAACCCCTTAAACCCTAATTCCCAACTCCTAACCAATTCAACACCATAAACCCCTAAAAACCTAACCCATTTAAGCGTGGATTCCATTTAAACCCCCACCCCATAACCCTAACCCATAAAATCCTTCACTGCTAAATCCCCTAACCCCCTAAACCTCTAAACCTGTAACCCAATTAACCCCCTAAACCCTAAACCTCTAAACCCTTAACCCCTAACCAATTCAACACCGTAAACCCCTAAGAACCTAACCCATTTAAGTGTGGATTCCATTTACCCCCAAAACCCTAACCCTAACCCCTAAAATCCTTCACTTCTAAATCCCCTAACCCCTAAACCTCTAAACCTGTAACCCATTTAACCCCCTAAGCCCTAAACCTCTAAACCCGTAACCCCTAACCCCTAAAACCCTAATTCCCAACCCCTAACCAATTCAACACCCTAAACCCCTAAAAACATAACCCATTTAACCCCATTAACCCCTAAATTCTAACCCCTAAAATCCTTAACTGCTAAATACCCTAACCCCCTAAACCTCTAAACCAACCCTAACCCATTTAACCCCCTAAACCCTAAACCTATAACACCTTAAACCCTAATTCCCAACCCATAACCCATTCAACCTCTTAAACACCTAAACTTCTAACCCCTTAACCCTTGACCCCTTAAAGCCTAGTTCCTAACCCCTAATATATTTAACCCCCTAAACCCTAAACCTCTAAACCCTTAACCCCTACCCCTAACCCTTTAACCCCTAACTTCTAACCCCTAAAATCCTTAACTGCTAAATCCCCTAACCGCCTAAACCTCTAAACCAACCCTAACCCATTTAACCCCATAAACCCTAAACCCTAATTCCCAACCCATAACCCATTCAATCCCTTAACAACCTAAACCTCTAACCCCTTAACCCTTGACCCCTTAAACTCGAATTCCTAACCCCTAACCCATCTAACCCCCTAAACCCTAAACCTCTAAACCCTTAACCCCTAACCCATTTACCCCCACTAAACCTCTAAACCCCTAACCCATTTAACCCCTAAACCCTAAACCTCTAAACCCTTAACCCCTATCCCTAACTCATTAACCCCTAACCCATTTAAGCCCCTAAACCCCAAAACCCCCAACCAATTCAACACCGTAAACCCCTAAAAACCTAACCCATTTAAGTGTGGATTCCATTTAACCCCCAAAACCCTAACCCCCAACCTCTAAAATCCTTCACTGCTAAATTCCATAACCCCCTAAACCTCTAAACCTGTAACCCATATAACCCCCTAAACCCTAAACCTCTAAACCCTTAACCCCTAACCCCTTAAACCCTAATTCCCAACCCATAACCCTTGACCACTTAAACCCTAATTCCTAACCCCTAAACCCTAAACATCTAAACCCTTAACCCCTAACCCATTTACCCCCACTAAACCTCTAAACTGTTAACCCATTTAACCCTTAAACACTAAACCTCTAAACCCTTAACCCCTACCCCTAACCCATTAACCCCTAACCCATTTAGGCCCCTAAACCCCAAAACCCCTAACCAATTCAGCACCCTAAACCCCTAAAAATCTAACCCATTTAAGTGTGGATTCCATTTAACCCCCAAAACCCTAACCCCTAACCCCTAAAATCCTTCACTGCTAAATCTCCTAACCCCCTAAACCTCTAAACATGTAACCCATTTAACCCCCTAAACCCTAAACCTCTAAACCCTTAACCCCTAACCCCTAAAACCCTAATTCCGAACCCCTAACCAATTCAACACCCTAAACCCCTAAAAACCTAACCCATTTAACCCCATTAACCCCTAACTTCTAACCCCTGAAATCCTTAATTGCTAAATCCCCTAACCGCCTAAACCTCTAAACCAAACCTAGCCCATTTAACCCCCTAAACCCTAAACCTATAACCCCTTAAACCCTAATTCCCAACCCATAACCCTTTCAACCCCTTAAACACCTAAACCTCTAACCCCTTAACATATGACCCCTTAAACCCTAATTCCTAACCCCTAACCCATTTAACCCCCTAAACCCTAAACCTCTAAACCCCTAACCCCTAACCCTAACCTATTAACCCCTAACTTCTAACCCCTAAAATCCTTAACATCTAAATACCCTAACCCCCTAAACCTTTAAACCAACGCTAACCAATTTAACCCCCTAAATCCTAAACCTATAACCCCTTAAACCCTAACTCCCAACCCATAACCCAGTCAACCCCTTAAACACCTAAACCTCTAACCCCTTAACACATGACCCCTTAAACCCTAATTCCTAACCCCTAACCCATTTAACCTCCTAAACCCTAAACCTCTAAACCCTAAACCCCTAACCCATTTACCCCCACTAAACCTCTAAACCCCTAACCCATTTAACCCCTAAACCCTAAACCTCTGAACCCTTGACACTACCCCTAACCCGTTAACCCCTAACCCATTTAAGCCCCTAAACCCCAAAACCCCTAACCAATTCAACACCCTAAACCCCTAAAAACCTAACCCATTTAAGTGTGGATTCCAGTTAACCGCCAAAACCCTAACCCCTAACCCCTAAAATCCTTCATTGCTAAATCCCCTAACCCGCTAAACCTCTAAACCTGTAACCCATTTAAGCCCCTAAACCCCAAAACCCTAACCAATTCAACACCCTAAACCCTTAAAAACCTAACCCATTTAAGTGTGGACTCCATTTAACCCCCAAAACCCTAACCCCCAACCCCTAAAATCCTTTGCTGCTAAATCCCCTAACCCCCTAAACCTCTAAACCTATAACCCATTTAACCCCTAAACCCTAAAGCTCCAAACCCTTAACCCCTAACCCCTTAAACCATAATTCCAAACCCATAACCCTTGACCCCTTAAACCCTAATTCCTAACCCCCAAACCCTTAACCCCCTAAACCCTAAACCTATAAACCCTTAACGCCTAACCCATTTACCCCTACTAAACCTCTAAACCCCTAACCCATTTAACCCCTAAACCTTAAACCTCTAAACCCTTAACCCCTACCCCTAACCCATTTAAGCCCCTAAACCCCAAAACCCCTAACCTCAACCCTAATTCCCCACCCATAACCTCGACACCCAACTTTGACTCCTTAAACCCTAATTCCTATCCCCTAAACCCTAACCCTAACCCTTAAACCCTAATTCCCAACCCCTAACCAATTCAACACCCAAACCCCTAAAACCTAACCTACTTACAGGGATTCCATTTAACCCCAAAAACCCTAACCCTAACCCTTAAAATCCTTCACTCAAGCAAATCCCCCAACCCTTAAACCTCAAACACAGAATCCCATTTCAAACCCCTAAACCCTAAACCTCTAAACCCTTAACCCCCAACCCCAAACCCTAATTCCCAACCCCTAACCAATTCAACACCCTAAACCCCTAAAATCCTAACCCATTTAAGTGTGGATTCCATTTAACCCCCAAAACCCTAACCCCTTACCCCTAAAATCCTTCACTGCTAAATCCCCTAACCCCCTAAACCTCTAAACTTGTAACCCATTTAACCCCCTAAACCCTAAACCTATAAACGCTTAACCCCTAACCCCTTAGACCCTAATTCCCAACCCCTAACCAATTCAACACCCTAAACCCCTAAAAGCCTAACCCATTTAACCCCATTAACCCCTAACTTCTAACCCCTAAAATCCTTAACTACTAAATCCCCTAACCCCCTAAATCTCTAAACCAACCTTAACCCATTTAACCCCCTAAACCCTAAACCTATAACCCCTTAAACCCTAATTCCCAACTCATAACCCATTCAACCACATAAACACCTAAACCTCTAACACCTTAACCCTTGACCACTTAAACCCTAGTTGCTAACCCCTAACCCATTTAACCCCCCAAACCCTAAACCTCTAAACCTTTAACGCCTACCCCTAACTCGTTAACCCCTAACCCATTTAAGCCCCTAAACCCCAAAACCCCTAACCCATTTAAGCCCCTAAACCCGAAAACCCCTAACCCATTTGACCCCTTAAACCCTAAACATGTAAACCCCTAACATATAAACCCCTAAACCCTAAAAATATAAACCCCTAACATATAAACCCCTAAACCCTAAACATATAAACCCCTAAAACTTTTGATTAAAAAATTTAATAAAACTCTCGGCCGAGAGTTTTCTAAATTCTCGGCCTAGAGTTTTCTAAACTCTCATCCTAGATTTTTCAAAACTCTCAGCCTAGAGTTTTCTAAACTCTTGTCCTAGAATTTTCTAAACTCTCGGCCGAGAGTTTCATCGGGTAAACTCTCAGGCGCAAACTCTCGTCCGAGAGTTTTTTAAACTTTCAATCGAGAGTTTGGCCGCGCAGTTAAATGTAACTTTAGGTGGGTTAAACTCTCGGTCGAGAGTTTTATAAATTTCTCGTCCAAGACATTATCTTGGCCAAGTGTTTCTGGTCAACGAAAAACCCAGAAAATTCCTCAGATAGATCTTCTAACGAACTATTGAGCACATCAAACGGACATCGGATGCCAAAGTTATGTCCCCGGGAAGTTGAAACACCAACTTACCCAAAGGGGACCCACAATTTTGGCGCTTCATATCCTAGGGTTAGGTTTTTGGATGTTTCAGGTTTTACATTGTTTCTCAACAATAAATAGGCCTTTGAGCCTCATTGTAAAATAGTTCAGGGGGCTGGGATCCAACACATCTCTTCTCAAAGATAAGTGCTACTAGTGCCCTAGCTCACTTGTTCCCATCATTTCAGTTCTGTAACATAGTTCAGGGGCTGGTAGCCGACACATCTCTTCTCAGAGATAAGCACTGCCAGTACCCTAGCTCATCTATTTACATCATGTCTATATTGTAACATAGTGGGGAGGCCTATAGCCACCACATCTCTTCTTAGGGATACACTACTTGTGTGCTCGCTCGCTCATTTCCATTATTTCTCATTGTAACACAGTTCAGAGGCCTATAGTTTCCACATATCTTCTCAGTGATATGCCTACCAACTCCCTAGCTGCTTATTTCAGTCATTTCTTTTATAATAAAATGACGCATTATTTCCACTGCATCTCTGTATCTATGGCTATATGTGTATTTTGTTGCATTCCTGCATAAAATCTGGATCACTCTACCATGGAATCAACCCACAGTAGTTGAGAAACTGCTTCCTCAAATGAATAAAGCTATATCTCAATGATTTGTGTCATGAGATCCATATACCTAGTGTACCTGTCTAGTAACCCCTCTTACCGCATTGATATGTAGGATATCGCACTTGCTCACGTGCATTCTGTACCAATTTGTCAACTTATCTTCTTATCTTCCTCCCCTCTCTGGAAGATTCTGGTTAAGAGGGTTCCTCCACACTATCTCCTGTCTACTCCTCTGCCCGTGGCTTCTCCAAAACATCCTAAAGCTATGCATGAGGCTCCTCCTTTGGAATTAGAAGCTCCTCCTCTAGTGGGATTCTCATCTCTCACTTTAGAGAGCATGTCATAGCCTTCTCCTCATAAAATTTGACATATCTTCTCACTGCTCTCACCCCGAGCATGGGAAAATACATCCTATAATAATGTGGCGTATCTGTGTACCCTATAAAGACTCCCATCTTAGTTGTAGGCTCAAGTCTCTTCTTTCTATCCTTGGAGACATGAAAATACATAGTAGCTCCAAAACTTCTGAAATGAGATACATTTGGCCTCCTCCCTGAGAAAGCGTCTCTGGCTGTGATCATGTCAATTATTCTTTGAGGACTATAATTCTGCAAATGAAATATGGTGTTGCATTCTTCTTCCCATAGATGCAATGGAAACCCCTTATCATTCAACATGGCTCGTGCTACTCCCACTATGCTTATGTTCTTCCGTTCAACCACCAATTTTTTTATGGATTAGTGGGTGTTATCAATTCTCTTATAATGCCCTCTTTGGTACAAAATTTCTTGAAGGTATTAGATACATATTCTCCTCCATTATCACTTCTCATAGATTTCAATTTTTGACTTATCTCCTTTCCAATCAATGCTTTGAATTCAACAAATTTTGAGAAAGATTCATCCTTCTTTCACGTAAATAAGATCTAGCTTTTTTTTGAAAATTTAGCAAAAAAATTACATAATTCCTGTGTTTTGCTATAGAGGCTATAAAAAATGGTCCACATACATTAGAGTGGAATCACTGCAAGGTTTCTCCAGCTCTACTGCCTTGGCTTTGGGAGGTGGATTTGACATATTTCCTCTATGTGAATCCCTTGCCGGCATCATGCTAGTCAAGGGTGCATTTCATGATACCATTGGTAATATCTTGCATCATTTTTAAGGCTTCATGGTGTAAGTGTCCCATCCACCCATGTCAGAGTTCTCCAACATCCTGACTCTACACTTCTCCCGCCTTGGTTCTCAATGCAACACAAGCTTCCACCTCAATTTTTTAGATATATTCACTTGAACTAAAATATGTTTCACCTACCCAGTGGCTACATGTCTCAAAAATGGTTTCCCATTACTTAAAATAACATCATAGCCACGATTCTCCAATACAACTAAAAATATCATGTTTTTCTCCAACCCAAGTACATGAAATATTTTAGATGAAGATGGTAGCTTGAATCTCTCTTAAAGGTTACGATACCAATTCCTTTGGAGATGTACCACCCATCATCCCCAAGTTCTATTTGAATATGGAGATCCTTATCCTCTAGGCTACTGAAGAATTCTTTACATCTTGTCATATGGAATGAGGCACTTGAATCTAGATACAACATACTCCCCATTATAATTTTGGCCATGCTTGAAATTAGGGTGAAGTCTAATTCGAATTATGAGAAAAGCACTTCATCTCTTGCTCGTCCTGAAGGATTCTTGTTATAATTTTGTGAAGAAACTTTGTTGCATAGTGCCCAAATTCATGGTAGTGAATTTTTTTTATCTTTATTAGGTCCTTATTCTTTCCATTGTTCTAGCTAGACTCTATTTTTCTTTCGGATTTATTTCCCTTTCCAACCAAGGAAAATTTCTCTTCCTCCTCATATTTGGATGTTACACCATCTCTAGTGTTTTTCCAAATTTCTTCTTGCACCAGAGTAGACCGAAGCCTGCACCAATTTGGCAATTTTCCCCTTCCATTTACAGATTTCTCGTATTTATGTCAGGATTTTGGAAGGCCTAGGAGAGCAAGGCTAACTAGTTCTGAAGAGGGAATATTTTCTCTAACTCCTCCAAGCTCATCTTGACATTTAGTGAACCTGGATTTAATAGAACATAGCTTATCCTAATTTTTTTTTTTAATAAATATATTCAACACTTTGACTTAAGATATTAATACCCTCATTTCAATATCACTAGCTTACTCCCCATGAAAATTTACAGGGTTAAGTCCTCCTTGGTTAATCTAAAAATATTATTATTTTCCTTAAGTATCTATTTGAATAATGTACAACTAATACCATATAATATTAAAGGTTTTTATGCACCTCATTAATATTATGGAGATGGTAATTGATTGTACCACATTATCTTCACGGTTGAATGTTCCTTATAATGCTGGATGAACTAAATATTTGTCTGAGGCACATTCCCCCTATGCGTTTCCAACCACTTTACAATATTGTAAGAGCTTTATTCCACTTCTTAAAAACACACGACAATTATTATGTCATGATGTGCCTGACTGGCTATGCAACTAATAAATCTTCTCCAAGTGATTTGCTAAGTTTTAATGAATACATATACAACAATTTTCAAAGGGGACATGGAAATATTTCATGTTATCTTGAATCAACCCTTATATGGTCCTGTATTACTTATACCATGGTAAATAGATATATTGTGCCAAATATAGGGTTTTAGTACTACATTCCAATGCAGAAGTTATACATTTTAAAGAATTTTTTATTATTGAGAGAGATTACCCTAGTGGTTTGTGCTATCAATGTCCAAGTGCCACCTCTGCAGGGACACATGCCCTTTACATGGTGTCATATTTTTGTCTTAGATTTTGCTCAATGGTTACAATATTCTTTCATTGATCCTATGGCAAGAAGGGTTCGATACAACAATCCTTAACCCCTGTCTTTACCACTCAACTAGATTTTCATTTTTTCTTTTGCTCAGAAGTGAGGGTTGAACCATGTTGTCATGTGAGAGAAGCTATTTCATTTTTAGGTGGAGAGGGTTTATTTCACCTCTAGTTTTCCAAACCATGTTCTTTCCCATAGTAGGTGGAGGTAGGCAACTCCATACTTCTGAACTGCACCCACAACAATGACCTTTTAATGTGTAAGTTTATCACAGTCCTAACTAGTCCCTTTCGGGTTTATGCACTAGTATCGTCTGGCATTAATTTATTTTGTTGACATTGATTTTATTTCTAAAAATGTTGCACAACTCCTAGGTGCCAATGGAAATTGTGTTTCCCTTCAGTATGGTGTTTCTATTCATTGAATATTTCCTCTCGACATCTAGAGGAGAGGTTAGTCTTAATACACACTTAATTTTTTTCTTTCTTCCTTTTTTATTCTATTTCTTGAAACGCCATGGTTGAAGAATAACATGCTACTATATCATTGATCTATTTTTTTTCCTGATTGAATAGGGTTTTACTGCAATTTCATGATCTAGAATGCTCAGGTAAGGATTAGTTTTGTTAAATCCCCTTATACCTCACCTCCATTGCCTAGGGTATGCTGAAGTTATGTTTTTCCTTATCGTTTTATTATAGGTGCATAAGAACAACCTCTTAAATTGACTCATGGCCCTTACACATCCCGTATTCCTTGGCTTGGACAACATCTTCTATCGACCATGACGTCATTGCCTAGAAGTGGGTTTACCATAAGAATCTTTTCCATTCTCATGAATTACTCTTACTTTTATATTCACTCCTGATTTGTTCCTTGTGCTCCCTTTACACAGAAAACCCCAAAAGGTTGACTCGCTATTAGTCCTTCTTCAGGTAAACCCCTCTTCCCATTTATTTCAGAGTTGTATTTCTACTTTTGTTTCTCCATCCATCTTATGATGGTATTGAGTCTCTGCCCTCTTCCTTTATAGGTATGGTGCCACCCTCCATGACTCCTGTAAGAGGAAAATTTTGTGCACAATATTCAATGCTAATTGTTGGTTTGGATGAATACATGTTCGTCATTTGTTACCTACTTCCATGGGCTTATATTATTTTTACCCATAATCCCGATTCATGGACAAATTATGGATTTTATATGTATGTTCCTTGTTCGGTTTGAATTTCTTTAGAGGAAGTTCATTACATATACACTTTGTATTTGTGAACTGGTTATACTTTTTATGTTATATTCTGGATCAGTACTGCATATTTACTCTGTTTCCAGTAGGTGCACTTGTGTTTCCCTTACTATTTATATGGGATGTATGTAAGAACAATTTTCAATTGTGTACATGAAGCTCATCCTGTGGAAAAATGACGTTTATGCAATGTATATTTTGGGGCTATGTTATAATTGTGTTATATGGAATTCTTCCATACACCTACCCTTTTGGTTACCTTGTTGTATAATATTTTGATTTTCTCTGTATAAATATATATGGATATCCATTTGAGTCTATATATGCTGATGGTAATTTTACTTCTGAGCTTATCATAATTTATTATGGAATTCTTCTGGGTTGTCTGTGTTTATTCTTTAATTGAGTATGCATTGCAAGTTATAGTAATCGAACCTGTGGATGTGTCGAATTACAGTGTGAGAGGCTCATTAAATGTAACTTCCTATAATTTTGATTTCCACTGCAATTTATTGGGCCATATGGTTTTAAAATGCTATACATATATGTTCTTGTTTCACCTCTATTCACTATGTGAAATCCCATGTAAAAAAAAATGTTTAGGAGGAATACCCTTCCTATCTAGGCTTGGATCATTTCATCATCACTCGCTAAACCTACATTCGTTGGTAACGCATGGTTAGATCTAGAGTGAGTGTCATATTTATTAAAATATCAACCCACTACCAATCCACGAGTGTGTCACCACAGCTCTATTTGGGGGTCTAAATCAATGTCCCCTCTGCCCTTCACCTGAGCGCATTAACTCACAAACAATTTTTAGTCCTACTTGCATAGGGGTTTAGTAACCCAATCATAGAATTTTCCCATTTGGGTTTAAGACCTAACTATACACTCTTATCCTCATATCTAAAGTTATAGTTCTTATATCGGTAGCTTTAATTCCAATATATCCATTTGTTCATTATGAGAACTCAATTAATTAGTAAGCATAGAAAAGAACACATAACTCTTAGGCCTACTTTTCCACACTTTATCATAATATTAAAAGCAATAATTTCATGTCAACCTATGAGAAATTATAAATTAAATAACTCATAGATTCCAGTTTTCTAACAACAATGAAATAAATTATCACCTAGAATTTGGCCTTGCTGTATAAACATCTAGAATAGAGGTATAGAATAAGAACAACTCTAAAGTCTACGAATAAAATTAGCCATCATTCATTCTTTTGGTTAGTGCTATTCTAGAATCTGATTAACAGAGAAACAATATTGCATGATAAGTTTAATAGCATATCCTAAAATATAATTAATTGCCTCACAACCACTTTAGCTACTATCATAACATCCAATAACAGTCACATGAACTAACCACAAGTACCAATAAAAAAAATGGAGTGCAACAAAATATTATATTAAAATATATAACAAGGCGTGTATCAAAATTTCAATGAAGTAACTATATTTTCTGGAAAGATTATGTTTGCCTCCCAACCACGAACCTTATGTTCCAAGTTCTGCCCTGAGCAGAGACCTTTTCTCCTAGAACCAACAACCGCTTGTTGTTCTGGAGAATTTATTCTTGTGCCCACTTTCCCATGCAAAACTTCTTTAACGACGTCCCATTTTTCTGGGGCTGCTAATCCCCATAGCCTAGAATTTTTTTGAAAAAAGTATAGTTTTTATTTTTTATACAACACTTTACTATCCATTATGAGTGTTGTGTTCTCCACACTAGGTGTTTTATTAGATACTTTCACCAAATATAAAAATCAAATGTTTTTTTCTCCCGAGGATTTTTAGGAAGATTTTTTTTTTGGGAAAGTATTGAATTTCATCCTATCCACTTTGATTGGAATCAGGATCTCTTTATAGAGAATTATTTTCAGATTAATACTTAAACCTTCTCAATATTATTCAAAAATATTCCTTAGAGTATCACAAATTTTTTATACGAAAATTATAGTATTTTGTTCTTTCTAGAAATAGTTAAACAAAAAAAACATATGAAATTGAAATTGGGGTAGTACATATTCCCCCTCTAACACATCCTTGGTGTTTAAAATTTAGCCATTTGTTCCTTCAAGAGTGTTGGATAAGCTTCCTTCATGCTATCCTCACCTTCCCAAGTGGCCTCCTTAGGTGTAAAGTGCCTCCACTGCACTTTAACCCAAGCGACGAATCTGTTATGGAGCATAGTTTCTTCTCGCTCCAAGATACGAAGTGGTTCTGGAAGAAACTCCCCTTCGGGTTCCACCTGTATCAAATTCCAATCAGCCACATCAGAAGGATCATGAAAATGTTTTTTTAATAATGGTAAATGAAAAACATTATGAACTCTAGCATGACTAGGTAGAGCCAACTGATATGCCACTGGATCAATTCAATCCAAAATATTGAATGGGACACAAAACAGTGGCGCCAAATTGGCACAAATGATGGCATTGAGGGTAATTTTCTAAGGTTTAAACCTCAAATATACATGATCTCATATTTTTAAGACTTTATGTGTTCTCTTTTTTTCTACAAAACTCTTCTCCTGGTCTTGAGCTATCTTGATATTCCGTTGGATCTTCCATATAGTATGTTCCATTTCATACAATGCATCCGGCCCAAGAGCCAACCTATCCTTAGGTTAACTCCAATTGAGAGGTTTATGACATTTTATTCTTTAAAAAACCTCAATGGGACTCATTTTTATATATTTTTTGTATTTGTTGTTATAAGAAAACTCAGCTAAATACAAAAAATATTCCTGCTTTCTCGGCTAAATACAAAATTAGCCCTTTCTGGTTTATGGAATACTCAGGAATTCCTTTCTGTTGTATTTTCAGCAACATTTCCTGATATTGTGGGTATTGTGGCAAGGATTTTTACACCTTCCCTTCAAAATATGTCTTCACACTGCTACCCATATTAGTTATCAAAGAATGGGAATGTCTACTTAATGCATTTGCAAATTTATTTTCCTTTCCCTTGATATGCTTTATATCAAATTCAAATTCACTAAGGAAATTTTACAACCTCGCTTGTCTTGCATTTAAATCTGGTTGACTAAAGAGGTATTTCAAACTAATATGGTTAGTCATTAACACTAACTTCTTTCCCAACAAATAATGCTTCCACATCCTTAAGGCATGTATGAAAATAACTAATTATAAGTCATAGACTACACAATTTTGCTCATTCCTTTTCAATTTCCTTGATTTATAGTCTATGACAGCGTTATCTTGTAGTAAAACCCCTCCCAACCCTTCTAGACAAGCATTTGTGCACAATGTAAACTCCTTGTTTACATCTAAAATTTATAAGATGGGGGCTATGGTCATTTTTTGTTTTAATTTATCGAATATTTCCTGATACTTGGTTGTCCATTCAAATTTTACTACCTTCTTATGCAAGGAGGTAATGGGGTAGGCTAGTTTTGAAAATCCCTCCACAAATATGTGACAGTATCTAGAAATCCCCATGAATGAACAAATTTCTTGTACATCCTTTGGTACACGCTAATTTATATATTCTTGAACTTTCTCAAGGTCTACCAACAATACTTCTTTAGATATAATGTAACACCCCTAGTTTTATGTTTTTTTTCAAGTTAGACATTTGAACTTCAGTCCAAAGGGGAGTGGACCCCAATGGATAAGTATTGTGTGGATGTAATTAATTGTTTGATTATGAGAAATAAATAAAATATTTCTGTGCATATTGACCAAATGAGAATTTTGAGATCACTTGCCAAATCCATGAGGTATGGAAAGAGGCTAAGACTTTCCCCAAAAATCTTTCAAAAATCCTTGAAAGAATTTATTTCTAATTTAGATTTCCCCAATGAGGTGGAGAGTTGTTGGGAAGAGGTAAAAAGCTGGAAAAGCAGAAAGTAGCTTTAGGAAGCCTAGGCAAATAGGAATAAAAGCATCCTGTAATTCTGGACGTAAAATTAGAAATAGGCTTTGGGGAGAATAAGCTTAAATAAGCTACTCCAGAACAGATTGAGGTTGGTCTATTCTAGGAGATGATCTCAGCTCGGGGGTGAGTTCTAGAGACAGAGGGACTCTAAGGTTGGGAGGTTGGTCATTGACAGAAGTGGTATGTTTAAAAATTTTCTATAACTGGATATAGATGTTATTTTAGATTAAAATTCTGAAGTTGTCATTCCTTACATTTAGCATAACTGTTTAGAAGAAATTCGTCCTCTAAATTCTGAATAGTTGTAGGAATAAAATCTATGGGGAGAATCCATCAGAGTCTCTAAACCAGTGTTGGTTTAAATCTGAGGATACATCTTATCCCACAGATGATTTAGTTGGTTAACTTTAATCTGCTTCTGAAATAAGAAAGTAGCTGCTGCATATATATGAAAGAAATAAGGACACCTTTACAGGTAATAGATATAAGTGAACTAGACATATTTCAAACCTGGTTCATTTAGGTAATGAAAACATCCAATAAGGTTATGTATCATAGAAATAAACTTATACAGATGGAAGTATAATTTATCATAGTAAACAAGAATTGCCTAAATAGCCATGATAAAGTAAATAAATTTTTCATTGTATATGAATATGTTACAAAATCAGACTGTACAATGGTAAAATAGGTATTGTTCCTCTAGAAGCCTACAGATATACATGTGTAATCAATCAAAATCTGCAAATTAAAGTTAAATGGTGCTAGGTATATTTTATATCTGCATTATGGATAGCAGACTAAAAGTTTAGAAATTTAAATTCCATTCAAATTCTTTCATTTATTAACTAAAAACCTGTGATTTAGAACAGAAGAATGAAATGAAAGTGTAACAGGTGAAAAGTATATATGTACAGTGGGAGAAACATCAAAAGTTCTAGAACAGATAATCATTCTATTATATTCTATGTTGGACATTAGCTTATGGCCACTAGAAAAGATATGAAAAATAAACTTTAAGTATACTTATGTATTTAGGAGATAATAACTTTATCCAGAACTACCATAAAGTATGCATGTGCCTGAATAGGTGGGAGAACCCACATTAAGTGCACCTGGGATTTTATCCCTATAGATGGAAAATAAACACTTGTATAGTATTTTAATAGTGCATGAACTGTGTACAGAGTGATAAGAATGGACGAGATGAATTAAATATGTTTATGTAAATTGAAAACAGGCTCTACTATATGTACAGGTGAAATATTTAGTTAAATCAGTGGAAATAAAATCACTTACAACCTGCCCAAAAATAATAGCAGTTTTGAAATATATATATAATGTAGGAGAGGATGAATTCCTATGTTATTATTAAAACAAATTAATTGTCAACAAATTTTACAGACAGGTATAAAAAAAGCATCTGTTTGTCTTATTGGACAAGTATGAAATTAGAGAAATATTAAAAGGGCATAACTGGTAAGGACATCATCACGACACTAAAAAAAAAAATATTAAGTTTAATACTACCGGTATAGTGTTGGGTATGTGTTATATTCTTTCCATGACTAAGCACGCGTGGGGGGGAGATCGCCCCCCCTGTCGGGGTCTGGGGCAGCGCCCCGGCGAAAATTTTTTGGTCCTTAATTTCCGGTGGGTAGTCTGCGTCCATGGTTTTGTGCATGGTTTTGCACATCGTTTTGGGGTACAATGGTTTTCGGCCCCTGGGATTTTTATAGATCCGGTCAAGGGAACTACGGTTATGTTCTAATCCAGGGTTTATGGATTGGGGTTTATGTATGCTTCGACATGTATATATATGTGTTGTAACACTAAAAGGAATATAATGAAAAATCAAGCCGGTCGTCCCGATTTGGGATCCAGGGGAAAATCTCTGTGTTTATCTGTTTTATGTTTTATGCTCTCGCTATTGTTTATTTTCTGTTATAAGATTCGTGTGTAGATAATTTATGTTCAGGGTTAAAAACTACATTTGGTATCGGAGCTGTTTTGGCTTCAAGGGGACGCCTTTGCTGCTGAGGGTTTTTAGTTCGGGCCTGAGGTAGACCTTGTTCAGTGGGAGATCTATGGGATCGATTCTTGCGGTGAGAGAAGATGGCGAGCGACGAAAAGATAGAGATCGAGAAATTTAATGGTCAGAGTTTTGAGTTGTGGAAGCTCAAGATGGAGGATCTGCTGGTGGATAAAGATCAGTGGATCGCGGTAGATCCAGGTACTAAACCAACGGCAATGTCAGATGAAGACTGGAAGAAACTGGATCGGAAGGCTAAAAGCACAATACGATTGTGTGTCTCAGATTCAGTATTGTTGAATGTATCTGGGGAAGCTACGGCGAAGACCTTGTGGGAAAAGCTAGGGACTTTGTACCAATCTAAGTCTCTGGTGAATAAGTTGTTCCTGTGGAAAAAGCTGTATAACCTGAGGATGAAGGATGGAGATTCGGTGACAGAGCATCTGAACGCCTTCAATACTGTGGTAAGTCAGTTATCATCTATTGATATTAAAATCTCAGATGAAGATAAGTGCATCAGTTTGTTGTGTTCTCTACCAGACTCGTGGGACAGTCTGGTTATTGCAATAGGTAGCAATACAACTACCTTGAAATTTGATGACATTGTCTCAGCCTTGCTGTCGGAGGAAATGAGACGGAGAAATATGGAGGGTCAAAGTGGAGATGCTTTATCTGTACGAGGAAGGTCCCAGAACAGAAACAAGAATTAGGTTTCGAGTGGGAGATCCAAATATAGAGGGAGATCTAAATCTCCTAGAAAGTTTGTAAAGGTGTGTTGGAAATGCGGAAAGGAAGGGCACTACAAAAAGGATTGCAGATCTAAAGCTCCTGAAAAAGGAAAGGGATCTGAGGATGCTTCTTCGGCAGAGGAAAAAACCACCTCGGATGAAGGTGGGGATGTGTATTTGGCTTCTTCTTCAAATACACATGTAGATCATGAATCATGGTTGATTGACTCAGGTGCATCCTTTCACTTCACTCCCCATAGGGAGTGGTTCTGCGAGTATGAGAAATATGATGGTGGTGATGTCTTCCTAGGGGATGATAGGAAGGCCAGAATAATCGGACGTGGAAAGGTCAAGCTGAAGTTGCAAGGTGGAAGGATTAGAAAACTTCCTGGTGTTCTGCATATTCCTGCATTGGCCAGAAATCTGATTTCTGTAAGCAAGATGGATGATGCAGGTGTAAAAACAATGTTCGAGAAAGATGCCTGCAAGATGGTTCGGGGAGCACTGGTATTAATGCGGGGAGTTCGGACTGGAACTCTGTACAAGCTACAAGGTAGCACAATTATTGATGGGTGTAACAGTTCTGTGGTTCCTGAAAGTGGGACGGAAAGCCTAGCTGTGTCTGGAGAAAAGACCATGTTATGGCATCAAAGGCTTGGACATATTGGAGAGAAGGGCCTTCGGATACTGCATAGAAATGGTATGGTAGAAGGTATGTCTAATTTCTCTCTAGATTTCGATTTCTGTGAACATTGTGTATATGGGAAGTAGAATCGGGTGAGTTTTCCTTCTGGTGTTAAGAGGGCGAACAAGATATCAGAACTTGTGCACAGTGATGTGTTTGGACCTGTGTCAGTTCCATCACTGGGAAAGTCTGTGTACTATGTTTCATTCATAAATGACTTCTCAAGGAATACATGGATATATTTCTTGAGGAAGAAATCTGAAGTCTTTGACAAATTTAAAGAATTTAAGGCTCTGGTGAAAAACTAGACAGAGAAGAAGATAAAGGCGCTAAGGAAAGATAATGGTGGGGAGTTCTGCAAGAAGGAATTTGAAGAGTTCTGTAAGAAGTGTGGTATAGCACGACAGAAGACTACTCCATACACACCTCAAAAAAATGGAGTTGCGGAAAGAATGAACAGAACATTGATGGAAAAGGCAAGAAGCATGCTCAGTGGTACCGGGTTAGGACAAGAATTATGGGCAGAGGCAGTGGAGACTGCATGCTATCTGGTTAATAGATCACCTTCATTAGTGTTGGAGGATAAGACTCCACATGAGGTATGGACTGGTAAGAAACCCTCTCTTTCACATCTAAGGGTATTTGGATGTGATGCATATGTACATGTTCCAAAGGGGAAAAGGACCAAGTTGGATAATAAATCTGAAAGGTGCATCTTTATTGGGTATAAGGATGGTTTAAAGGGTTACAAGCTTTGGAACCCAGAAACAAGGAAGGTTGTGTACAGCCGAGATGTGGTGTTTAGAGAAGTGAAAGATGTTGTTAAACATGAAGTCCTACCAAAGGAACCCGAGAAGATAGAGTTTGAGCTAAAGGAGGATGAATCAGACTCTACAACAGAAGAAGACTCAGAAGATGAAGAGCCACAAACTCCAGCTTTGAGAAGATCAGTTCGGGAAAGAAGGAAACCAAAAAGGTATAGTTCATCTGCTTTCTGTTCAGGTTTTGCCTTAACTATAACTGATGATGAACCCAGAACTGTCAGGGAGGCAGTAGATTCAGAGGATGGAAAACTCTGGAAGGAGGCCATGGTTGATGAAATGGCATCCTTGTACAAAAATGAGGCATGGGATCTGGTGGAGTTGCCGGCTGGAAGGAAGCCCATTGGGAGAAAATGGGTGTTTAAGAAGAAGATGAATGTAGAAGGCAAGGTGGAGAAATACAAAGCTCGGTTGGTAGCGAAAGGTTGTTCCCAGGTGCTGGGAATTGATTTTGGTGATATTTTTTCTCCTGTTGCCAAGGTTACTTCTATTAGATTACTTTTATCTGTTGCTGCTACATTCGATTTTGAGATAGAATAGATGGATGTGAAGACATCTTTTCTTCTTCGGGATCTAGAAGAGGAGATCTACATGAAGCAACCTGAAGGCTTTATGGTGAAGGGTAAGAAAGAACTGATATGCAGGTTGAAGAAGTCTCTGTATGGGTTAAAACAGTCACCAAGGATGTGGTATCAGAAATTTGATACCTATATACGGGGACTTGGCTTCACCAGAAGCAAGGAGGATCACTGTGTTTATTTTAAATTAATTGGTGACCATGTTATTTATTTGGTCTTGTATGTGGATGATATGTTGTTGATTGAAAATGACAAAGAAATTATCCAAGATTTGAAGACCCAACTGTTCTCCAAATTCGACATGAAGGATCTGGGTGCTGCAAACTATATTTTGGGCATGGAAATTAAGAGAGATCAGGAAAAGAGGAAGCTCTGGTTAAACTAGAGGAAGTATGTCGAGACTATATTGCAGAAGTTCAATATGCAGGATAGTAAACCGGTGAATGTTCCTATTCCTGTAGGTGTAAAGTTGTCTGCTGAACAATGTCCCAAGACACAAGAAGAAGAGGAGTATATGTCTCGTGTTCCATATGCAAGTGCAGTGGGTAGCCTGATGTATGCAATGGTCTGTACTAGACCAGACATTGCACATGCATTGGGAGTATTGAGCAGGATTATGTCAAACCCAGGGAAGGAGCATTGGACAATAGTGAAGCGGGTTTTCAGATATTTACGTGGCACTAGCGATTATGGCTTGTGCTACTAGGGAAGACCAGGATTGGAAAGAATGTTGGACATTCGTGGTTTTGTTGATGCAGACTGGGCTGGAGATCTGGACCAAAGAAAATCTACAAGTGGATATGTGTTTAGCCTATTTGGAGGCGCAGTCAGTTGGATGAGTAAAAGACAGTCTGTAGTGGCTCTTTCAACTACAGAGGCAGAATACATAGCAGCCACTCATGCAAGCAAGGAAGCAGTTTGGTTGCAGAGATTGTGTTCAAGTATGGGGTTGGTACAGCAAGCTATAAGGATAGACTTTGATAGCCAAAGTGCAATTTTCTTGGCTAAGAACCCTGCTTATCATTCAAAGACAAAGCACATTGATGTTCAATATCACTTTATTAGAGATATGGTTGAGGCTAAAAGGGTGTTGCTGGTAAAGGTGGACACTTTGAAGAATGTTGCAGATGCATTGAAAAATTCTGTGAGCACTCAGAAGTTCTCTTGGTGTAGAGAAACAATGGGTGTTGAAGAATTGGGCCAATGACTAAGCCCTCCTGTGGTCCCCCGTGGAAAGAAAAAAACAAGTGGGAGAATTTTGGGTATGTGTTATATTCTTTCCATGACTAAGCATGCACGGGGGGGTAAGAGGGGGGGCGATAGCCCCCCCTATAGGGGTCCGGGGCAGCGCCCCGGCGAAATTTTTTGGTCCTTAATTTCCAGCGGGTAGTCCGCGTCCATGGTTTTGTGCATGGTTTTGCACATGGTTTTGGGGTACGATGGTTTTCGGCCCCTAGTATTTTTGTAGATCCGGTCAAGGGAACTATGGTTATGTTCTAATCCAGGGTTTATGGATTGGGGTTTATGTATGCTTCAACATGTATATATATGTGTTGTAACACTAAAAGGAATATAATGAAAAATCAAGCTGGTCGTCCCGATTTGGGATCCAGGGGAAAATCTCTTTGTTTATCTGTTTTATGTTTTATGTTCTCGCTATTGTTTATTTTCTGTTATAATATTCGTGTGTAGATAATTTCTGTTCAGGGTTAAAACCTACATATAGAAACTCGGATTTGAAAAAAATACTCTGCAAAGTCCATGAGTTCTCGGTGTAATGACTACATCTAACATAATAATACAATAATAACATATGTAAAAATAGACTGAAGCAGTCCGTGAAGTATGAGAGGACAAAATGGTGAAACCTCTCCAACGAAGCCAAATGAAGCTAGGTCCTGATGAATGCAAAGAGAAAAATGCGTCAGACCACCTACCTGAGACTTTGAATAGCTTTGGAACCGAATTCCCAGATGAGAGGAGAAAAAAACTCGTACATTACATGGCATTGTAGAAACAAAAAAAACAATTATACTATGCTGGAAAATAATGCAGCAGATAGGCAGACGTAATCAGTTATAAAACGAATTCCAACTATGGATTACCTGGATCATAGTGGAAAAATCGCCAGAGAATGGGCGACCCTGAGAAAGAAAGCAAAGTGACTGAATATGTAAATCATGATATTGTACAATTAAACAAAATAAAATGAAGTATCTCTACATAAATCCAGAGGAGTTACCTCTGAGAACGCCATGAATCGTTTATAGGCATAAGGATGGTTACAACGTTCAAATTGTCGACCATGATATGATTAGTGGTGTTGGTGAAGCCGAGTGCTACCTTCAGCCACGGCGACGCCAAGAAAGTCAAGCGTATGCCTATGGACTGGTATGAAACTTACTATCAAGGCAGAGCTTGAATGAGCTACGCCATTTCTATAATAGAAATAAAACGAAATAGCCATAAAACTTTAAATGCCAAACACAAATAAAATTGATGTGGTTACATTAACTTGAATGAGTACTCATGCTATCTATGGAGACTCCAACGAAACTACAAGATAGATAGCCAAAATTCATGCTAATTAAAGTTCGAATACATAATCAATGGATCGAAGCCTGAGAAAATATGTTAAGGGTATAAATGCAGCAAAACCAACTTGAACGAATGGAAAGAAAAAGAATATGGAAAACTCAAAATCGATTTAACATAATATTGACATAGAGAACATTATACGTGGTTACCTGAAACAATAACCGTTTGATGCTATCTTGTGTGGTGTTACACTCCAGATAGACAAAGAGCCAGGCAGGAGAACAACAGAAGTTCTACGCTCTCATCTAAAAAAATTTACAACTGACAAATGAAACTGTAGAAGGAGGGAATGGCGTGTTATACCAAGCCAAAACCCTAGCCATCGCTTATCTCCACCGTCCACGTGGAGAAATATGCACAAATCGTCTAAATATCCATTGAAAAGTTCCTCGGAAGACATCCAAATATCCACAGTACAAATTGAGTTTTACCAATTTAATTCCAGCATACTCATTAAACCAACAACCATGCGAATCTCAACAATAACGACACATAAATCGAATTTCATAAATGATAGCTTGGCCAACACACATCGCAACAGTAAGCGAGGAAGGGATAAGTACAAATGAAATGATGTAACATTTAACAAGTGAATAAATGACAGTCAGAAATGTACTGGCCTCGAAATTGTGATCACTTGTAGAACCCTAACGTTAGGAGACAAATCGAATGAGTAGCCAAAGCTTCGTTTGGTTGGAATGATAAGAAATTTTAACAAGTTATTGAAATGGAAATACAAAAAGGGTATTATACGAGGGTCTAATCATAAGTGCATCTCGTGTCAGCCACATTCCTACATCAACATTGAAGTAGTGACATATGTATACACACTTATTCTCATACCATAGTAGTAAGGTATTGAGACAAAGCAACATTGAAATATGATAAAGGTATATAAAAACAATAAAAATGATTGTAAGGCAGCTCAAATGCATTATGATAATAATGTAAGCGTTAGTCATATGGTAGGCCTGAACTATAACGATTGAGGTTAGAAAGAAATGCAAAAAGTGAAAAGAGTGACATACAGTTATAAACCATATTACTAATAGTATATGGGAAATAAATTGTGATATGCGATATTAAAGATTTGAGGTATAAAAAAAAAAAAAAAAATTGGGTTAAGTGGAGAGACATTACATATAACATGTCCCAAATATTGAATTTTGGGATTATAAAACTCACACTTACTGATTTTTTCATAAATACATGATTCTCTTAATGTTTGTAGCACTAATCTAAGATGATTATGGTGTTCCTCCTCATTTTTAAAGTATACCGGGATGTCATCTATGAAAACGAGCATGAATTTACCAAGATATTTCTTGAAGACACTATTCATGAGAAACATGAAGGTGGAGGGTGCATTGGTGAGACCGAAAGAAATACCACAAACTCATAATTCCCATATCTTGTTTAAAAGATGTTTATGGATGTCTTTGTCTTTTATCTTAAGCTGATGGTAACCAATCCATGAATAAATCTTTGAAAAGGTTGTTTCTCCCCTCACTTGGTCAAACAAATCATCAATCTGGGGTAGTGGATATTTATTTTTGATAGTCAACTTATTCAGTTGTCTATAGTCAATGCACGTTTTTAAAGTGCCATTTTTTTTATTGACGAATAACACTAGATCTCACCACAGGGACACATTCGAAGTGATATAGCCTTTGTTTAATAATTCTTGTAATTTAAGTTTTAATTCTAACAATTTTGGTGTACTCATTATATATGGCCCCCTAGACACTAGAGTATCTCCCGGCACTAAATCAATAGAGAAATCTATGTCCCTACGAGGGGGTAGCTTAGGAATTTCATGAGGAAAACATCTTGGTAATCTCTGACTACTGGAAAATTTTCTAAGGTAGTGTTTTTGTGTGTTGTTATGAATATTCCACATGAACCATATAGACTTGATAACCCTTTCTTTCTGTCATTTTTAATTGTAACATAGAGATTTTTTGTACAAAAAATTATTTTATTTTTCCCTTAATCATAATTTGTTGTCTCTGCAAATTAATGTAGTTCATACTTTTTTCTACACAATTTATGACAACTTTCTTCTGTTCTAACCAATCCATGTCAATTAATATGTCATATGACCCCAACTAAAGGATATTTAGTTTCAAATCTATGGAATACACATTCCAATTCACAATGCATTATTTTAATATATGTTTTACCTTTCGTTTGGTGCCGATAGCACACTTTACCAACAAATAATTTTGAAACTTTTCTGATTACAATTTACACTTTTCCACAATTTCTGGGCTAGCATAAATTAAACTAGCATCGGGGTCAATTAAAATAGACAAAGGTTCGTTGTGAATAATACCTTCAATTTCAATCATTGTTGGTTGATGTTGAGCCTGTTTTTCCTCTAATTCCATACTAATTCATGGAATGCTTCTAGCCACATCGTTCATTATGGTGGCCTCCTATACCACCTGAATGTTATGAATTGATTGGGGATTTTGAGGGAAATCTCACAAAAGGTGGGGTTCACCCCAATCCCATCACTTCAGGGGTTCCCTTTTGCTACCACCTTGTCCTTTCTTTTTGTTCACTTCCATCATATTAGATCCAGTATGGGATTGAGATGGTTGATTTGTAGCTCCCTTGTTAAACTTCTTCCTATGATGATCTTTCCAAAAAAAATTCAAATAGGTAGTTTTATGTCTATTTCCTTTCATTTCAGCCTTACCTTTATCCTTTTTCAACCATGTTCTTGAATTCTCACTTTGGCTCTTAAACTATTTGTAGCAGAGTTTGGCCTTTCTAAGAACTTCATCCATCATGTTGGGATTTTTGAATTCAATTCTTTCCTTATATACTGCTAGAATAAAAATTAGAAATCTATGCTCCTTATATTTATCCTCTCGTATGTATGGTACATACCTGAGTAACTTTGTTAATTTAGTCACAAAATCATCTATAGTAGGCTGCCCTAATCTTGATTCATGGAACTCCTTTGCATGGTCATCATAGTATGTTTCACTTAGATATCACGACTTAAATTTCTGCTAAAAAACCTCCCAAGAGACAATATTTTCATCCAAGAGCTGTATAATTTTGGTCTCCACCCACCATAGAGAAGCCTTACCTTGTAATTGATAAACATCTAACCTAACCTTAAGCTTGCTTTCATATTCATACACCTAGAACTACTTAATCATATTTAGGAGCCAGGCGTCCACATCCTCCTCCTTTTCTTGATCGAAAGTAGGAGGTTTTATCTTGCAAAATTCTCCCTGCAACTCCTTCTTATTCTTCTTAGACTTAGAATCTATTTTTTCATAATCTTTACCACTCTCAGAATTCTTTTAGCTGGTTTCAACCATTTTTTTCTTCAATTTTTCTTGTTCCCCACCTTTGTGGCTATATTTTGATGTTAATTCTCTTATCATATGTTCCCGCTCATGACTTGCTTGCAATAGTCGCTTATTGCTTGTCCTCAGCTAAACTAGTTCCTGCTGCAAGTTTTGGATTATTCCCAAAATCTGAGAATTGGGATCTGGGGCAATATCTCCCCTCTAGTTTAACATATAATTGTTCTCCATCTTCCATATCTAAGGAAAATTTTCTTGTCCAATGTAAGAATATTCTTACCCTATTAAATGAATCCCCAAAAATGTTTTTTCAGAAAAGAACTTTCATAAGGACGAAATAATTAATATCTAGATAACATTCTTTTCCAATTCATGATGGTCCATAACAAGCCTAGTGTTGTACAAGGGCTCTGATACCACTTGTAACGGACCTCAACTTACTCTATGTTTTTATATATATATATATAAATATATTCAACACTTTGACTTAATACATTAATACCCTCATTGCAGTATAACTAGCTCACTCCCCATGAAAATTTACTGGCTTAAGTCATCCTTGGTTGATCTAGCAATATTCTTCGTTTCCTAAAGTCTCGATTTGAGTAATGTACACGAATGACCATATACTCTTAAATTTTCTTATGCATCTCATTGATGTTATTGAGATGGTAATTGATTGTACCAAGTTATCTTCAGGGTTCAATATTCCTTATAATGTTGAACAAACTAAAATTTTGTCTTAGGTTTCCCCTTACATTTTATTTAATCTAATTGATTTTACATGGCACATCCCCCCTGCACACACCAACCACTTAATATTATTTTAAGCATGGAATTTTTTTGGGGCTAATATTCGTAGGTGGGATAATTTTCCATGTTTTTTCCAAAAAAAAGATTCGCCAATTCCCTTTTTTTTTAAATTGATTCGACCAAGTTTTATAGTATAAAATTATTTTACACTAAAAATCGCCAAACATTTATATATACTAATATAAAATGATTACAGAACTAAATATTTTTACAATTCACATATTGGGGACTACTAAGATTCGCCAAGTTTTTAATCTTTAAGATAAACATCCATCCTTAAAATTTTCCCTGATTTTAAGATCTTTATGCCGCATCTTAAAAACACATGATAAATATTGTGCCATGGTGTGCGTGGCTGACTATGGGACAAATAAATATTTTCCCAGTGATTTGCTAAGTTTTAATGAATACATATACACCAATTTTCAAAGGGACATGGAAATATTTCATGTTATCTTGAATCCAACCTTTTATGGTCATGTATTAATTATATGATGGTAAATAGATACGTTGCACCAACTATAGGGTTTTAGTACTACATTCTAGTGCACAAGTTATACATTTTAATGATGTTTGTATTGTTGAGAGATTATACCCTAGTTGTTATTTCTACCAATGTCCAAGTGCCACCTCTCCGGGGTCACATGGAATTGACATGGTGTCGTATGGTAATATTATATTCTTTTCAATGGTTATGATTTTCTTCCATTGATACTACAACAAATGAGTGTTTGATACAAGAAACCCTAAGCCCTGTGTTTACCACTCTCCTTGATTTTTATTTTCTTTTTCACTAAGTAGTGAGGGTTGAACCCTGTTTTCATGTGAGGGAAGGTGTTTATTTTTGAGGTATAGAGGGTCTATTGCATGTATAGACTTCAATACCATGTTATTTCTCAACCTAGGTGGAGGTCGGAACTTCCATACTTCTGAATTGCACCCACATCGATGACCTTTTAATGGGTAAGTTTGTCATAGTGCTAACTAGTCCCTATCAAGTTTATGCATTAGTATTGTTTGGCATTAATTTCTTTTCTTGACATTGATTTTCTTTCTAAAAATGTTTCACACCTCACAGGTACCAGTGGAAATGGTGTTTCCCTTCAGTTTTTGTTCATAGCCTCTTTCACCCCGGCATCTACAGGAGAGGTTATTATTAATACGAACTTAGATTTTTTTCTTTCTTCCTCTTTTCATTTTATTCTTGAAACATCATGGCTGAAGGGTAACATATTAATATATCACTGATATATTATTTTTCCTAATTGAATAATATTTTACCATAATTACACGATATACAACGCTAAGGTATGGATTATTTTTGTTAAAACCCCTTACACCTCACCTCCACTACCTAGGGTATGGTGAAGCTCTATTTTTTCTTATAGTTTTATCACAGACATGTGAGCATGACCTCTAAAATTGAATCATGGACCTTACTCGTCCCAAATTCCTTAGCTTGGAAAAAAATTCTATCGATAGTGACACCACTACTCAAAGGTGGGTTTAGCATAAGAATCTTTTCCATTCTCATGAATTTCTCTTAGTTTTGTTTTCACTCCTGATTGATTCCATGTGCTCCCTTTACATAGAAAACCCCAAAAGGTTTAGTCGCTATCATTCCTTCTGCAGGTGAACCCCTCATCCCATTTATGTCAGAGTTGTATTGCCACTTTTGTTTCTCCAACCAAAGTACAAGGGTATTGAGTCTCTGCCATCTTCCTTTGCATGTATGCTGCCTCCCTCTAGGACGCCTACAAGAGGACACTTTGGTGCACAATATTCCAAGAAAATTGTTGATTTGGATGATTACAGGTTGGTCATATGTTTCCTGCTTCCATGGGGTTCTATGGATTTTACTCATAATCCTGATTCATGGACAAATTCTTGACTTAATACTTATGTTTTTTGTGGGGTTTGAATTTTTCCATAGGAATTTCATTACATATGTAATTTCTATTTGTGAACTCATTAGATTTTTGTCATTATATTCTAGATCAGTACTGCATATTTACTCTATTTCTACAATGTGTGGTTCAATTTACCTTGTTATCTATATGGGATGTATGTAGGAATGATTTCCAACTATGTATAGGCATCTCGTCCTGTGGAAAAATCATGTTTCTGCAATGTATCATTCAGGAATGTGCTATATGTGTGTTCTATGGAATTCTTCCATACACCTATGCTTTTTCTTCTCTTGGTGTATATTATTTTGAGATTCTCTATATGAATATATATGGATATTCATTTCAGTCTGAATATCCTGATGATATTTATACTTCCGAGCTTATCATAATTTCTTATGGAATGCTTCTAGGTTGTCTGTGTTTATTATTTAATTGAGAATGCATAGAAAATTATAGTAATTGAACCTATGCATGAGTCAAATTATAGTTTGAGAGACTCACTAATTGTAACTTGCTATAATTTTGATTTCCATTGCAATTTATTATTCCATATGGTTTTAAAATGCTATACATCTATGTTCTTGTTTCACCTTTATTCCCTATGTGAAATCCCATGTAAAAAAAAAATTAGGAGGAATATCGTTCCTATATAGGCTCACCTCATGTCTTCAACACTCCAAGAAACCTACGTTCAGGGGTAGCGCATGGTTTAAATCTAGGGTGAGTGTCATAGTTAATACAATATAAACCCACTACCAATACACTAGAGAGTCACCAAAGCGTTATTTGGGGGCCTAAATCAATGTCCCATCTTCCCTTCACCTGGCTGCATTAACTCACAAGGAATTTGGAGTCCTACGCAGATAGTGGTGTAGTAATCCAGTCATCAAGTTTTTCCATTTAGGTTTAAGACCAGATTGTACACTCTTATCCTCATCTCTTAAGGTATAGGTCTTATATCAGTAGTACAAATGCCATTATATCCATTTTTCCATTATGAGAACTCAATTAATTCAAAATCATAGCAAAGAACACATAACTCTTAGGTCTACTTTTCCACACTTTACCATCAGATCAAAAGGAATAATTTCAAGTCAACATATGTGCAGTTAGAAATCAAATGACTCATAGATTCGAGTTTTCTAACAATAGTTTAATAATTTAGCAGCTAGAATTTAACCTCGGTCTGTAAACATCTAGAATAGAGGTCTAAGGTAAGCATATATCTAAAGTCTATGAATAAAATCAGCCATCATTCATTGTTTTGGTGAGTCCTTTTCTGGAATCCGATTCACAGAGAAATAGTATTGCATGACAAGTTTAATAACATAACCTACATAATAATTAAATACCTCACCATCTCTTTAGCTACCATTATATTGTCCAATAATAGTAAGATGAACTCACTACATAACCCAATAAAAAAATGGAGTGCAGTAAAATATTGTATTCAAATATATAACCAGGTGTGTACAAGAATTTTAGTGAAGTAATTGTATTATCTAGAAATAACATGTTTGCCTCACAACCACGAAATTTTTCTTCCAGGTTCTTCTCCGAGCAGAGACCTGTTCTCCCAGAAATAACAACCCATTCATGTAATGGTAAAGGCATTCTAATGGACACTTTCCCAAACATACTTTCCTTAACGACGTCCAGTTTTTCTGGGCATGTTGATCCGCATAGCCTAGGTGTTTTTTGATAAAATTATAGTTTTTTTTTAAAGCTCTCTTATATCCACTTCGATGCTTTACATAGCCATTCCTAGAATTTTTCCCCCCACACTGGTTGATTTATTAGTTTTAGGTCCTCTACATAGGCAGTGGGAGGGGTGATGAACAATTATGTAGAGGAACTGTAAAAGGAATGTTGCTCCACACTGTAAAAAATTATCTAATGTGCAAATCCTCCTAAACATACATAAATTACTATAGCTAGTTCGACAAGTCGTAGTGCGTGACATGCGACTCCTTTGTGAAATTTCTTGGGTGTGCGCATTTAGGGTCCTCCACATTCATTTAACAACACATAATTAAAAACCATTGTTAAAGAAATAAAGCATTATATATTATTCGATTTATCCAATATCCAAGAAATCCTATTTTCCTCCATGATGTATTTCAAAACGAACTCATATCCCTACCTTCGTTTGTCCTTCTGACCCCTTCAAAGACATAGGTGTTTGTAATTTTTCTTTGGCCTTGTCACAGGTGAGATACTCACATGGGATAATATGTTTTAATAAAGGTGTAAAATCTCTTTGATGCATTTCTTCCATATAAATTCATTGAACCATATTATTATATGTTAAAATTTATTATAGGCACAAACGAGAAATTTATCTATGATGCGCAATCCAAAGTTTTATAATGAAACATTATCATATTATATTTCCCAAGGCATATTTATTTCGGACAAAATAATGACAATGGTAAAATGATTAAGTGGAGAGCTAATGAGCTAAGTATCTCATTGTGTGAACCTTGGCACTTCCCCACAATGAACTAGTTCATTGTGTAGGAGTGCGGAGCACCAAAAAATGAGCTACTTAGCTCATTAGCTACACACTCCTTTAATATCCAAAAAAATAATGACGAATAAAAATATTAATCATTGTTTATACTAAAATTATAAATATTTAATAAATTAAAAAAAAAAAAAAACACTTAGATAATGTGCACAGGTCTCGTAACAGAAGTTTGTTGACTATGGATGTAACAAGCCTTACAATGTCCGACATGGGAGTAATGGAATCGCAGCATGGATGATCAATGAAGGTATGCTCCATGGCATAGAAGAAAACAAAATTCAAAGAAGTAGATAATAATTGCAAAAGAAGGTCATAAGACTGCCATTCCTAATTTTGAGTATATGCACAATTGAGTGAGCACATGTTCATGACATTGGATTTTCATCTCTATCAAGTTGTAAGTATAATTTTCTTATAACAATTTGTTTATAAATTATTATTATGACATTGTGAGTCATAGTGAGTGACATGTGAATCCTTTGTGAAATTTCTTGGGTGTGCGAGTTTAGAGTCCTCTATCTTCGGATAACAACACAAAATTAGAAACCAATGTTAAAAAAATCGAGCAACATATATTTTTCAGTTCAACCAATATCCAAGAATTACTTTTTTCCTCCATGTTTTTTTTCAAAACCAACTCATATCTCTCCCTTCGACCATCCTTCTGATGTCTTCAAAGATAGAGTTGGTCATCATTTTTCTTTTTCCTTGTTATAGGTGAGATACTCACACATGCGAACATGTTTTCCTTAAGGTGTGAAATTTCTTTCATGCATTTCTTCCATATAAATTCATTGAATCATATTATTATATGCTAAAATTTAGTATATGCAAAAAAGTGAAATGTCTTTCTCTTGCTCGATCCAAAGTTTTTTAATGCATATTCTCATATTGGATATTCAAAGGTATCTTATTTTATGAAAAAATAATGGTAATGGTAAAATGATTAAGTGCAAAGCTAATGAGCTAAGGACATCATTATGCAGAGCTCCACATTCCACAACAATGAGCTAATTAATTGTGAGAGAGTGCGCATCACCATCGAATGATCTAATTTTATCATTATCTCCACACTCCTTTAATCTGCTAAAAAATAATGAAAAATAAAAATGTTAATCCTTTCTTTATATACTTTAGTTATAAATATTTAGTAAATAAACAACAAGAAAAAAAAAATAGAGAATGTCCATGGACACTATAGAAATTTTGGGGTCTAAAATGGGCCTCCTAAGGAATGTTATAAAATAATATTAGAGATAAAAAAATAATATTCGATTAGATCATCAAATTTTAGAGGGGTAAAAAACTACTTTTTCAACTCGTATTTTCAACTTATTTCGTTATGGTTTTACTAAAATTTCAAGCAAAAGCACTTTTTGGATGTGAAATTTAATTCTTCATCCAAGGAGTACCCATGTTGCATAATTTTGATGGACCCTACTGTAGGAAAAATGAGAAATATGTGATTTTTTTTTATTGCAATCATGTTTTTAATGTATTTCTCATTTTAAATGCAGTAAGGTCCATCAAAAGTATGCACCATGAGTACTACTTGGATGTGGAATTACATTCTGCATCTAATGAGTGCTCTTGTTCGAAATTTGAGTAAAACCATAAGGACATAATGTACCATCCCTTCATTGTTGTAATGTCATCTCTTAGTTCGGACTAAATGATGTTAGTAGAAATGACAGTAAAGCCATGAAGTACTTTGAAATTTTTATGTAAATAAATAAATAATATTATTTATAAATAAAAAATTAGAATTGAAGTACTTGGGAATGAAACACTTGAAAATGAGATTCTTTCCAAAGCAAGAAAAAAAATCTTATTGGTAAATGATATTGACGTAATTATTTCATGATAATAATTCTAGGCAATTTTAATGGATGGGAGAGAAAAATATATTAAATCTCTTAGTTGGGGGGAAATTCTAATGTTGGATAAGCATAACACATCACGGGAGAAAAAGGAAGCATTTTATGGAAAAGCCTATGCAAGTGGGTAAAAAGGTAAACAAAAGTGGGACACGACTAAAGGAAACCTTATTATGAAATAAAGGTATAAAATACCTATTGGAAGGTATCAATGTGGGTGGTTGATACCCTGGAAAGAATATCTTAGGATGTGGGCAAATTGGAGGATCATAGCTTATGGTTGGATGGTGACGTGTGAGATTTTTCAAGATATCTTTTATTGGTGATACTAGTTGGAAATTTTTTTATGATAAATTATTTTATCTCTTTTATTTTATTCCACTTTGTTTATCTTATTATTATGAACAAACATGACTAGATTTTGTTTTACACTGATTTTTAAAGGAATATAAATTTAGAAAATTGGTTATAAGACCTCAAGTTAATGAAAGGATGTGTTTACTTTGATATTGGAAATGAAATTCCGTTTCAAGACTAATTTTATGATTCTATAGATATGCCCTCACTTTGGGGGTTAGAAAAAATAATTTGTCATATGAGAACCTTTACCACCATACTATGGTGCATGTAAGTTTGGATAGTGCATCCAACTATTAATAACAAAATAAATGAAAAGTGATTACGATGTAGTTGGTCTTGTGTTTTTACTCTCAAATTATGAGAGAAGGAAAATCTAAGTAGTTCTGAATTTTTACATCAAGCACATATAGGATAAAATGCACCAATTATCCAGAATTTAACTTAGATTTTGTAGCAATTTTCTTATGATAAGAATGTATGCATTATAGATGAGTGTTACATATAAGAACAAAAATTAAGAGGAATGATTATCGGAATATGGGGTACAAGGATATGAGGAGAACAAACATCCTTGGCATACTGGCACCAGTAATCCTGACTGTATCCATTTTCTGAAATACTCATAGTTTTAATACTTAAATAATAGATGATAACCAAGAAAACAAAATAGATATATTCGACCATTTACTAGTCCAATTTTCAAACTATTTCCAGTAGAGGAACTCGTTTGAGATGAGAAGTTATATGTGTAATATGAAAAGAGTTAATTAATTCCACAAATATATATATATATATATATATATATATATATATATATATATATATATATATTGAACCCCTCAGTCTCAGAGCAATAGGAAGTCGAGAATGACAAAGACAATTCAAACATGCAGAGGTGATTATACGAGAATGAATATGTGTGACACATATAAAGAGACGAAGTATGAAAATATCATAAGCCATGTACTGAAAGAAATTGATTTAAAGTGGTAAGTTCATAAGGAAAAAATTTGCAGAGAATGAGAATTAAACACACATACACAAAAACACATGTGAATTTTCAATTGAGGGGTTCATCTTTGCCTAATTAAAAAAAAAAAAAAAAACTAAGAGGAATAATAGCTTGGAACAATCCATAATCATAAGTAGAGTTTGAGTGAGAACAATTATAATTTATATGGACAAAAGCATATATAATAATTTTTTTTTATATACATAGACGAAATTTCCAAAAGTAGAGTTTGAGTGAGAACAATTATAATTTATATGCACAAAAAAATATATAATATTTTTTTTTATATATATACATAGACGACATTTCCAAAGGAATAATTAGAACAAAATCAAAACTGTAATTTAGTAAAGGTTGAGTCGCAGTTAGAGTATAAGATGACCTGAATGGTTTGTGCTAATTAAACAAAGATAGAGTCTTTGGCATTCAATAGTTTCCTTTATACACATCTCAGCACACAGATAATTAGACATTCAAATTTAATAATGGACGCAAGTTAACGTGGAATTTAGACCATAAAACTTAACCCTTTTTCAAAACGGCATGGATTAAATAACTTATGTAGATGGAATAGGATAAGGTACTATTGGAAGCTAATACATATGAATATTTCAGACATCAATTTGTAATAAAATAAATATTCTTATTGTCCCCAAGTCAGACTAAGTATTTACTCTTAAAACCACTATAGTTCCATAAAATAAAATAAAATATTCATGAACAAGAGTAACTTGCTCTGTGGGAGAAATTACAGAATGATAAAATCCATTGAACAAGATAGGTCTGACATCAAAATTTATTAGATATCATTTTTGGGATTCAACTAAATTAATTTAGTCATTCATCTATGACCATTTCCATGAGAGGTAGTTGTAACTGACTAATTTCTCATGATTTTTGAATAGTTGACTTAGCACTCATTGCATCAGGTAATGCTCACAGGGGTGAAGAAGTGGGATTTAAACTAGTGAAATGAATCACATAGCGTCAATCATCACTTCCGGGGCTTGCACCTGGTAACCAGGACTTCTCGGGAGGTCACCCATCCCAGAACTCCTCTGGCTCAAGCGCGCTTAACTGTGGAGTTTTCCCCACAATCAAGCCCACTTAGCTTTCTACCCCATTTGCAAAACCTTAGCAACTATTGTGCCTCATTAACAATTCAAGAATAGATCCCTTTACTCTTAGTATTTTAAGTATGAGGGGTTTTCGCAGTGCATTATATTAGATATCATTTTTGGGATTCAACTGCATTAATTTAGTCATTCATCTATGACCATTTCCATGAGAGGTAGTCGTAACTGACTAATTTCTCATGATTTTTGAATAGTCCACTTAGCACTCATTGCATCGGGTGATGCTCACAGGGGTGAAGAAATGGGATTGAAACTAGTGAAATGAATCACATAGCATCAATCATCACTTCCAGGGCTTGCACCTGGTAACCAGGACTTCCTGGGAAGTCACCCATCCCAGAACTCCTCTGGCTCAAGCATGCTTAACTGTGGAGTTTTCCCCACAATAAATCCCACTTCGCTTGCTACCCCATTTGAAAAACCTTAGTAACTATTGTGCCTCATGAACCATTCAAGAAGATATCCATTTAATCTTAGTATTTTAAGTATGAAGGGTTTTCACAGTGCATTATATTAGAAATCATTTTTCGGATTCAACTGCATTAATTTATTCATTCATATATGACAATTTCGATGAGAAGTAGTCATAACTGACTAATTTCTCATGATTTTTGAATAGTCCACTTAGCACTCATTACATCGGGTGATGCTCACAGGGGTGAAGAAGTGGGATTGAAACTAGTGAAATGAATCACATAGCGTCAATCATCACTTCCGGGCTTGCACCCAAGAACCAGACTTCCCGGAGGTCACCCATCCCGTGAACTCCTCTCGGCTCAAGCGCGCTAATCCGTGGATTTTTCCCCACAATCAAGCCCACTTAGCTTGCTACCCCATTTGCAAAACCTTAGCAACTATTGTGCCTCATGAACCATTCAAGAAGAGATCCCTTTTACTCTTAGTATTTTAAGTATGAGGGGTTTCCGCAGTGCATTATATTAGATATCATTTTTGGGATTCAACTGCATTAATTTAGTCATTCATCTATGACCATTTCACTTGAATTGTTGAAGGAAGAATAAAATACTTAGGGGTATCAATTTAGAGCATAAGACCATAAAATCGTCTTTCAATAGGAGCGTTAGGAAATATTTGAATAAATCCATAGGAGACATGAATCTAAGCCACATGAATGCAAATTCAACCTAGAGAAAAGTCCCATTCAGAAAATCCCTCATAAACTCAATACTGGAATCTATACACCGAACCAACCAATCTGTAGAAAAGGAAATGTTGTGAGTCGAAGTTTTGGTGGTTCCACCGAAGTGATGGTAAAAAGGAAGGTATGTATATGTCTTCAGTTACCCGTGGAAAGAAACATATTTAATATATATATATATATATATATATTAAAAGATAGCAAGAAATGAAATATAAAGAATTATAAGGTATCACTTAAGCGAAGAATACAAAAGTGCTTACCTTTTCAATGAAACTGCCCCAGGGGTTTTCTCCATTCGACTGAGAAGTGAATGCATAGAAAATGCACAAATCAGTTGTGCTATTGTTAAACATAATCCAACAAATTAAGAAGAGGAATAATATTGTAAACTCATGGGTGCATGTACTAGTAATACCTAGGAAGGTTATGAACGGACATGGTGTCGATGGAAAATAGAAAGGAATTTTTGGTCGTGCATTGTGCAGGAAGCTTGAAAAAAAAAAGGAATCCACTTCAAGAGCTTAGTATGCCCTCCATACACAAAAAAAAATAGAACCACATCAACCAAATGTGGGTTTAAAGAAAGATAAGGAATTGTGCAAATAGAACCCGGAAAAATAAAACCATTTGGGATCAATCTTACCTCGGGGACATGAGTAAAATTTCTTTTGGAGAGTTAGTGGAGAGCCATGCAAGAGGTCATGGTTGGAATTTGTGCCATCAATATAAAGTTGTGAGTATGCCTGTAAATATCATAGTTCTCCTTTACATAACATTGTAAATTTATAGTGGTTAACTAGAGATACCTACAAAAAAATAAACCTGACATGAAATTGTTTCAGTAACCAGATACACACATGTAAAGGCCATGATGTATCACCAATACCTTACCACCAGAGCGACTACTCAACTTTGAAGGTGCTCACACGGAAGCGACAAAGATGCTTTCAGAGAAAATGGTAAGAAACAAGTCGAGGTTGGAGGTTTAGGGTTCAAAGGGTGTGATGTGAACTATCAGATGGCCTTGGAGCATCCCTACCATTCACGAAAATCCAAAATCCTACCCGCACATGTGACATGAACCTAGAAACAATGTACTAGACTAAGAGGATTGGATGCTCATTGTTCTAGGCACACAATCTGGAATGATTCTGACATTTGTGCAATATAGAGTCTATGTGAGTAAATGGGGTTAAAACATTAGGAAAGAAAACTTTATACTTGACATAAGGTGTTAAGAAGTTCAAATATTACATTGGTAATAAATCCATATTTCATTGAACTTTATGTAAATAGGTGCTCCACAGACCTTAGTTCACCATTTTTATGATACCAAGGGAAATTCACCATCATACATTGTATTACAGTTATTGCATATGGAAGAACCAAATATAATTGAAATCACACCCATGCTTCAATAACAAAAGTTAGGACAAGGTATAACATGCTACCATTATAATGTACAAATGGCAGAGAATTTATTTCTGAGATGTTAACATAGGAATTAAAGAGATTATCCCATGTTTATAAATTTTATTAAGAGGAATAGTTATGGTGTGAGTGATTACTTAGAATTAAACCTTGTAAATGAAATTTCCAGTTAAGTTAGTCATAAAGATAATGAAAACTAAATGATTTAAACCCCTAGGAGGAAATAATAATGATCCTGAGAATAGAATACAATATTAATCCCTATTAAAATTACATATTTGTACAAAATTTGACACATACCGTATAGTGGAAAGAAAATATTTAAATTGAATGAATTAATCTTTAAATTGAGCGAATTTCATAGTTGGTCGAAAAGTAGCCTCAAAATACATAAAGGCGTTAGTAAATTAGATTGTATTCAACTATAATAAATATTCTGAAGGGTATATGCAACCAAATTATCATAACGTTAGGAAAAAACAATTGTGTTGCAAAGAGGAGGTTTATGACATATAAGTTGAAAATAAAATAAAAGTTGAAAAATATATATTTTTTTTTTATGTTTTTTGTTATTTAAATTTTTTCTTTTTTATTTTAAAAATGGTGAATTATTCTTTATGGTCGACATTATTCTCTTGAATCATATTGGTTCTTATAAATTTGATTTTGGTAGTATTTTTTGTTTTAAAGCCCATTTTTTACTATGGATGTATAGATGTAAGAAATTACAGTGTCTAGTGTGAGAGGAATAGAGTCGTGGCAAAAACGATCAATGAAGGTATGTTCCATATATTAGATGAAAAGAAAAATCAAAGAAGCAGATAATCAATGCTCCATAGATTAGATGAAAAGAAAATTCAAGGAAGCATATAATCATTGCAAAAAGAGGTCATAATACTACCATTCCTAATTTTCAGTATATGCACAGTTAGCTAGCACATGATAAGGCGTTGGATTTTCATCTCTCAAGTTTTAAGTATACATTTTGTTATAACATTAATTTTTTTAATTATTATTATTACGACCAGAGCTGTGGTGAGAAACTATGACCTCTTTGTGAAATTTCATGGGTTTTCAAGTTTAGAGTCATGTGTCTTTGGATAAAAACACAAAATCGGAAACCATTGTTAAATAAATCAAGGATCGGAGATATTTTGGTTCAACCAATATCCAAGAAATCATGTCTCATTCCCTGCCTTGTTTCAAAACCAACTCATATCCCTACCTTCGAGCATCCTTCTAGTACTTTAAAGACATATGTGGTGGTCATTTTGTTTTAGCCTTCTTGCAGGTGAGATACTCACACGGGCGAATATGTTTTCATAAAGGTGTGAAATTGATTTGATGTGTTTCTTCCATACAAATTCATTGTACCATATTATTGTAGGTTAAAATTTGTTATATACACAAAAGAGAAATTTCTTTCTGCTGCTAAATCCAAAGCTGTGTAATGAAATATTCTCATATTGGATGTTTCAATGCACCTTCCTTTTCTACAAAATAATGATCATGGTAAAATTATTAAGCACGGAGATAATGAGCTAAGTAGCTCATTATCTAGAGCTTTGTACTCCCCCACAATGAGCTAGTTCATTGCACCACACAATGATCTACCTAGATCAACAGGCCCACACTCGTTTAATATCCCAAAAAATAATGCAAAATAAAAATATTAATCATTTTTTTATAATTTAATTGTAAATATTAAATAAATTAAAAATTAGCAAAAAAAACATAGACAGTATAAACACATCTTATAATAGAAGTTTGCTGACTATGGGAGTAAAAAATTACAATGTCTAACGTGGGATTAATCGACTAGTGGCACGGGCGATCAAGCTAGGTATGCTCCATGGATTAGATGAAAAGAAAACTCGAAGAAGCAGATGATAATTTCAAAAGGCAGTTATAAGAATACCATTCCTAATTTTGAGTATATGCATAGTTGAGCGAGCACATGAACGGGTATATAAAACAAATTTAATAATTTATGGTGTAGCGATTTAATGTATTATTCTATTTTGTGCAACCTATCATCATTTGCTGGTATCAAAACTAGTTTAATATTAATGCATTCATTTGATGTCAAATAGGTTGGATTAATAGTAAGTTCATGAATCATTTCAATTTTGATTTTGTTCGTTATTTAACATTTCCTTTACATTGAGTTTTGGGTTTTGATAGAATGAATGAATGATTTTCACCATTGTGAAGAAAATATTGGATGAAAGTGAACTGGTTAATTATCATTATTCAAAGAAAGTGCCACTCATATCCTCATTCGCCTTTGAACAAATCAGGAGATTGTTACTACAACAAAATTTAATGTGCAAAACTGACGCTGTTTTCGTCCTGCCATTTCTACCAGCACACTTTTGAGGTATAATGACATTCAAATTCAAAGAGAAAAATATACATAACACACCCAATACTAAAAATATGGATACCACAGAACTCAAATCTCAACTTCCTCATCTTTTATACCACCAAAATAGTCCAACCAACCTAAAGGGAAAGTCGCTTTACTAAAAAACCAAATGGGTTTGTGCATTAATATAGTAAGGAACTCATAGGAGAGAAAATATGGGCTACTATGTGAAGAAATTCCCTAGAATCAGTGGTGGAAAACATACGGGAAAATTATACAGAGTCTAATTTTTAATGGGCACTTCACTCTAGAGAATGATGTTTGATTAGCTCAAATCTATGTAATTGGGGATTGACTTGAGAAAATTACTTGCCCCTTAACTATGCTTTGATTTAAATCCACTTGAGCTTAGCTTGTATGAATTGAGAGGTAGTGGCTGGAAGCACTAGTTATTCACCTAAGCTTGGATGGACTATAATATGCATCAAAATCATGATATAACACTCGTTGTACATTGTCGAAAGTCACCCCAACTAAAATTTTTAAGTAAACTAGTATTACAAATATCATTATAGTGTTTGGAATTGGGGAGGATACTAAAAACCCATATGCTATAGACCACTAATATCAGATACAAGGAAAATGTCCTTAGACTCCATATAACAATATTGCTATATTTTCAATTTCGTTATATTGGTTATATTGCAGAGCTTCTGGCTTTGGCTTTGAATGGTAGTTAGGGCAAAGAAAATATCACATATCAATCACAATGAGCTTCCATGAGAATATCACGGTTTTCTTTTTTATTAGTGTTGTGTCTGTCATGAACAAATAATTTCTTCTGCATATACCCTCTCCAGCACAACTTTTTTTTTGCACAACTACATGAAGTTTTGTCCACATGGAACAAAAACGATCGATAGAGATCCACACTTCTACATAGTGACTAATTTTAGTTGTATCTCTGCACATATTTTTGGTGACAAGCGTGTGTGCAGAGGAAGCTGTGTGAAATGGTTGTGTAGAGAAAGTATGTGCAGAGAAAGCTGAGAAGAAGTGGTTGTGTAGAAGAGGCATGCATAGAGAGTAGAGGTGCAGACTATGCTGCATCATAGCTATTACACTTATTTATTATATCAACCAAAAAAAATTAATTGTTATAACAAATATTTTTGACATACATCATCAAAATTAAGATTGTTATTAATTATATTCAATATATAATTATTAATTTTTTATAAGTTGAAAGTTGAAATGTTTTCTTGAATAAATTATTTGTAATTATGTTTTTTACTTTAAAGTCAAAATTAACTTATTTTATTATATATATTTTTCAAATATTTTTAATCAACTCCATATTACATATCTCCTCTTAACACAACAAATATTATATCAAATAATTATTTAAAAATTAATTTACTCTATAAAATATTTTTTTGAACTTTAGATTACACATCTACTCTCACTACCACAAATAATTACAAAAAAACATAATTCAGTATATTAGGTATCTTATCAAAAAATTAAGATGTATTTTATACATATTTTTTCGAACTTTAGATTACACATCTACTCTCACCACCACAAATAATTACAAAGAAAAACAAAATTTAGTATATTAGGTGTCTTATACAAAATTTAATATGTATTTTATACATTACTAGCACAAGCCAAAGTTGTAATGTATGGAAAATTTATATTATTCTATTCATTTTATTACATTGATGCAAACTGTTGAAACTACTTTTACATTTTAGATAAACTTTGCAAGAAAAGTGCATTTAATTATGCCTACCTTTCTTGTTCTTTGATTAATATTTTCTTTGCAACTCCAAAGGTATTCTTTCAAAGTATTCATTGTATGAATAAGGTTGGGAGATGTTCCCTCTTCTCTCCCATTTTCCTGGGAGGAGATCTTTTCAGTACTAAGTCATGCATTTCTAGTAGAAATCATTCTCTTTCTTTTAATTACTAGAAAGTCTTTTTATGTGCTTAAATAACACATAGTTATTAGTACCATCAAAATCGTAAAAAATAAACATGTCTATTGCCTTTATGTCCTTTGTTTTAGGCTTATACAATTTTTTATGTTTACCTTGCTACATTAAATTTTGGTTAGTTTTTAGATAACACCAATCTATTAATATATACAACAAAATAATTCCGCATAGTTACACATGCATGCATATATATCAATTTAAAACTTAAATTATTTTCTATACTCAAGCTCATCCAAGTTTAGTGTTGAACCTTAGCCCTAATAAAACTCTATCACACACCCAATCCCCCGGTCCTTCATTAGTGTTGTAGGGAATCACAATTTTCTTAAACTCGGTCCTATAAAGCTTCATAATGAAATGTGATATAAATTTATCTTTCCCATTTCATTTTTTCTTTCCTAGCATACAAATTAGTTCTAATTTTGGGATCATTCAAGAGACCAATCATCCTTAGGTAAGTCTCTGAAATTTATGAGAACGAACATCTAACACATCTACCTGTTGAAATATGTAACTAGGTTTGGTATTCATAATGACATATTTAATCATGATTTTATGTATTTAATGTGAAGATAAAAATAAATTTATTATTGATGTTCTTGAGGCATGGGTTTCATACTCAAGGGAAATTTATTTCTAGGTCAAGCACCCATTGATTACTTCTATGTTTTTCATAAATTTAATTGATTCATTGTCATATATTGAAAACCCATTTGGGAATGTTACATATTGTAAAGGAAATTTATTTGAGCTAAATTATAGTCAAAGTACCCTCCAGGACCTCATCATGGCACAAAGATCAAGTCAACCTACATGAAGGGACAACTCGACCTAAAAAGAGTAATCCATACCCCTCAGAACCCTATATATAAGAAGGAACTGGACTTCATTTTGAAACACTCTCACGAAAGTTTGATCTCCTCAAGGCAAAAGTTGGAAAAAGGACAAAGAAGAAGAATAAGAGAAAGATAGAATATTTGGGACTCTCTCTCTCTCTTGTGTTAGGGTTTCTCCCATTACTAGGAAATATGAAATTAAAAAGTCGCATCAAAGATCTAAAGTTGCTAGGTTGAAATTCTGAAGTTGCGTGGAAGGTGTGAAACTGCAAGGTCGAAGTTGTGAAGTTTTTTATAGGTCAAAGTTGTGAAGTCGCTTCTAGGTTGAAGCTGTGAAGATGCTTCTAGGTCTAAATTGTGAATTTGCATCTAGGTCAAAGTTGGGAAGTTGCATCAAGGTCGACCGTGTGACTCTACTAGGTCAAAGTTACATAAATTTTTGTTTGCATTAAAAGTTGTAGAAATTGTTGATGGGATTTGACGTTGTTGAATAAGTTGCTCAAAGGTGGAAGTTTGTTGCTAGAAGTTGTGCTAATCAACAAGGAAGGTTGACATGGTCTTGGAGGAGTCTTGATCAAGGATCATAGGTCTTGGAATTCATCAATTGAATTTGTATAAGAATAGAATAATTCTTGTGTGTTTTCCTCTCAAGAGGAGAGGTTTTGGCCCTAGGTGATATCTCATATATTGTGTCCACTTGTCTCATTTTTCACTATTTTTTGGTATATGTCTGAGGATAAGAAAAAATAATAATTAATTTGAGGAAGAATATAATCAAGGTAAGTAAAAATATATCACAAGCCATTATCAATTTAAGAGAAATCACCTCGTCTCACTGCCCTAGATTTCTCAACATGGTATTAGAGCTAAGGTGACAAGACAAAGAAAGGAAACTTGAAGAGGACCATCAAAAGGAGTATCAATAAACGTCAAGATATTAATATGACACTGAATCATCAAATATGGGACACATAAGGGCCAATCAATCAAAGGATCATCAAAAAGGATTATTCATCTCAAGGATGACACTAGAATCAACAACACCAAAAAGACCTCAAAACCCTAGTTCATCTGAATAAGGGCCCCATTTAAAGCATTCTTTAGAAGCTTATACATTCCTCAATGATCATCACAAAGAATATCTCTAGGACTCTTTCTCATCTAAAATAAGGACTTTACATTGGAGAATATTGAAGCATCTACATCAAAGAAAATTAAGGAGAAGACATTTTCATAATAATCTAGAAATCAAGGTGATCTCCCTCTCTGAGAGCCAGGGATCACTTTTGAAATAATACATCTTCATTAAGAAAACATCTTCTATTATCAATATCATCATAAAAAATAAAGAATACATCAAGTTGAAGATATTGTAATCAATAAGTATCTTCACAAGTAAGTACCTTTATATATATGTTTGAATATTTTAAAATAACTTTTTTTTGCGAGGGAGCAACATATTGGTTGGGCGAAAAAAATATATTGCATGGAAAAAGAGGACATATTTGATAACCATAGAAAAAATAAGTCATTGTTCATGTTAAGGGTTTAATTTTTGAACCACCAAAAGAATAAGCTCAATATGTAGAAAAATTCATGAAGGGGGAAATAAGGGATCAAGGAATCCTTATAGAATCAATCAAGGATTCTCTCATGCCATATGTAGTGAAGTTAGAAAACTAAAAAATTCATTTATGAAAAACTGGTAGAATTGTTCATTGTAAGAATTGTAGGAGAAGTAATGTCATTGATAATTGAGCTCTACAAGATGAATATATCAAAGGAAGAAGGAATAGCCTCCTGATCTATAAGGGTGTCATAAATACAAGAGCAAATGTAAGTGTTGGGGGAAATAATGTCCGATAAGGAAATGATCAATGTGGTGCTCAATGCACTACCAAATGAATGGGGCAACATTATATCAAGCGCCCATGAAAATAAGGAAGCCACCCTATTCAATGGAATTTTTTCATTATGTAAGATTGAAGAAGCTAGGTTGAAGGAAAAAAGTGACATGGGATCAAATAAACAAATTCAAGCATTTGTTGCCATGGCTAAATGAAAAGGAATGTTTTGGAAGTTTTATCCTAAAAATAAGAAGGATATGTCGAAGATCGAATGCTATGGTTGTGAGGAATATGGGCATTAGAAGAGAGAATTTCTGAAATTCAAGATGGACACAAGATGAAAGAAATAAATGAGGTTCATATCATCGAATAATTGGAAGAACATAATGAGAATAAATCTAAAGGGATAGATATTCACTATTATTGTTTCTCCATTACAAAGAAAAAGAGGAGTGGGAGGTGAAAAAAACTCCACCATGGCAGTCAAGAAGCGAAGAATTATGACAAGATGCATCTTAGTAGAATATGGCATCATACTAGAACCATAATGTTGAAGAAAGAGATCAAGAAATCATTAAAAAATCTTGAAATATATTTGAAGTAGAAGTCTATATCAATCATCATAAGAAGAAAGTATCTCTTGGTAACATCATTAAAGCATAATTAGTACTTATGGGTACGAGAAAGTAATATAGCATAGAGTTCATCATACATCATCATAATTAGGAAGGATCATTTGTAGGATGAGTATAATCAAGATCCTTCGTTCGTATCTTCATTATAAAGTTCACCTCTCATGGGAGAAGAAAGTGTCTCGCTAAGAATTCCATTTTATATGGAATTCATTATTTAAGAAGGATGATAATATGGTGAAAAAAGAATGCAACATAATTGAAGAAATTTCAAGCAAGGAAAGGAAGTTGTTGAGGCAAGCCTAGAAGATGAAAAGGATTAAATATATACATATGCATTTGATTGAGTAATGTCGTCATATGGTTTCATGGGTATGTGCTCTGCGTGCAAGCGTGATCAAAGAAAAGAGATATCCTCCTTGGAAATATGCATGAAGGCATGGTTCACATATTGACTAGTTGAGATCAACATAATATAAACTCATATGGAATATTAGGTAGTTGAAAAATATGTAAGGAACTATGGATGGAGGTTCATAGGGAGAAATATGTGAAGAAAGAAATACAAGACCGTGAAAGTTGAAACTATGGTCACCTAGAAACAGAAATCAACATATGATGACTAGAATAATTGTGAATGACATCTCAATATACAAGGCATGAATACCATGATAATGTATTTAAATAAAGGATACCCTTTACATTGAAATACTCAGAGATGTGCTTATGAATTTGCAGGATGTTGATGTTGCAAAAAATATGTCATGATGAAATTCCATCACAAAAGGTAACTTTAATTTGATGTTAATTTTTTATTTTTGAACAACATATACATGGATTGATACGGGGCTACCAAAATAGAGTTGTAGATGTCACCTAAAACTAGCACTCATGTCGTTGGATGAAATATCCTAAAGGAAACATGACTTTAAAGAGGTGATTATATGAAGAAAATCAAGATGTGGATTAGAAGATCACCTTCCGATGAAGAAAAGGATGACATGACCAACATGGTTCATGAAGGAAAGTGATGAATGACCGATTCTCTATGAATAAGTCCCAAAAGGTTAAGGCTCCATAATGATAAATATGAAATTCATGAAATTGAAAGGATGAGATAATAAAGAAGATAAAGTTACCATGATCTCCATCGAATAATTGTAAGTTGTTGAAAAACAATTCCATAGTTAAGAGGGAACTTGTACAATCCTTAGATAAGAGACAAATTGGGTACATTCCTTTATACGAATGAGTATCTCTTCCCTGGTTAAGAGGCAGAGATAGACATATCAGTCATATCTTCATATTGTGAAGAAAGAATGGAGGATTGGGTAAGGCATTTAGCATATGATACTCTTTGAGGATGAGGTAGGGAGTCCAAGATAAGAGTAGTCGAGGATAAGAATAGCCCTGGAAGGGCATACCTTGTGAAAATTTGGTTAGGTATGTGCCTTGAGATATAATGATGATGGTTTCTATAAATCATTGGTATCGCCAGCATTGTGCTCTGATCTTATGGAGATATAGAGATATTACTCAGGGATTTTCTATGTGACAATGATGGTTGATATGATGCTAAACATATATCTTAACATTCTGACTCTTCTTATGAGAATTATTCAGATTGAGAATTTCCAAGTACATGGTACGGATTATGAATACTTCCTTAGTTAAGAGGGAGTGTTGAAATATGTAACTAGGTTCGGTATTCATAATGACATTTGTAATCATGATTTTATGTAATTAATGTAAAAAAAAAAAAAAATTATTATTTATGTTCTTGAGGCATGGGTTTCATGGTCAAGGAAAATTTATTTTTAGGTCAAGGACCCATTGAGTGCTTCTATGATTGTAACCTATTGTAAAGAAATTTTATTTGAGTCAAATTAGAGTCAAAGGACCCTTCAAGACATCATCATGGCACAAAGATCAAGTCAACCTACATGCAGGGAAAAGTCGACCTAAATATATCATTTCATTCCCCAAAAAATCCTATATATAAAAATGAAATCGACCTCATTTGGACATACTATCAAGAACATTCGATCTCTTCAAGACAAAACCTAGAAAAAGGAAAAAAATAATAATAAGAGAAATATAGAAATTTTTGGGCCTCTCTCTTTCTTGTGTTAAGCTATCTGCAATTATTGGGAAAAATGAAATTTTAAAGCTGCATCAAAGCTGTAAAACTAATAGGTTGAAGTTATAAAGCTACATTGGAGTTGTGAAACTGCAAAGCTGAAGCTGTGAAGCTACTTCAAGGTTGAAGTTGTGAAGGTGATTCTAGCTCGAAGTTGTGAATATACTTGTAGGTCAAAATTGTGAAGATGCATCTAGGTCGAAATTGTGAAGCTACATCAAGGTTGAAGATGTCAATATACTAGGTCGAAGTTGAAGAAATTTTTTTTGGGGGTCGAAGTTGTTGAATAAGTTGTTGGAAGGTATAATTTTTTTGTTGGAAGCTATGCAAATCAGGAAGGAAGGTTGATTTGGTGTTGAAGGAGTCTTGGTCAAGTTGTAGGTCATAGAATTTGTCAATTAAATTTTTATAAGAAAATAATATTTATGGTAGGTTTTCCTCTCAAGAGAAGAGGTTTTGAACTTATGTGATAACCTATACCTTGTGTAATCTTTCCTCATTTCTCATTATTGTTTGGTAGTTATTTGATGACAATGACATAATAATAATCAAGTTGAATAAGAAGCCAATCAAGATAAGTAGAATGACATCGCAACAAATTATCAATTTAAGAGAAATAACCTCATCTAGCCGCCATATATTTCTCAACACTACCATGGATACCTTGAGATATCCTCTCTGTCTCCTCCAATTTTTTTGGTCTGAAACCTCAAAGAAATAAATTTATAGCAAAATTCCCATGCTAACCTTTTTGGAGCTTGATTCATGAGCATTCAGGATACCCAAATTACAACATATCTCCAAATTATAGGGAACAAGTATCTAAAAAATGAACTATATTTTCAATGAGAGTTGCCTTTGTTATGCTCTTAGTTTCAACTTCTAAAATCACTTAGAATAAAAGTTATAGTGAAAATTCTAAGATGACCTATTTGAATAAAAATTTAGAAATTACAACTTCATTACATCATATATATGAAAATATAGAGAATAAAGATATGAAAATTGAATTAGATATTCAGTGATAATTTCCCTAATCATGGTCCACATTTCATCCTTTGAAATCTATCATAAGAAAATTTATAGAAAAAATATCAAGATGTAATTTTTACCTCATATATCACATTTTAGCTTCCACCTGTAAACTCCAAGAATGACCCCAGAAATATTTCCTAGCTTCTTTTTCACACCTTAGATCTCTTTAAATCAAATAAAAAAAATTGGGACTTATACTCTATAGAGAAAACTAAAGAAAAATAAAAATGAAACAAACATGGACGAAATTCGTGTGCACAACCAATCCACATATTTTAAAATTTACTAATATAATCCTTACCTGCAAGAATAACATATTTCCGAAATTAATTAAATCTCCTTACTTATAGTTTAAGAAAACAATTAAATTTTTTACCAAAAAATACAATTCATATCCTCCAAATGTTTATTTTTCATAAATAGATCTCAGTAAAAAAGGAAAACTTGTTACGAATAATTAATTTCATAAATATATTAATTCAATAACTAATTTCATTTACCAAGCATACAAGTACTTATTTGATCCAGAAAAATTGAATCTAGAATTGGAGAAGTGTAAGGAACTCTCCACCCAATGATAAAAAATATTGTGGTATAGTATTTCTCATAGCTAGTAACCCCAGACCCACATTCTTGATTCCTTGAAAGAAAACTAAAATTAGGGATTTAGCATACAATTTTTAGACCAAATTTAACATAAAAGTGAAGGCCTTTCTCCTTCATACATGAGAAAAGATCAATTTTAAACTAGTCTATATTTGATTACGCTCATAAACATTCACAAAAATACCATGCAAGTGTACATACCATAAGGGAATCGCTCTCTAATCAAGTTTAAATACCTTGAACCTCCCCTCAAAAGTGCTCTATGTGCCACAAACAAACAAGACGATTCCTAGTTCTCAAATATATCTATTCCACACAAAATGTGTTGCAACAAATTCACTTCCTATCAGTACATAAGATGTAACTCACAAATCCTAACCAGCCAGAAGGTCTAAACTTCTCTAGGTTCTTCCACCATCTCTCCTTCCAATTTGAAACATTGTATGAGAGGGAAAACAGTGTATGAGAGATAAAATGGAATAGGCTAAAATGATAAAGGACTAATAACCTCTTGATTAATCCTCCCTCTTGGTTTTATAATCACACATTTACCCTTCATTTTCCCAACCTCTCACTAGAAGCTTCTTGGAAAGATTAACCATCTCATCAAAAAGGAAAATTAAATAAAGACAATTTTTCCTCTCAAGGAATCACAATATATTTGGTGTCCCCCTTCCTTTAGTTTTAGAATTTTGAACTCATTTAATCATTATTTTTTTTTAATTAGATCACAAAATTGGGAAAATAAAACGGGTGTTTAACAACTCCAAAAGTCTTGCTTTTATACGGTGTCGTGATTATCATTTGCAATCATGAAAGGATATGGAGAAATTTTATGTCATCTCATTCCTCTGTCATGCAAGTGATTCCTAAAGAAACAACATGATAAGATCTCCATATATATCATCTCTCTTTTCTTCCACCATAGGATGATGCTTAGGTTTGCAATAATGAGCATCCCTAAGTGAAGCTATCATGAGACCCAACTCTTTGTACCTTGACCTAATTGAGGACATGTACTAAGGAGAAATAAGTAGAAAATTCCTCTAATACCACTAATTTGAGTTATATAAGGAATGAAATAAAATGTAGGAAATGAAATGAAACACACACAAAGAAATATAACAACAAGCATAGTAATATGGTAAAAATCTAACTTCTAGAAATAAATGAAATAGTATGATGTACAGTAGAACACTAATTGACTAGAATGGTGGTAGTTCTCTTTGAACATAGAGGGATGGAAGATACAAAATTACACATAAGTTGTTACTCAAGGCTGAGAGAATGACCTTTAAAAATGAAGAAATAACCATAGATGTCAAAAACCCTAACCTTAGAAGATGAAATTATAAGAGCTTTGCTGGTCCCTAGGTGGTTATTTGGTCGATCAAATTCTTGGGGGCCCAACTTCTACATACAATATCCATTTAGGGTGTATAATAGCTCCTTGGAAATAAATATTTGAGAACTAAAATGTTTGAGTGGTGCCAATTGAATTTCAAAAACACATCGTTTAGGGCCTCAAAATTTCCCGAAAATTTTGGGACCCAAAAAAACATAGGAAATTTCCATGGAGATAGTGATATATTGAGCCAATGTAAGAGGTGGGTGGCCAACAATATTTAGTTAGTTTAAAAAAATTTCAAGTTTACTGGAGTGCATCTCATATATTAAACTACAATAAGTTAATATCATGGGATCCTTATTTTTTGAAAATAAACTAGATGAAATTGAAACCTTGTGAAAAAGAAAGTATTTGTGCTTGTATGGGGCACATTGCTCTATTTTCTAATTAACACTAGATGAATTTTTTTATCTACTTAGTAAGGGAAATGGAGGCTACTTATGATCCATTTTGATAGACCTAGATCACATGAAATGTGAGGTGAAGAACACACCTAGATGCAAAGTCTTATTTGTAGTCCCAAAAAAATAATAATAAAATGCAATCTCATCTATGAAATGTATATCTATTAAGAGTGGAGAATCCATGTGGAAAAACAAAAGAAAATGGTTATTTTTAATTGTATTTACCTCGTCCAATATCTTGTTTAGCTAAATATTATAATTGAATAGGTGTCGAATATTAAGGGATACAACCTCACTACAAAAGAAGAGAAGAAAACTAGAGAAATTTCATTTTTTGTAAATCCATAAGGGTAAGGAACTCATAATCACATGAATTGTGCATAAATAAAACTGAAAATTTACATAAATGGTGTGATTATTTAGTCCTTTGAGGCACATCTATGGGACAAAAATGGTTAAAATTTCTCAAGAAAAATCCAAAAGAAGGGTTCTAATCTCTGACTAAAGCCCACTAGGGACCATATATAACAAATTGATAATGAGAAATAACCTAACAAGAAACTAAGAGTGTGTAAGTGAATATTTACAATACGTTGAGCGACCAATCTATTTGGTGGGATTTGTCAAGTGATTGAGAAAAAATCCACTTGTTGTAGAAGGGGTTGCATACTAATACAAGATAATAGATTTGGTTAAGGTTAGCATAATACAAAATATAGCTCCCACAATTGAAAATGAATGGATGAACATGCAAGTAGAAAAAATCACATAAGAGACAAACTATAGGAAGGAAACTCTTTCCTTGATTATTAATGTAGAAACTATTTGGTTGTATTCAAAGGAGACACAAAAATAATTTGGGTTAAGAAAGGTTACCCTTCTCAAATCCCCTTAAGAAGGGTCCTTCTTGTTGCCTTTGTTTTTTTCACTCCATGTTAAGAAGTTCAAAATATTCTTCAATAGTGTAAATTTTACCAAGTGGAAATTTCAATACATAGAAATTCTTGAGAGTTCCCAAAATTGTAGATAGTTCTTTTTCAAAAATTGTAGATAGTGTATTTTCAAATTTTTAAAAATTTCATTCTACATAGAAAAATACAACTAAAGAAAGTAAGAAGAAAGCATATATTAATAAAGATGCACAAACCCCACATTCTTTTGCAAAATTACAATATAAATCCCACTTACTCCAATAAAAAGATAATCATATAAAACACTTCACAATCCATAATTGTCACTCAACTTTCTCAAAAATCATACTCATAAAATTTTAATTATCTTAAAATTTCTCAAATATGATATATAACTACATAATAATAATAAACACGTGACATTACTCAACTCATTATAGTAAAAAGAGATTGAAACAATAAAACAAAAAAAAACTTGATTTTGAATTATTATGTTAATATCCAATTAAAAATCTCAATCAATTTAGAAATAAATTTATAAGTACAAAAAGAGATAAATTATCATAGGTTTATAATGATAATAATTATAAACATATAGCATTACTCAACTCCATATAGTAAAAAAAAAATTGAAACAAAAAAATAAACATATGGCATTGCTCAACTCAATATAGTAAAACAAATTGAAAAAAAAAAAACTTCATTCAATCAATTTAGAAATAAATCTATCGTGCTCATAGTTTTCATTATTCCTCCGTATATTTTTATTACTTTAAATGCAATAATCATTGCGTTAATAAAATTTACACAACACACGAATCTAATAGGTGATAGGTGATTCAAGGTCCTTTCAAATGGAGTGCTTCACCATGAAATGTGACAATCATTTGATATTTCATTATAATTTTCCATATTTTTCGCATTGAACATTAAAATTCAATAGTAAACATAACGACAAACCCTTAAGAAATACATTAAAAACCTGTTAAAAAGAGCAACGAGTATAAAGAAAAACTCGTAAGAAGTGGATAAAGAATCTCTAACCGATGTAATTACAAATTTCTTAAATAATATGACAAATTTTAGCGCATAGATCTCCAAGTCCCATCGAATCTTCCATCGACAATATTGTGAACATTTTGACAATGTCATATTGTATCATTGCAGAAGATTCTAGAAATTGTCCTGGTTTTATACGGTGTGAAACCGATTATGCTTGCTTCCACCCCCTTAATGTTAAGTTAATCGTAAAGATGATTCCACCACTTAATGTTAAGTTAATCATATGAGATATTTCACGGTAGCAAAGTAAAAAATAATAACACTAATTTGTGAATTAGTTTTACCATTATTATATGGGCAAATGATTCCCGAAATAAATATACATGAAAGTCCTAAATAACTCGAAAAAAGCCATATATTTCAGAAAACCAAAGTTTAAAAACTGACGCTTTTCTAAGAATTTTCAAAGAGGAAAGAAAGTTTCTCAAATTCTTTGAATATTTTCCTAAACCAATGATGGAATCAAATTGAAAATGTTTAGATAAGCATTGGTGCTTAGATGAGAAAGAAACATCTAATTTTGGGAATGGTCACACATCCACAATGTATGTATATGTTTAAATAATTAGTATGGATAGTGTAACCATTGATTTAATCATTTAAAACTATGGTTAAGATATTGTTATGAAATTAAAATATATACTATTATTTTGTTTTTTTTTTTTAAAGATATTTTGAACAGAAATTTAATTTTGGTTAATGAAAAATATTTATTATGGAATTTGTTCCATAAAGTAAAAGACTGATGATAAATAAATATTTCAAGATTGAGAGTTGGTTGAACAGAAAACAATTCAAACAGTTATCCACCTTTGAGGATAAAAACATAATCCTGGTAAGGTTTGGGGGTTTTGTTCGGTGACTAAGAAACATAAGAAATTCTGAATAGATATTCTGGAGCTGCTGTTAACCAGGGGAATACTCAGAAGTTTTCCGAGATTGCTGGAATTGGAGATTGGACCGGATGTCTCGAGTTTTCTTCCAAAAATTTTTTTCAACTATAAAGCTCGAACTTCGAGCATGGGGGAGAGTTGGAGGGCGTAATAGCTCCATTTGTGGTAGGGAGGAAATCACATCAGTCGAGTATTAGAGACAGATAAGTAACTTAAATCTTTTTATTAAGAGTTATTTTATTTACACAAAGAGAAATTTATCAGTAGAAGTAGTAAAGTATGGAAATTATGTACATGTTTAATTCTCTGGTATAGGATAAGATTTTGTGCATGAAAAAATATATTTCTGGTTTTAGAAAAAAAATAAAATATATAGAACAGTCAACAAAGCAAGTACTATTGACAGAAATAACTTGCGGAGAACCATTATCACAGATTCCTCTAATGAAGATTCTGTGAAAGTTGTACTCTACTTCCTATGATATTACATGGACAAATGGTCTGGACATAGTTCCTTATATAACCAGAAGAAAAATTCCGAAGGAAATAGAGATAAACAGGAAAGAATGCTAGTATATCTTCTCCTCAGTAAGGATGAAACTATTCACATAAAATAACTAAATTAATTTTATAAAGGAGCTATAATTTATCATTTAGTCCACTGACAGAAAATTCCAATATCAGTGAAGAAGAGAACCCTCTCATAAAACCTTGTGTTTAGAAGTACAAAAGCAAGTTCCAGAAGTTGAAATGGGTAGGATTGCCATAAGAAAATAACGAAACAATAATCTAATTATCTAGAACATAATTACCAAGGTAAAAACGCTACCCAATTTATCTACATTATAAACCCAACGAGTCATTGTTCAGAAAATTACTAGCAAAGTATAAGAGAAAATGTAAGGAGAGACTGGTCTAAAATACAGAGTTCGAAGTCTCAGTATTATAGAATGTTCATGGTAACATTTCATTTATACAAAGATGCGAGAAGAGCATCAGTTCGGTCGATTTTTTAAAATAAATAATTAGATCATAGCATGCAACAGAAGCCGAACCAAAACTGTGACAGAAATTTACTGAGAAGTAAAAAAAAAAAAAAAAAAGGTAGTAAGTACACTAATTTTCACATGAGAATTTTACAAATTATACTTTGATAAATAAAGTGGATAAGAAACCATGCTAAGTGTTTTATTCTTAAATATATGAGAAAGGGGTAAATCTCATACACATAACAGCGTTAGGAGGAAAACTGTCTCGGACTTTCTTCTGTAGCAATGATACAAGTCCTATAAAAGAAATAATAAATCCCAAAACGATTTTCAAAGTTCTATTGTAAACAACCTAAATGAAAAATTATAAAGGGAAATTATTACATAGTAAGGGGCAAAAACCCCTAAGCCTCAGAAGATGAGTTGAGGCAAGAATTATGGAAAATTTTCCTTTAAAAAAAAAACATTCAAGCCTGACCCTATTCTAATCGAAGGGTATGACATGCATGCAGAATGTAGTATCGATATCCGAATAGACGTGATAACAACCATGGTGTAAGGTTGGAAACATGAATAGTAACTATGCAGAGGTTTCACGAAAAACAATGAAGAAAAGTAAATGATAGAGGAAGGAAAGGTTGATGCCGATATACCTTAAGGAATTTCCTTTGGAAGCTGGACCTTTACATCTGCAAACAGATAAACAAAGACAAAATAGAAATTAAACCTCATAGCAGAGATTTGAGGTTGAGCCATTAACGAAAAGAAAAAAACAAGAAATTGCACAAATAGCCAAGAATATACCTGATAGAAGAGAGATGAAGTGTTCCGGAAAGCATAGTTTGGTGCGAGGAGAGAATTCTTCTGTGGTGTGCAAATCTGCATAATGGAGTAGCATAAACTCGATACGTGAATGTAATTTTCTGAAGGAAATCTAGCAGATAAAAAAAAAAAGGATAATACCTCTACAGGCGTAGCACTGGTAACTAGCATCCCTCATAAGAGAGAAGCTAAACCGGCAAGGGTCAGGTTCACTGTGCAGAGCTTTCCCAAACTCGAGCAACCTCAGCGCGAATGGTCTGGACAAATAGGGTTGGCAGTGAATTCAAACCACTGAAGTGATAGATCAAATCAATTGTAGAACTAAAAGATCATCCGACGGATTAGAAATTACCACCTGTCAAAGCTTAGATCCAAATGCAATTTGAGTAAGGGAAAAATCAGCCAGAGAATTTGACAGATTAAATGCCAAGTAAGTCACTACTATCAAGATGTCAGTTAGGCAAATTTAGGAGTAATTACTCCACCTCGAGAAACTGAAGATCATAATGTTGGTGAGCTAGCTGATGTAACCGCGAAAATTAAGAGGATCAATAAATGTGCAAAAATAAATTATGGTTTTGAATCATACCTTAACCATTAACCACGAAATAAGTTTCCGGAATATGCAAATACCTTTACCATAAAATAAAGCTATCTGAGTTAATAATTCTGGTAGGTAATTAATTAAGGTAAGCAGTTTAGGAAATTAAATAAGTAGTAATAAATCAACAAGCCAGGATAACTATGGAAGTATTTCATAAAAATCTGTGTAACAATTTTTTTTAATTTTTTTTTTATTTACTGTCGTGTAATTGGTAATTGGTAATTGTTACAAGTGGTATTAGAGTGAAATTTGTATGCTGGGACCCTATGGGTCAATTAACGTTTTAAATTATGTACTACCGATGCATAGAGAGAGAGAGAGAGAGAGAGAGAGAGAGTGAGAACAAGAAAATCATGAGGAGAATGCCAGCACAACAGCCACCTCCAAATGCCAGGGAAACCCAACCTCGACCAGAGATGGACCCAGAATTGTGGGTACAACTAGGCATGGAGCAACACCAAAAAACCAGTAGACTGTTAGAGGAGTAACAACACCAAACTAATATTCTCTTAAACACTATGTAGAAGTTGCAAGAAGAAATGGAAATGGTGCATGATGATAATGCACATTTGATGCATGAACATGAAAGAATATTAAAAAGCCTTTCCGACAAACAAAATCAAAGAAATGAGAAGCCCAGTACTGCTAAAGAATTTCAGGAAAGAAATGAACAGAAAAACGAAGATCATGATATTTACAGAATGGAAAGCAGTCAGTCTCAACGCAGTAACAGAAATAAGAACTATAACGAAGCTGAGTTAGATAATGTATCAGATCAGAAAGAGGAGAAAAGACAGAAGGTGGAACTGCAAGGTGAATTCCAGAAAATAAAACCTCCTATGTTTGATGGAGTGGAGGAGGAAGTGGCTGAGGCATGGCTAATTAACATGAATAAGTATTTTCAAGTATATGAATACAACAGTAATCTTAAAGCAAGGTTGGCTATCTATCAGTTAAGGGAGAAAGCCACCTTATGGTGGGAGGAAGTGAAAAATGTCCATAGCATTGATGACTAGGATGTAACCTAGGATGCATTCCAACACTATTTTAAGGATAAATAATTAACAGAACGTTTTTATGATGAAAAATCTAGGGAATTTCATGATTTGAAACTGGGACAAATGACTATGGATGAATATATCACTAAGATTACTTCTCTAGTACGTTACGTTCCCTACCTAAGGGATGAAAAGGCCAAAGTACAGAAATTTATAAACAGTTTTCCAACTCATATGAAAGAACGTACTGAGTTTGGGAATCCAAAGACCATGGACGAGGCAATCAGAAAAGCTATATTGTGCTACCAGCAAGCCAAAGAAAAATGTGAACAAGGAAAGAATTGGCAGGGAAAGAAAGACCATAAGGGTAGTTTTGGGTTCAAAATAAATAGAACCAGCAACTTCAAGGGTACTTCCATAAGCTCACTTAGCAAACAATTCGGAAGGAATCATCAAAGACCGAAGTGGTCTACTGAAGATAAACCCACAGAAGCTTCTAGCAAACCGGAACAAGCCCAGAATCAGAAGCCACCTTTACAGTGTTGGGGGTGTGGTGAGGCACATTATTACAGAAATTTTCCACAACGAGGTAGGAGTGAGGTAGTTACCAATTTACAGGAGGCTTCAATAGTTGGTGATGTTGCCAAAAACATACCTCGAATTAATGCAACATTGGAACACCGACAAGCGGACTACCAGCTGACAACGATTGACCTAGAAGGTAATTTTTTGACTCAAACTATTTCTATTTTGGTAGACCCATGCACAATTTTAAGCTATGTAAGTCCCAAAATAGTAGAAATTTGTAAGTTACAAAGTCTGAAATTTAGAAAACCATGGTTAGTACAGCTAGCTATAGGAGCCAAGAGAAACGTTAGTGCTAGAATACCAAATTGTGCACTAAAAATTAATGAACAGTAGTTAACTGTGGATCTAAATGTACTACCTTTAGGGTCTTATGACGTGTTACCTGGCATGGACTGGTTAGAGAAGCACTGGACAGTGGTAGACTGCAAAGAAAAGATTATATATTATAGAACGTAGGATGGTAACTGCCAAGAAATTCAAGGAATAAAGAAACCTTTACAGTTGCATCCAATCACAGCATCTCAAATGGGTAAGTGCATAAGAAAAGGATGCTAGTTGTACGCCATTCAAGTGGATTTTTCCAATTCTAAAGAGAAGGCTCATATGCTGGAAAATATACCAATAGTCCAGGAATTTGTGGATGTATTTCCAGAAGAGATATCAGGCTTACCACCTAGAAGGGAAATACATTTTACCATTGATTTGGTACCTGGAGCGTCACCAATTTCAAGGACACCTTACCAAATGAGTATACCTGAATTAACTGAACTAAAAATGCAGTTACAGGAATTGTTGGATAACGATATATTAGGCCAAGTGTATCTCCTTGGGGAGCACCCGTACTATTTGTGAATAAGAAAGACGGAACTATGAGGATGTGCATGGATTATCACCATCTTAATAAGCTGACAGTGAAAAATTGATATCCTTTACCGCGAATCGATGATCTGTCGACCAAGTAAGGGGAGCGGCTGTGTTTTCAAAAATAGATCTAAGATCTGGATACGACCAGATCCGGATAAAGGATGAAGACATACATAAAACTGCTTTTCATACCAGTTATGGACACTACGAGTTTGTGGTGTTACCTTTTGGATTAACTAATGCACTAGCAACCTTTATGAGCTTAATGCATAGTGTATTTCACCCCTATCTGGATAGGTTTGTGCTGATTTTTATTGATGATATTTTAGTCTATTCAAAGAATGCAGAAGAACACATGGAACACCTAAGGAAGGTGTTGGAATTGCTAAGGAAACATTAGCTGTACGCTAAGTTAAGCAAATGTGATTTTTTTAAGGAGGAAATTCAATATCTTGGTCACGTAATTTTAGCTAAGGGTATTTATGTTGACCCTGAAAAAATCAGAACAATCATGGAATGGAAAATTCCACAAAACGTAGTAGACATCAGATCCTTCATGGGATTGGCTAGCTATTACTGGCAGTTTTTTGAGGGATTCTCAAAAATTTCTTTTCCATTCACTTCATTGCAAAAGAAAGGAAAGATATTTAAATGGAAAAAGGAATGTCAAGACAATTTTGAGAAACTGAAACAATTATTAACTACAACTCCGGTATTGAGTGTAGTTGATCCTCATAAAGAGTTTGAAGTCTGTACAGATACGTGCAAAGAAGGAGTTGGAGAAATTTGTCACAAGAAGGTAGATTTGTTGCCTATGAGTCACGGAAACTAAAGGAGCATGAGCAGTGGTATTTAGCTTATGATCTGGAGTTGACAGTAGTAGTCCATGCACTCTGGGTATGGAGGCACTATTTGCTTGGGAAAATATTTGTGCTCAAAAATTGTCACAGTAGTTTAACCAACTACTTTAAATAAGCTGATCTCAACGCTCATCAGGCAAGATGGAATGCCTTTCTGAGCGAATTTGATATTGACATACAACATGTAAAAGGTAAAGAGAATAGAGTAGCTAATGCATTAATCCGAAAATTACATGGTATTTATGAAGTATATTATAATCAGGTTGAGTGCAAATTGCTGGAGAAAATAAAAGCAGGAGCAGATAAGGATCCTGAGTATAAGTTTATATGGAAACAAGCAAAGGAATTCCAGGATCAAGGAAAATCTATAGATTATGAAATTGACAAGGATGGGTTGTTGATTTTTAGAAAGAAAATTTTTGTTCCAAATCAAATGGAGTTGAAGGAATTGGTACTAAATGAATATCATCGAAGTAATTACGCCAGACATCCTGGTTATCAGAATATGTTAACAGCAATACAGAAGAATTTTTTCTGGCCAGGTATGAGGAGAAACATTGCAGAATATATGAACAAGTGCTTAGAATGTCAGCAAGTAAAAGTGGAACACCGACACCCAGCTGGGCTGATGCAGCCTATACCAGTACCTAAATGGAAGTGGGAGGTGATATCATTGGACTTCATCACAGGTTTACCAAGGTCAAATAATCACAATGACTCTATAATGGTCGTGGTGGATTAATTAAGTAAATCAACACACTTTATACTGGTGCAAGCCACTTATAAGATAGTGCAGATAGCACACATATTTATGAGAGAAATATTTTGATTACATGACATTCCAAAGATTGTCATATCTGATCTAGATGTAAATTTTACATCAACGTTCAGGAAAACACTATTCACAGTTCTGGGGACTCAAATTAATCTCAGCACTGCTTACCATCCACAGACGGACAGAAAAATAGAGCGCGTAAATTAAAATTTGGAAGACATGTTACGTATGTACGTAATGCAATAGCCAACTAGGTGGGAAGAGTCTTTACATCTAGTGGAGTTTGCATATAATAACGGCTATCAGGAATCACTCAAGATGAGTCCATCTAAAGCTTTATATGGGAGGCATTGCAGAACTCATGTTAATTGGAGTAGCCCAGAAACCAAGCTAATGCTTGGTCCCGACATGTTAGCGGAAATGGAGGCAGAGGTAAAGAAAATTCGACAAAATTTGAAGGCAGATCAGGACAGACAAAAAGAATTTAAAAAATAAAAAAAGAACATATCGTGAATTCAAAGTTGGGGACCATGTGTATGTAAGGATTAGGCTAAAGAAGAGGACTCTAAGGTGGGCTTCATGCGCCAAGTTGGCTCCCATATTTTGCGATCCATTCCAAATATTGGAGCGATTAGGACCTGTGGCTTACCGATTAGCCTTGCCCAGTCATATACGATTGCAGAACGCCTTTCATGTATCGTTATTAAAAAAATACATTCACACCTCAAAACATATAATCCACTGGAAAAATATTGAGGTAAAATATGAATTTCACATTGATTAAAATATGTTAGGAATTATGAGTAAAACTGATTTCAGATCATTGTATGCAGGTCGAACTAGACAAAGAATTTCTAGTTGAACCTCATAGTATAATTGATCGGAGGGAAATCATGCTCCATAGATGAGCCATCGCCTAGGCTAAAGTGCAATGGAAGCACTTTGGCCTGGAGGAAGCTACTTGGGAGAATTAAGGTTTTATGCGAGAAGCCTATCCTGAACTTTTGCAGGATTAGAATGAGAACATTAGGGACGGTGTTCACTTCCAGGGGGGAAGGTTTAACCACTGGTTTAATCATCTAAAACTATGGTTAAGATATTGTTAGAAAATTTAAATATTTACTATTATTTTTTTTATTTTTTTTTAAGATATTTTGAACAGAAATTTGATTTTTGTTAATGAAAAATATTTATTATGGCATTTGTTCCATAAATTAAAAGACTGATGGTAAATAAATATTTCAATATTGAGAGTTGGTTGAACAAAAAACAGTTCAAACAGTTACCCACCTTTGAGGATAAAAATATAATCCTGGTAAGGTTTGGGGGTTCTGTTCGGTGACTGAGAAACTGAAGAAATTCTAAATAGATATTCTGGAAATGGTGTTAACCAGGCGAATACTCAGAATTTTTCGAAGATTGTTGGAATTGGAGATTGGACAGGATTGTCCCGAATTCTCTTCCAAAAAATTCTGTCAACTGTAAAGATCGAACTTGGAGCATGGGGGAGAGATGGAGGACGTAATAGCCCCACTCATGGTAGGGAGGAAATCATATCAGTCTGAGTATTGGAGATAGATAAGTAACTTAATTATTTTTATTAAGTGTTATTTTATTTACACAAAGAGATATTTATCACTAGAAATAGTAAAGTATTGAAATTCTCTACATGTTTAATTCTCTGGTATAGGATAAGATTTTGTGCATGAAAAATTACTTTTCTGGTTTTAATATATATATATATATATATATATATATATATAGAACAGTCAACAAAGCAAGTACTATTGATAGAAATAACTTGCGAGGAACTGTTATCACAGATTCCTCTAATGAAGATTATGTGAAAGTCGTACTCTGCTTCCTATGATATTACACGGACAAACGGTCTGAACATAGTTCCTTATATAACCAGAAGAAAAATTTAGAAGGAAATATAAATAAACATGAAAGAATGCTAGTATATTCTCCTCGGTAAGGATGAAACTACTTGCATAAAAGAAATAAATTAATTTTATAAAGGAATTATAATTTAACATTTAGTACACTGACAGAAAATTCCAATATCAGTAAACAAGAGAACCTTCTCATAAAACCCCGTGTTTAGAAGTACAAAAGCAAGTTCCAGAAGTTGAAATGTGCAGGATTGCCATAAGAAAATAACGGAACAATAATCTAATTATGTAGAACATAATTACCAAGGTAAAAACTCTACCCAGTTTATCTACATTATAAACCCAACCATTCATTGTTCAGAAAATTACTAGCAAAGTATAAAAGAAAATGTAAGGAGAGACTGGTTTAAAATACAGAGTTCGAAGTCTCAGTATTACAGAATGTTCATGGTAACATTTCATTTATACACGGATGTGATAAGAGCAGTAGTTCGATCAATTTCTTAAAATAAATAAATAGATCATAGCATGCAACAATATTTGAATCAAAACTGTCACAGAAATTTACTAAGTAAAAAAAATAAAAAGGTATTAACTACACTAATGTTCACATTAGAATTTTACAAATTATACTTCGATAAATAAACTGGATAAGAAACCATGATAAGTGGTTTATTCTTAAATACATGACAAAGGGGTAAATAGCATATGCATAACAGCGTTAGGAGGAAAACTATCTCAGACTTTCTTCCGTAGAGATGATACAAGTCCTTTAAAAGAAATAATAAATCCCAGAATGATTTTCAGAGTTCCATTGTAAACAACCTAAACGAAAAATAATAAAGGGCAATTATTACATGGTAAGGCGTAAAAACCCCTAAGCCTCAGAAGATGAGTTGAGGCAGGAATTATGGAAAATTTTCCCTTCAAATAAAAATTCAAACGTGACCCTATTCTAATATAAGGGTATGGCATGCATGCAAAATGCAGTATCGATATCTGAATAGATTTGATAACAACCATGGTGTAAGGTTGGAAACCCGAACAATACCTGCTCAGAGGTTTAAAGAAAAACAATGAAGAGTTCATTGATGCCTAGAAAACCATGGCAGCAAACAAATTGACTGAGAAATCAATACTTGTCGTATACCTACATAGAACAATATATATATATATATATATATGTTACAGCTAGACTTAGAATACTTTTGAGACTGCTAATGCCGGAAATAAAACCTTAGTAAAGAAAAGTAAATGATAGAGGAAGGAAAGGTTGATGTCAATATACCTTAAAGAATTTCCTTTGCAAGTTGGACCTTTACATCTGAAAACAGATAAACAAAAACAAAATAGAGATTAAACCTCATAGCAGAGATTTGGGGTTGAGCCATTAACACAAAGAAAAAAATAAGAAATTGCAAAAATGGCCAAGAATATACCTGATAGAAGAGAGATGAAGTGTTCTGGAAAGCATCGTTTGGTGCGAGGAGAGAATTCTTCTGTGGTGTGCAAATCTGCAAAATGGAGTAGCATAAACTCTATATGTGAATGCAGTCTGCCAGAGGAAATCTAGCAGATAAAAAAAACTTAAGGATAAGACCTCTACAGGCGCAGCACTGGTAACCAGCATCCCTCATAAGAGAGAAGCTAAACCGGCAAGGGCCCGGTTCGCTGTGCAGACCTTTCCCAAACCCCAACAACCTCGGCACAAATGGTCTGGACAGATAGGGTTGGCGGTGAATTCAACCCACTGAAGTGATAGATCAAATCAGCCGTAGAACTAAAATATCATCCGACGGAGTAGAAATTACCACCTTTCCAAACTCATATCCAAATGCAATTTGGGTATAGGAAAAATTTGCTAGAGAATTTGGTAGATTAAATGCCAAGTAAGTCACTACTGTCAAGATGTCAGTTAGGAAGATTTAGGAGTAATTACTCCACCTCAAGAGACTAAAGATCGTAACGCCGGTGCGCTGGTTGATGTAACCGCGAAAATTAAGAGCATCGATAAGTGTGCAAACATAAATTATGGTGTTGAATCAGACCTTAACCATTAACCACGAAATAAGTTTCTGGAATATGCGAATACCTTTACCATAAAATAAAACTATCTAAGTTAATAAATTTGCCAGGTAATTAATTAAGGTAAGCAATTTAGGAAAGTAAATAAGTAGTAATAAATCAACAAGTCAAGATAAGTATGGAAGTCTTTCATAAAAATTTGTGTAACAATTTTTTTTATATTTACTGTTGTGTAATTAGTAATTGGTGATTGTTACAGATAGCAAGTTTTTGAGCTTTTTTTTTGATATATTATTGTATTGAGAGATAATTTCAATTGAGTATAGAATAAATGTTACAAAAATATATTATTTTATAAAATGTAATATAAGCATTTTGACTTTGCCAAATTATATAATAATAAAAATAAAAATAAAATATAATTTAAAAAATATAAAATAAAAATAAAAATAATAATTATTTATTACTCCAGACTTTATGTAAACGAGTTTTTCTTCGTCCACTAGTGGTAAACCAGGACCAAACTTGGGAACGAACTTCAGTCCGATAAATGTGAGTGGTCCAACAGATTGCGCCCAATTCCTGTTAGTAGGTTGTAATATGGTGTGTAATTCAACTCTGAAATGAATGCAGTTTTTTTATTTTACGTCTCTTTCAAACCGAGCGCTCAATTTCGCCATTGGACCCCTACGAAATCGAATCTGCTTTTGAAGTGCTAACCCAACTCCTAAAATTCCTCTGTCCACGCAAACCACGCTCTCGGCCCCACCGTCAGTTCACGTGACTCACATTTTTGTAAATTTCTACAGTATCAAAGATTAAGAAGGTTGTGCAAATTATGTGATTTCTCCATGTATCTTATCTAGATTTAAGGATTTGCTTTATAGTACTGAAAATAATTATATAGAAGGTGATAAAGATGTTTTACAAATTTGTATAAGAAGATGTTTTCAAATAATATTAGTGTTTATTTATTTTATATTTTGATAGGGTAATGAAAAAAATAATAATAATTATGTTAATTTAAAAATAAATAAATATAAATTTATCTTAAATGAATATTTATTAAGTGTGAGTAATTTTTATTTTATTATTTAATAAAAATTAATATATAATATAAAACTAAATAATAACAAATTAATACAATTTATTTGATATGTTACAAATTTGAATTATATATATATATATATATATATATATATATATATATATATATATATATTTCAATTGTACTATTAAAAATAAATATCTATTAATTTTGATTATTGTAACCGACCTCCTTAATTTACGTAAATGAATATGGTAAATATATTTAGAGTTTAATTGTTTAATAAAGGAAATAAAGAACTGGTTTAATGTAAACGGATTCTTGAATCAGTTAAAACGAACATGTGCTGCATATAGAAAAAGGATAAAGGAAGAGAAGTGCGCAAAGAAGGCCCGGAAGAAGAATTTCCATGTCGAATTCCGCATCACTTCGATAAGTCCACCCACTCTCTTGAATTAAATTTAGTTGAAAACTTATTTATGATTCCAATGGGTTCTCGTTGCTAGCCGTGTTTTTGCGCTTGGGTTTTTGATGAGTCGAGAATGTTCATTCATTTGGAGTGGCTCACTCGTTTGACAGGAGAATGGCCCATCTAGTCCGTGCTGCCCCGTGCTTCGTTCCTTGATTTACCGTAAGCAATACGTCGATATGACAATCTGCCATATTTTTTCAGAAAATTTACATTTCTCTCACCTGCAAGATAGATTTGAAGTCTCTTACCCATTTATTAAAGAGATTCAACCCTCTGGTTAGACAGATGCGAGAATGCCGCCTGCCACTAAATTGGATGCAAGGGATTCGTAATGAGGCAATAGTTGTTAATGCATGGCTTAAACAATTGGAAGGACTTCTCCTTGAAGAATCAACAATGGCGTGGGAGTGCAGAATACCAAGTGAGAATGTGTAGATGAACATGGCCATCGATAAGGCTGAATCCGGAAGGAAGGGTCAACCTGAGAATAGGTAATTTTGTTTGTCTTCTTTTCATGAGATTCGAGAGTGGTTTGGTAAGAATCTCTCTTTTAGTGTATTGATATTTCATGATAATAGTTTCATGATGATAGTTTTTAGGAAAACTCATATGAGTATGCATGCTCTTATCTTAACCTTCTCACTATAATTAAATATGCATTTATATTGGAGGATAGAAATTCTTGCATTCTCCAATGTGCTATTAGCATATGGCAACACTTTATGTATATTGGTTTGTCAAATTAATAGTAAATTATTGATATTTAATAATATATGACCAATGCAATATATAAAATACGCATTGAATTGCAACTATTAATGCTTTTGAATATTAAATTCAAAAGATGAATATAGAGTAAAATGTGGTTTTACTTGTTAGGTAAAATTGTGTATTTTCATACAATAGTCCTTGTGCCATGATATGTCGGCATGCATAGGGATTTTTAATTAAAAGATAATTAACCACGTGATTTTGTGGTTATTTTCTAAAAATAATCCATGTTGTCTCTTCTTGAAAAGACTCTTACGTTAATATTCGAATGGTAAAAGGGAAACTTATTGGTGGTTTTGGAAAAGAATCCACGTTGTCTTGAGAAGATTTTTATAGTATGGTTGCTATTATGCTAATATTTTACATAATAGTTAAGAGTGGTAGTATTCAAAAGTTATTTGTAAAAGAACTACAAGCTGTTTTAAATATTGCTATTATGATAATCTTTTTTTTCTTTTACATGAAAAAAATAGTAGTTCATGATGATAGAAATCTAAGATGGGAATTATGTGCTTCTATACAAATATATATATGAGCTATCTCTCTCGCATGCACAAAGAGAGAATTATTTATCTTGCATGCACAAAGAATAGCCATTATGTTATAGAGGCGTGTTCTTTGTGGCTGTATAAATAAATGTTGAGCTATCTTAATATTTAGGAAGATATTCTAATAAGATTTATCAACTAATGATATTACATTGGTAAAGATTAGTTATTCAACAAATCCTTGGAGAGTTTCATAAAACCACGGGTAGTTTTTCCATGGTGTTGACAAACATTAATTGTTTCATAAAACCATGGATAGATTACCATAGTGATTGCAAATATTAGTCAATTAATAAATATATGGATTGTTTACCACAGTGTTGGTAAAGTTAAGTTATTTAATAAATTCATGGTTAAAGGAACTAATAAGTTATATTCCTTAGATGAACAGACTGAGTGATTACTTTTATTTTGTCATGATTGTGATTTCCTTTTTGGCAGGAAGATCATGCCTAAGCATGCAATGTATGTATTAGCTTTTATTGAAAAAAATAATATACATTTTTCGGTATGTAGAAAGATAGATTGTAGTATTAAACTACGTTGAACATGATTTATGTGCTTCGTTGTGAAGGCACTCCTTTAGGGATAGTCTTTTGGAATCAGTATGCATTCACATGCATGGAAGAGACAATCATTATGTTAACTTCCATTCCATGCACTAAAGGTAATAGCTTAAGGGTTAGCTATTTTTTTATTAAATGTATGTAAATCAAGTGCATAAACATCTTAGCTGATGTATCAGTTTTTTCTAAAGAAATTTTGGGAGAAGTAGCCATTGTTTTGCAGGAATGTGTGCCTATGCGACGTAAGCATTAGTTATTGTGATAACCTATAACTAGCACATATGAGGTATGTGTTATTAAAGAGAGAATGACAAGGTAATTTACTTTCTTGTCATGAATACACGAGCAGATGGAGGAAATAATATAGTGATTGATTAATACTTTATGAATCTTGACATCATTTTGTGTTGAAGGCATCATAGTAGGGAATGATGGTGACATGTACAAAGGAAGATTATGCTTGACATGGTGGCAGGTAAATGATTAATGTTTGTGCAGATGAGTGCGAGTTGCAGGAAGGTCCAATGTAAGATGGTCCATTGTAGGTACATCCATGCCACCAAGATGTGAAGATATGAAGACCAAAGGGGAAATGGTATCATATTATCATATTTATTGAATGGTTGAAAGCTAGATATTGTATATATCCTTGTAAGATTATATAAACGATGGTTAAGGGATGGTCTCCCTTATCAGCCATTGAGTGATGGGCTGAACACCCTTACAAGCGTTTAATAATAAAATTAAACGTTGATGTTTTTCACCCTACGGGGTTTCCAGGGTATATTGGTGTTCTATGGTGTGATTGATTATTGTGTCCAGATGATGGGGTTCATTTCTTTCTTGTTATGATGATCATAATGGAAATTATATGATGACTATATGAGTAATGAGATGAATAGATGGTTACATCATATAGTATTAAGTTAATATACTGTAATGGAGGTTGTTAAGGGTTAAGGAGTTTACTACTCTTATTTATAAATTCACACTATGAACTGTAAAACATTCTATGTAATGATGAGTAACTTGTATAAAATTGTTTTAACTCCTTACAATTCCATGTGAAGATAATGGTGTATGTTACAAGTGGTATCAAAGCTAAAGGTTCAAAAACTGGCGCCTTTGGGATTTAGCGAAAAGAAATTGAGAGATCTGAGATGAAAAGCACGTATGTGAAGGAAGGCATCGCATCTCTAATCCAAGTTGAACAAAGAGTTTCAAGAGATAAGTATAATCATCTTTCTTTTCTTGAAAACACTAGCTATTGCATTTATAGAAAATACACTGCTTACAAAGTAAATAACTGTTGAGTTAGAGTTTCTTTAAAAGGATATGTATTTTCCATGTGCGTAAAAATTCTATTGTTGTGTTGAAGTTTTCATGAAAGAAGATGGGATTTTGGTTTCTTGAAAAATGAAACATGTGTGTGCTTGAAAATTTAACTAATATACATTTGATTCTTCTTGAGAGAAATATGTATATTTTGAAAATAAATCTTGCATGAGAATCGTGCAACTGAGAGAGACAAATATACAATAAAACATGGTTTTACTTAATATGCAAGATTATGCTAGTTATTTTGGAAAGTAATAAAGCATTGCTAATATGATAATCTTTTAGAAAGATATACCATGGTAAAAGACCAAACTACTATGCTCGTTTTGTTGATAAGAACCCATGTGAGTCTTGCAAAGATTACTAGAATGTATCTTGAAAGGTGTGAGCAGTAGTAAAACATAAATAAGTAAACTTGCTTGCCTTTATATATGTCTTGTTTAAGAAAAGATGGGAAGTTTGTTTTTCTTTAAAAGGGACTACATAGTTGTGTGATAAGTGAAAAGGAATCCAAGTTCTTTTCTTGAAAATAAATATAGGCTAAAGAGAATAACTTCTTGAATATATTACCTTGCTAGATGGATTATGTCAACTTCCTGATTTAGGTATATTAAAGGTTAAGTTAACCTTGTTAGTATTGCGTATTTTTATGCATAAAAGAGGCAATCTATGATAAATTGTTGGAAGCAAAGCATGAGCAACTTGCATGTATAATCATAGAGGAAAAAGGTTCTTTGCATGCAATAGTTGTATTAGATTTCATTGGAAAGAACATAAGTCTATATGTGGAAATGATAAACATGTTTTGTTATCATACTTTACAAAAGATTCTCTGGCAAAGAAGATGAGTTACATGTACAAAAACTAAAGTAATGTTTTGGTTTCCTTGAAATACATACATGGCTAATGTGGGTATAATATTTCAAGAATACGGTATGTATGCTTATGTTTTATTCCATTAGTTTTATGGAAAAGAAAACCATGTTTTGCATGCCTATTATGTTATGTGTCCTCGAAGAGGAATCATGAGTTTTCCTACTCGATTATGTTAAGTACTCTGTTGGGAAATTAATATTAGAATCTTTATGCATTCTATGCATAGGAACAACAACCAATGTGTTAGCTTTATTCTATTTGCATGCTCCAAAAGCAAAATTTGAAGTGGTGGGTCTTTTGTAAAATTTTTAAGTAAAGCGAATGCACATTGTGTCATTTTCCATTAAAGGAATTTCTTAACAGATATAGTGATTGGTCTTGTATGAATGTGTGTGTGTGTGAAAAATTTCATAATAATGTGGGAGTTATTTGACATGAATTGATAATTATTTACTCACACTAATGTAAAGATGTTAGAAAAAGCATGTTGTGACATTGTATTCACATCTCATATATGCACATGAATAGGTGTTAAAAGATCACTCAAAGACTGATTATTTATTGATTAAGGCTTATTCTAATCACGCTATAAAATCTTGTCGATGTTGCGACAAGAAAACATTGTTGTGGAGGAGCAATATGAATTTCCTGATGGAGATGAGTACTTCAGTAGGGAGAGAAGTTTTTCAAATAAAATAAAGATAAGTATTTTATTTTATTTTAAGAAGTCTATGCATATGCATGTTGATTTTCTTTAAATATGTATTGTTACATACATGGCATTGCATGAGATTAGCTTCCATTTAAGAGAATTCTTTAAAAGTACATGCTATTATAACTGCATAAGAGTATGCATATGAGATTAGTATGTGTATTTATTTCTTTAGGAAAGGAAATATGGAAGCATGAAAGAAAAATAGTTACTTTTCATTTGAGCTTGAAGAGAAGCAATTGTTTTTGCATGCAATAAAAATTTCTAAGTTACCATGCACTACTTAAAAAGAGGTGTGTGAAACTAATGCATGAATTCAAAGGATGAGGAAAGTCCTTATATAAGATAATATAGTGTGAAAGTTAAATCGAATAAACCTCTTAATGGGTCAAGTTGTGAAACTTAACTAAATGACTAGTTGACTGACTAGTGTTTGCATGAGTCGTCATGGATGCATTAAAACTATTGACTAGTTATGAATGAATAACTAATGAAGGTTATATGCATGAATCGATTTTGAATAAAGCTATTTGAAAGTTGTGAACAAGTGATTATGATAATTACTTTGTATGTCAGTTTGTTGGAACAAAACATTATGAGAATTGGAAATGTTTGCATAAGATAATATGTGCTTGAGAAATACATATTTACGATTAGCATTGTTTCTTATAGTAAGCATGGGTAGCTTAATAGAAACAAAACAATCTGTGAAAATAAAACATTGCAAACATTGCAATGTGAATTGAAACAGTAAACATTAAAGTAACATGTTTTAATAATGTACAACACATGTATGTTACTTCCAGGGGGGAAGATGTGACAGCTTCATTAAAGCTAACTAGTATTAACTAGCTAGAGACAATTTGTTTAATTTTCTTTTATCTGGTAAGAAAAACTTAAATCATCACTGTTGATAAAGAAAACTATTTAATTTGCTGGAATTAATTAATGAAAGAAAATCTTTCTAAGCTGATGGAAAAAATGTTTCCAAAAATAGGAAGTGGTTGGGGACAGTTGGAAAGACAGTTACCTACTCCTCTGAGGATAAGCTGGATCCCCGGGGAGGAGTAGGCGTTCTGTGAAATTGGTAAAGGGGGAGTATTTTCTCGAGCTGGTTGGGACCAGTTGAAAATAGCTTCTAGCAACCCTTGTAAAGCCAAAAAAATCTGAGTATGACTGTAATTGGAGAATTGGACCGGACTGTCCCGAATTTCTCTTCCAGACTTTTCTGAGTGTGACTGGATTGGCCATCCTAATGTCACAATAGAAGAATCCACTGTTGACCCGTAACACTGTCCAAATTCTAGAGCTATGGGGCAAGTGGAGGACTTAATAGCCTCACTTGATGGTTGGGAGGACCACAACTTGAAAGACTAAATTTCCAGATAAATATAAATATATTTTAGTGTTGAAAGATTGATTGTCTGGATGTGAAAAATGACTTGATCCTATGGATTAGGAGGAGCATTTTGTTAGCATTGTGGTTCTCATAGTAGAACAAGTTAAGTAAAAGTTGTGTTATATTAAAATGAATTATTGAATGTATAAGTTCATTTATATTATTACTAAATTGTTTGAATGTCTTAGCATATGCTAGGATATGACCATGGTGTATTGATTGACCATTGGTACGATTGAGAGCTAGGTGTTCTCTGAGTACTTTTTGCAGTACTCTTTGGATGTCTTTAGCAGGAGCTAAGACAGTGTCACATGATGCATTGATGAGAGGGTTGGTTCTCTCTGAGTATTTGTGGGAGTACTTCGATTAAAACATCTCTATATATTGCAAGAATGTTTGATAGTTGCAAGTATTTTCATTTGATTGAAACTATGTGATTAATGTGATTGAATGGTTAGTCATACATTACAGGCTCCTTCCATGGAGTGTTGATGGGTTGTTCAATCATTCTCGGAGAGCTTGTGTAAAAGCCATCATTTCTACCAATAGTAATTGGTAAGTTCGTATAGAGATTTTTCTATACTTTTGTGAACTAAATAAGGGATAAGCAGTAGAAATGGAAATGAAATATTCTTTACGCTATACATGCTTATGAATATGGATAAAAACATTATTGATTCAATTAATGGCATTTAAGGAAATGAAAGTGTTTCCTTCAGTGAGAGAAGCACACCGAGGACGGTGTTCTCTTAAGGGGGGGAGTATGTAACCGACCTCCTTAATTTACGTAAATGAATATGGTAAATATATTTAGAGTTTAATTGTTTAATAAAGGAAATAAAGAATTGGTTTAATGTAAACGGATTCTTGAATCAGTTAAAACGAACATGTGCTGCATATAGAAAAAGGGAAGAGAAGTGCGCAAAGAAGGGCCTGGAAGAAGAATTCCATGTCAAATTGCAGATAATCTTCATAAGTCCAGTCCACTCTGTTGATTTAAATTTAATTGAAAACTTATTTATGATTCCAATGGGCTTCTGCAGTTCTCTGTGTTTTGCAGTTGGGCTTTTGATGAGTCGGAGAATGTTCATTCATTTGGAGCGGCTCACTCGTTTGACAGAGGAAATCTCTCATCCAATCTGCGCTACCCTACGCTTCGTTCCCTTGATTTACTGCAAGGGTCATCGATATGACAATCTGCCATACTTATTTTTTTTAGCAGATTTATATTGCTGTCACCTGCAATACAAAGTTGAAGTCTCTTATCCATTTATTAAAGAGATTCGACCCTCTGGTTAGACAGTTGCGAGAATGTCCACTAAATTGGAAGCTAGGGAATTCGTAATGAGGCAACAGTGGTTAATGCATGACTTAAACTATTGGAAGGAGCTCCTTGAAGCATCAACAATGGCGTGGGAGTGCAGAATACCAAGTGAGAATGTATAGATGAATGTGGCCATCCGTAATGTTGAATCTGGAAGGAAGGTCAACCTGAGAATAGGTAATTTTATTTGTTTTTTTTTCATGAGATTCAAGAGTGGTTTGGTAAGAATCTCTCTTTTAATATATTGATATTTCATGATAATAGTCTCATGATGATAGTTTTGTGGAAAACTCACATGAGTATATGCATGTTTTATCTTAACCTTTTCACTATAATTAAACATACTTATATTGGAGGATAGAAATTTTGCATTCTACACGTGTTATTAGCATATGGCAATACTTTATGTTTATTGGATTGCCAAAATTCATAGTAAATTATTGATATTTAAACATATGACCAATACGTTATGATACTAATCTTTAATGCTTTTGAATATTAAATTCAAAAGATGAATATAGAGTAAACAGTATTTTTTCTATTAGGTAAAATTTTAATAACAATAGTCCAAAAGAAGACATGGTCATGCATAGAATTTTACTAAAGATGATTAACCACTTGATTATGTTGTTTTTTCTAGAAGAAATCCTTGTTGTCTTTTCTTAAAAAGACTCCTACATTAATATTTGAATGGTAAAAGGGAAACTTATTGGTGGGTTTTTGGAAAAGAATCCACGTTGTCTTGAGAAGATTTCTATTATGTTATTCTTTGCTATTATGCCAATATTTTACATAATAGTTAAGAGTGGTAGTATTCAAAAAGTTATTTGTAAAAGAATCCATGTTGTTTTAAATATTGCTATTATGATAATATTTTTTTTCTTTTACATGAAAAATAGTAGTTCATGATGATAGAAATCTAAGAAGGGAATTATGTGTTTTCCTACAGTAAAGGAAGAGCTATCTCTCTCGCATGCACAAAGAGAGAGAGAATTATTTATCTTGCATGCACAAAGAATAGCCATTATGTTATAGAGGCGTGTTCTTTGCATGTATAAATAAATGTTGAGCTATCTTAATATTTAGGAAGATATTCTAATAAGATTTATCAACTAATGATATTACATTGGTAAAGATTAGTTATTCAACAAATCCTTGGAGAGTTTCATAAAACCACGGGTAGTTTTTCCATGGTGTTGACAAACATTAATTGTTTCATAAAACCATGGATAGATTACCATAGTGATTGCAAATATTAGTCAATTAATAAATATATGGATTGTTTACCACAGTGTTGGTAAAGTTAAGTTATTTAATAAATTCATGGTTAAAGGAACTAATAAGTTATATTCCTTAGATGAACAGACTGAGTGATTACTTTTATTTTGTCATGATTGTGATTTCCTTTTTGGCAGGAAGATCATGCCTAAGCATGCAATGTATGTATTAGCTTTTATTGAAAAAAATAATATACATTTTTCGGTATGTAGAAAGATAGATTGTAGTATTAAACTACGTTGAACATGATTTATGTGCTTCGTTGTGAAGGCACTCCTTTAGGGATAGTCTTTTGGAATCAGTATGCATGCGCATGCATGGAAGAGACAATCATTATGTTAACTTGCATTCCATGCACAAAGGTATGTACAGCTTAAGGGTTAGATTTTTTTTATTAAATGTATAAATCAAATGCATAAAACATTCTAGCTTATGTATCAGCTTTATTTTAAAGAAAACTTGGGAGATGTAGCCATTGTCTTGCAGGAATGTGTGCTTATGCGACGTAAGCATTAGTTATTGTGATGACCTATAACCAGCACATATGAGGTATGTGTTATTAAAGAGAGAATGACAAGGTACTTTACTTGCTTGTCATGATTATACATGAGTAGATGGAGAAACTACTATAGTGATTGATTAATACTTTATGAATCCTGACATCATTTTGTGTTGAAGGCATCATAGCAGGGAATGATGGTGACATGTACAAAGGAATATTATGCTTGAAATGGTGGCAGGTAAATGATTAATGTTCGTGCAGACGAGTACGAGTTGCAGGAAGGTCCAATGTGTGATGGTCCATTGTAGGTACATCCATGCCACCAGATATGAAGATCTGAAGATATGAAGACCAGAGGGTAAATGGTATCATATTTATTGTAATGGCTGTAAGCTAGAAATTTGCATATTTCCTTGTAAGATTTTATAAACGATGGTTAAGGGATGGTCTCCCTTATAAGCCATTGAGTGATGGGCTGAACACCCTCACGAGCGTTTAATAATAAAATTAAATGTTTGCTGGTTTTCACCCTACAGGGTTTCCAGGGTATATTGGTGTTCAATGATGTGATTGATTATTGTGTCCAGATGATCAGGTTGATTCCTTTCTTGTTATGATGTTCATAATGGAAATCATGTGATGACTATATGAGTAATGAGATGAATGGATGGTTACATCGTATGGTATTAAGTTAATATACTGTAATGGAGGTTGTTAAGGGTTAACGAGTTTACTATTCTTATTTATAAAATCACACTGTGAACTGTAAAACATTCTATGTAATGATGAGTAACTTGTATAAAATTGTTTTAACTCCTTACAATTCCATGTGAAGATAATGGTGTATGTTACAATTATAAATTTAAATTGTAGATAAATGTTTTTCATATTTTTAATGCAATTAAAAGGTATATATATATATATATATATATATATATATATATATATATATAATTGTTATTATTATTAGTTATTTTCAAATAACATTCTCATAATGTAACATTTTTGGTAAATTTCGTGTAGAAATACATAAGATTAGAATTTATTTATGTAATTTACTAGCATGTATCATTCTGAATCACTTATTCCATATTCTTCAATTGACCATTAAATAAATTCATCGTCATTACATAAAATACCTTTATAAATAGAATAGAAAGTTACATAAGGAACAACTATTGTTGCAACATATTAACATAAAGCTTCATGTTGTAATGTCACACAACTATTGTCATTCATTTACTTAGGTTAGTTAATCACACATTTTATTATGTAAATGACTATGGTCATGCAAGGAAGTAGCATCATTAGAATGACACAATAGGAAAATACATTAATGGACATTGATATACCCTCGAAACCCGAAGGGAAAAACCAACAAACATTTATTTTATTAAACGTTTCATGACGGTGTTCACCCATCACTCAATGGATGTAAGGGAGCCCATCCCTTTGAATATTGTTACAAATATTACAAAGAAATATCATTTTAAATTCAAAAAAACTAAATAGAAGCTATTACATTAACCATGATATCATTCGCCCCAAAATTGCTTGAACACTAGTCTTTGTGGTTTAGTTGTTCCATATCATAAATCAGATCTCAATTGACATTCCCTCAATATTCATGGACCATTAGTCTCATTGTCTCTCAAAATGTTAAAGATAATCCATCATTCGCCTAAGACATATTATTTTCCAATAATAACTACATCAACAGTTCTAACATCATGATTATAAAATATTTATCAAACCCAAATAATAAGTCTTTACTAGTTATTCCTCAAACTTTTTTTCACATACATAATTAAAATGCATACAAAGTATTGGGACATACATCTTTATTAACACTACAAAGCCATTAATTAGAAGTACATAACTTCCAAAACATGTCTATATATATTTACACATGTATGGTTATGATACATGTTAGTCCATCCATAGCTTATATGTAGAGAATAAAATACATAAATATTACGAAGACATGTTCATTTATAACACTTCACATGTATCATGAGAAAGGGAAATAGTTACATTATACTTTACTCACAAGGACATTATTATACTTACAAAAATATCCATGGTTTCTACCATCTATAGAAATATTTCCAAAAATAAACACCACACTAACTATTATTTTTTTCACAAGACACATTATTTTCCAAAAGATAAACCACCGCAACTACACGTATTTAAAGGAAACTAGCACATTAGCTATGACCTTTGTGCATGTAAATTCATATTTTTTTCTAAAATAAATGATCCTAATTACTATTAACTTGATACATGTAAACACATATTCTTTTCCTGAAGGAAGCTAACCTGAAGCTATTATCCATGAATGAAAATACATAATATTTTACCAAAAAAACTCCAACACAATAGTTATTATTCTCACATGCAAATACATACTATTAAAAAAAAACTAACATAATACCTATCATTCTTACATATAAACAAATACTATTTCCTGGACTGAAAAACTGACACCATATCTATTATTTTTTTATTTTTTTTGCATGAAAATACATTTTCCTCTAACAAAATAACTATTATCTTATGCATATACTATATATTTTCTTTCTCCAGAAATCTATTCCAATTATTTGTACTTTTGTGCATGCAACACATATTTCTTCCTCAAAAAATCTATCAAAATAAACATATATTTAACCTGTTTCTACACACACTAATTCATAAACTTTTTTAAAAACATTAATTATTTATCTCTATGTGCCAAATTTTTTTGAAATCTTTTCAAGAAACATTACTAGTTTTTGCGCACAATAAATTTCTGAGATATTTTCACAATAAATTTCTGAGATATTTTCAACCAAACATTACTAGTATCTACACACCATAAACTCTTGGGATATTTTCATGAAAACATGAAAACATTAAATTATCTTATGTGCAAATACCATGCGTACAAAGATTATGCCTTGAATTTCAAAAAAAATGTCGATACAAATTATTAATTTGTCATTATTTTCCATGTCCTTCCCCAAAAAACAATACCAACATTAAAGAAAACCTTAACGTCTCTGACTTTAATAATAACCACATTACTGAATTAGCGCTCCCTGACTTTTCCATGGCGACTACAATGCGTAGAAGATCTATCAAGTGGAGCAGTAATAATAACACCCCAATAGAAAAACCTTAATGAAGTTAAGTAAAAATAATAGTGGTCACAGATGAAAAAGCTTCGCAACATCAAACCAAATGACCAATTGTACAGTCCAAAATGGTTTTGGTTTCCTGTCCTCTTTTCATAACGTCTGCGTTTCTTTCCCAGTAGTTCAAATACCAACGATTTTTCTTACCCATATATTAGTTTTAACCATAAGAAACCCTAACCGATTCTCGATAGCCTCATGTCAATATTATTTACATATTAAATTAGTAATATTTTCACTAATAGTAAGGATATTACACATAATTTAAATAATTTCATTAATTTTTATATTAATCAGGCACATTATAAAGTAATCATTTTATTCTTTCCAAATATTTAATTTTTAATTTTCTAATTTTCTAATTTTTATCTTTCATTTATTTATTTTTAGTTATTTTATTTTATTTTAATTATTTTGTTATTTTTAATTATTATTATTATTTTATTTTTTTGTGTCATTTACCGGATATAAACTTTGAATCTCATGGTTTACACAATAATTCATAAACACCCATTACCAATTGAGTTTCTCTCATAGAAATTAATTTTGTTTCTTTTAAATATATTTATTTTTAAATTAATATAAAAAATTTATATCATTTAAAATTATATTAATTTTATTAAATATTACCCTTTATATTTTTAGAATTTTAATTATTTATCATAGCAAATAAAAAACACTTCTAATTTTTAATTTTTAATTTGTTTATTATTTATTTATTTTTCACAATTACACGGTTGCATATTCCATATGAAGAATATACATATATTATCTATATGATAGTATTTGTCATATTACTTGTAAGATAAACATAAAATTTAATAATTATTCATTTTTAATACACATATTTTCTATCTATCAACATTATTATAGGTAATAACTATTATACATATTTTATAATTATATCTAATAACATATTTATGGTTAATAACGCTCTTTTAATTTATTTTTTTAAATTATAATAAAATAAATATTTTTCATTAACTATTTATTATATGTTTTATATTACATTAGATACATTTTTTTATAAATGTCACGAACAAGTTGGATATTACATAGAGAAACTTGAACACACACAATTGAAGAAATAATTTGTTTACTAAACCATTCAAACCCAAATTCTTTGAATTATATTCATTACACATTTAAAAAAATATTATTTTAATTAAAATTTTAAATAATATTAATTTATATATTAAAAAATAAAATATTTTAAATAAAAAATATGAATTTATTATAATTTTTCTTATCGAAAAGAAAATTTAATATTTATTATAATTTATATAAAATACTATGTTATTATAAAATGTTGAAATTATAAAAATAAATTTATTGTATTCATCATCCTGACTTTTCACATTATCATATATATATATATATATATAGTGTTGCTTTTTTTTTATTCCTTAAAAGAACAATATTTACCTATTTTATATAATATTTATAAATTTGTATTTATTAAATTATTATTTCAAGAAATTATATATTAAATTATGTAGATAGAAGTTTTTTATTAAATAGTGATAAATTCATCTTTATTTTAATCTTAATTTTTATTTTATGGTCATTAATAAAATGAATGAAATTTCAAATATTAATTATTTAAAATTTCAAAATTTATATTTACTTTTCATATTTATTTAGTACAATTATTAAATTATAATGTGTTGACGGTCATGGATCTTCAAACATTTAGGGGATCTCCCTGATATGAAGTTTCAGTGAGACCTCACATCATTTGGAGTAGGAGTCTTAACAGTGGGGTGCTAATGATTTTCCTTGGTTTGAAAAATGCATAGAGTGGTGCACCGTGTCTTTGGTGAGAACAGGTGTGTCACCCTTCGAAGAGTCAAGTGAAAGGTATGATGGTTCCAACACATGAAGGGAAGTGAAAGTGTGCCCCATGGAAGTCTATAATAGTATGCACCTTAGAAGGAACACATGAGTAGAAGGACATCACATAATCTAACAAGAAGAATAGTCCACAAGTTAAGGTGATTAATTAACACATCAGCACACATCGAACAAGATACATGTACAAATGAAAAAAAAAATAGTTCATAAGCACATCAATAAGTTAAATAACATACATCACAAATACAAGAAGAGTATTCCTACTATATTCAAAATATATTCATGAAAGTGTGTCGGCTCTAAGTTTTGTTAAAAGTGATCGTTCCAATCATAGATACAAAATTTGACAAGCCAATAGTCTCAATAGTGGAACGTTAAGTCTACTAGACCTAGTTATCTAAATAAGTATAATCCCTCTATGCTACGTAGTAGTGAAGGCTTACACAAAAATCTCAAGCTCTCTCTAAGTTGAAGCCTAGCCAAAAGATTGGCTCCCGAAAGTGTGTTACAATAGTTATGAGGGTATATTTATAACAAAGGGGGGCAAATTTGGGCATGCCCCCTTTGCGACTCTTTGAGTCCCCTCATCACTCTTCCACTTATTACATATGAATATTCACATTCCATCAATGAAAAATTGAATATGAGTTATACAATAATTACAAATAATATTACATTTACCACTTCTACCCTTATAAGACAAAATAGGGTAGAGACAACTTGATAGCCTACAAGAAAAAAAATAATATTCTTGAGTTGAGGTGAACTCAAGCTGAGCAACTTCAACTTGGTGTATCTCGCTCACATACTCATACCAAGCTTGGTATTGCTCGATGGTCTCCTCAAACTACAAGATAGTGTCAAGCTAGAAGCAAACTCTTACCTACATAACATCTAGGAACAATGTCCTGGAACTTGTCTTGACCTCTTCCTGAATTAGGAGAAACATTGTTCTGATCTGAACTGGGCCACCGATGTAGGTCTACATGTTCTATCTATTCAGCTCCAAATCCTCCCCGATGGGCACTTGTTCCAGCCGCTCCAAGTACCGATCTATCTCCTATTGGACTTTCCATTTGCGTTTGATATCAATGAGTGTACCAACTCATGGAATTTAGTGGGTTCTTAGCATGATGTCCAAGGTGTTGTATATTTGTACATATGAGGCTTGAATCTTTTCGATGAATGAGATGAGCTACTTGTTATTTTTGAGCAACATCTGAATTTTTTCTTTCTCTAGATCCCCCTATGCCTTCATATTCTTCACCTGTGTAAGCAGTTTCAAGTTTTATCGCATTTTCTACTTTGCGTGACGATGATGACAGCTTGTATGTGCTTAAGGATATTGATAAAATCTCTGCTCTATTATTGCAAGTCATGTAAGCAGAAAAATACCTTATGTAGCTTGAAAACTCCTCATAAAGGTCTCGGATATTGTCTCCAAGTGTGGATACTTTAGCAAGTATCATTACTCTCATCTCCTATAGGTAGACCCGTGCAGATGGTGCATTATGTGTTGTTCCACAGAGATGCTCATTCTCTTTTTTGGATTTAGGTTCTGTGCCAACTGTCTATTCTCGGCCGACAAATACTGAGTGTTAGATATCAATACACCTACGAAGGCCAAGTTGGAATCGAAAATAGCGTTTGAATTCTTGTTGGTGTCTTCCAATATCACCCTTTATCTCATGAATTGATGAGGGACGAATACTTTAGCTAAAACTTCAAAGTGCTCAAAAGTGCTTTAGGCCTAAACGAACTAATAGAGTTCATCACCAGGATACGAACACAACTCGTTTCATCAAAATCCGAGTTAGTATGAGTAAGTTATGGCTTGTTGTTCGCTTTCCAAAACATGTCAAAAATAAGCAAAACATGTACAGGGATGATGTGGCAATCCAGTGAGCAAAAATGAATCTTCACGAAAATTCTTCAAGTTTTTGCCAATGAGGCTGTGACAAGTGGCATTTTATAATTCGCCAGTTTAGTCTATGTGGGTGAAATTTCCCTAATGATTCTAAGGTGGAATTGTTTTTTTATTTTTTATTTTTTTAATTATATATATATATATATTAAATATTACATTATATTAAATATTAATTAAATCAAATATTAAGGTTCAAGTTGCAATCTGTGTATACCAAATCTCAACGTTAGTCGAAATAATATGATTCGATATATATCAAATATCATATGTGTTCGTTGGTTATGTATATAAGACAAAGTTTCGATGGAATTAAAACTTTTCCAAAGGTCTGTTGTATAATACGTTCCACACATATAATTCCAAAGGTTTGATTTATGGTGGTAAAAGGTATGTGGCGGGATCGTGTTTTGAACCTAGGACCTGCGCCACACAAAGCTACTGCTTCAAAAATACACCACTTGCATCAGACTTGATATGGCTACCTACGCGTCGGTATTTGACCCTTTAATTCCATGGCAAGGGCCAGGACCCCATCCCATGCGTCCATACACCGAGAACCAAGGGCTGACAGAAGTTCGAAGAAAATTGTAATTAAGTTAAGAATCGATTATTAATGTATTAATCTGCGCTTATGGTAATTCAACCAGATCTGTGGTGAGAAACATATGACCTCTTTGTGAAATTTCATGGGTTTTCAAGTTTAGAGGCATGTGTCTTTGTATAACAACACAAAATCGGAAATAATTGTTAAATAAATCAAGGAGCGGAGATATTTTGGTTCAACCAATATCCAAGAAATCATGTCTTATTCCATGCCTTGTTTCAAAACCAACTCATATTCCTTCTTGTACTTTAAAGACATATGTGGTGGTCTTTTTGTTTTAGTCTTGTTGCAGGGGAGATACTCACATGGGCGAATATGTTTTCATAAAGGTGTGAAATTGATTTGATGTGTTTCTTCCATACAAATTCATTGAACCATATTATTGTAGGTTAAAATTTGTTATATGCACAAAAGAGAAATTTCTTTCTCGTGCTAAATCTAAAGCTGTGTAATGAAATATTTTCATATTGGATTTTTCAATCACCTTCCTTTTCTACAAAATAATGGTCATGGTAAAATTATTAAGCTCAGAGATAATGAGCTAAGTAGCTCATTATCCAGAGCTTTGTACTCCCTCACAATGAGATAGTTCATTGCACCACATAATGATCTACCTAGATCAATAGGCCCACACTCCTTTAATCTCCCAAAAACTAATGCAAAATAAAAATATTAATCATTTTTTTTATATTTTAATTGTAAATATTAAATCAGTTAAAAGTTAGCAAAAAAAAGGGAAAAAAGATGGCTCTATGCAGCGGCGTTTTCTTCTTTGAACTAGGGTTCAAGAGTTTTGATGCCGCCATCTAGTTCGCTGAGGCATTGAGGAAGAGTTCCAGGCCTTCACCAGCCTGCTTTGGATGCTCAGCGCTGCTGAGGATGGTCGATTACCCATTGCAGGGTGGAGATCTGGAGTCTTGCGTGGTGGAGGCAGGGGCAGCAGCGCTGCCTTGCCCATCCCTCACCTTTGGCTCATCTCTACTGTCTTTTCCTGGTCTGGATTCTTCCTCGGTGCTCGATTATCGAGGAGGTTTTACGGAGGATCTCTGGGGTATAGGCGAACCCCTTTCGCTCCAGCTTCGATGGCGGAAAAGTCATTGCCTTTCGCCCCCTGTTTGGAGCAGAGTTTGGTTCTGCAACTGGCTTTTCCCTCTTGCGGTGTGGATGCATTTGGACAGCTTTCCTCAGACTCAACAATGGCAGCACCCAGCCGCTGATGCCATCATGGCATACGCTTCGACCCTGTATAGCAAAGATGTCGTTCTAGGCTACATGGAATCTCCTGACCTCTCTGTGACTGGCATTGCTGCAGTTCCATGCGGTCGCTCTCTGGCTACACCCTTTTGGCTGCAGGTCTCTCCCCTCTTGAATGCCGCCACCTCTGCCTAGGAGGATTGGCTCAGGGTTCCCTCAGGCCCAGGCTGCCTTGCGATGGAAAACGGGACTCACGCCATGAATGGGCTTCAACAAGATGCTTGCGCCGAAGCTTTTTCGTTGGAGGCTCCGTTTTTTCAACCCTACAGTGATCTAATGCAGAATCTGAAGCTTAATCTAGACATGCGGACTGGGGTCCCCTCGGGCAATGGCAGATTTGCTCTTGGAAGCATAATAGGTCTTGGTATTGGATCTAGGCACCTCTCAGACTCTTTTCAGATTCAAATCACTCAACCTACAGGCAAAACCATCCTGCAATGGGTCTGTTCTTCAGATTTGGTGTTAGATCTCAAATTGGATCTAGAAAGGTGGATTGGGATCCCTTCAGGCCTTCAGAGACTTCTCTTTCGAGGTAAACAACTTGAAGACCTTCTTCCCATCTCTACTTACAGCATTAACAGAAATAGCTCTTTGGTGTTAATCCTTCGGTTGAGAGGGGGGGCAGCAGGACAGTCGTCCTCTGCTCCTCCTTTCTCCTACAAAGATGTTGTATACTCAGAGCTCCCTAAAACCCCGGAAGCCCCTAAATCCAAGCCTTTTTTGGTTGACAAGACAGAGGAAGTTCCCACTGTCGAAATCCTTCATCCAGATCTTGCAAATCAACTTCAAGATTTTGCAGACAGAGCCATCATTTGCAGATTCAACGGACTGTGGCCGCGATCTTAGGACCTTTATGTTTTGATTCATGCAAACTGGACTCATCATTGTAAGGTCAGTTTCTATTCTAAAGGATACTTCATTGTTCTATTTAATGACAGTAAGCATTATGAAAAGGCTTTAGAAGAAGGCCCTTGGTTCATGGGTACTACAGGGCTTTTCTTAACTCCTTGGTTCCCAGATTTTGATCCTGTAACTGCGGTCATTACCACGACACCAGTATAGATCAAGCTTCCAAACCTACCTGTTCACTTATGGCATGTTGCAGTCTACAAAGCTATAGGCAACACCTTGGGCAGTTTAATTACAGGAGATTATAGGCGGGAAATCAATGGTCTTTACACATATGCCAGAATATGTGTGGAGTTATATTTAAGCAAGGGACTATCATAGAAAATCAATCTCAAGATAAAAGACTTTGTTTGGACCCAGACACTGGATTACGAAAACACTGCTTTCTGCTGCCGACATTGCCACTTAACAGGGCATCTGTGGTCCTCCTACCCTTCTCTCCCGGCAAAAAAGAAAAAAGATCACCTCTCCAAGCCCAAATCCAAATGATGGGCTCCCTGCTCTCCACCTCCAGTCGTGGATTCTGATTCCTCCAGCTCTAAAGATGAAGCCAGCTATGCAGATCTGGATCACGCCCCTCCATTTGTGGTTCCCTCCACTGATGGTTTGATGCTTTCCTCTGATATAGCCATCGCCCATAAACGCGTCCATATGACCTCCTCCTCTGATTCAGATAAGGAGGGTCCCTCCTTGGAGATCCGCAATCTTCAGGTTGTTGTAGCTCATTCGCCCCAGGATGGATGGGTCGAAGTTAAAAAAAGGAAAGGAAAAAAGCTTCGTGTTGAGACTTATACTTCTACCCATTCTGGGTAGAGGTTAGTCTTTCAGCTTTTCTGTCGTTGGTTGTAGCTCCCTGCTTGCTTCTCTCTTTCTCCGGAACCAAGGTTGATAGTCCTATCATTTCCGGTTGCCGGTTTTTTGTCTCTTCTGATTGTATCTTCATTTTGTACCATATTTTTACTTAATAGAATTAGTCCAATTCAGAAAAAAAAAATTAGCAAAAAAAACATAGACAGTGTAAACACATCTCATAATAGAAGTTTGCTGACTATGGGAGTAACAAATTACAATGTGTGACATGGGAATAATGGACTAGTGGCACGACCAATCAAGCTAGGTATGCTCCATGGAGTAGATGAAAAGAAAAGTCGAAGAAGAAGATGATAATTTCAAAAGGCGGTTATAAGAATACCATTCCTAATTTTGGGTATATGCATAGTTGAGCGAGCACATGATCAAGTATATAAAATAAATTTAATAATTTATGGTGTTGAGATTTAATGTATTATTCTATTTTGTGCAACCTATCATCACTTGATGGTATCACAACTAGTTTAATATTAATGCGTTCAGTTGATGTCAAATAGGTTGGATTAATAGAAAGTTCATGAATCATTTCAATTTTGATTTTGTTCGTTATTTAACATTTCCTTTACATTGAGTTTTGGGTTTTGATAGAATGAATGAATGATTTTCACCATTGCAAAGAAAGGAGTGGATGAAAGTGAAGTGATTAATTATCATTATTCAAATAAAGTGCCACTCATATCCTCATTTACCTTTGAACAAATCAAGAGATCGTTACTGCACCAAAATTTAATGTGCAAAACTGACATTGTTTTCATCCTGTCATTTCTACGAGCACAATTTTGAGGTATAATGACATTCAAATTCAAAGAGAAAAAGATACATAACACACCCAATACTAAAAATATGGATACCACAGAACTTAAATCTCAACTTCCTCATCTTTTATACCACCAAAGTAGTCCAACCCACCAGAAGGGAAAGTTGCTTTGCTAAAAAACCAAATGGGTTTGAGCGTTAATGTAGTATGGAACCCACAGGAGAAAATATGGGCTACTATGTGAGGAGATTCACTAGAATCAGTGGTGGAAAACATACGGGAAAATCATACAGACTCTATTTTTTAATGGGCACTTCACTCTGGAGAATGTTGTTTGATTAGCTCAAATCTATGTAATTGGGGATTGACTTGAGAAAATTATTTGCCCCTTAACTATGCTTCGATTTAAATCCGCTTAAGCTTAGCTTGCATGAAATCATAGGTAGTGGCTGGAGGCACTAGTTATTCACCTAAGCTTGGATGGGCTATAATATGCATCAAAATCATGATATAATACTCGTTATACATTGTGGAAAGTCACCCCAACTAAAATTTTTAAGTAAACTAGTACTACAAATATCATTATAGTGTTTGGAATTGGGGAAGATACTAAAAACCCATATGCTATAGACCACTAATATCAGATACAAGGAATCTATGTCCTCAGACTCCATATAACAATATTGATGTATTTTCAATTTCTTTATATTGGTTATATTGAAGAGCTTCTAACTTTGGCTTTGGCTTTGAATGGTAGTTAGGGCAAATAAAATATCACATATCAATCACAATGTGCTTCCGTGAGAATATTAAAGTATTTTTTATTTATTAGTGTTGTGTCTGTTATGAAAAAATAATTTTTTCTGCATATACCCTCTCCTGCACAACTTTTGTTCTTCACAATTACATGAAGTTTTGTCCACATGGAACAAAAACGATCTGTAGAGCTCCACACTTCTACATAGTGACTAATTTTAGTTGTATCTCTGCACATATTTTTGGTGAAAAGCGTGTGTCCAGAGGAAGCTGTGTGAAATAGTTGTGTAGAGAAAGCATGTGCAGAGAAAGCTGAGAAGAGGTGGTTATGTGGAAGAGGCATACACTAGTAGAAAATGATGAAATTAGTGACTAGGTGACTAAAAAAGTTAGTCACCACAATTATTTCAAGTGAATTACTACTAAATTTGAGAAATTTTAAGTGACAGAACTAAAAATGACTAACTTAAACGACTAATTTAGTTTAGGGATAAAATATATGACTATATAATAAGTGACCAAACTAAAAGTGACTAACTAAAATGACTAATTTAGTCCAGGACTAAAATATATGACTAGATAATAAGTGACCAAACTAAAAACGACTAACTAAAATGACTAATTTAATCTAGGACTAAATATATGACCAAATAATAAGTACAAGTAGTGTATGAATTAGTCATTTATGTTAGTAATTGTTAATTGTGTCGCTCTAGAAATGAAATATTGCAATTTTGATATTGAAGTGTGATTTGGTCGAATTTTATTGGTTGCAGTGTATTTTGGTGGCCCAATGGGAAGCTTCCACGTGGCCCAACTAGAGGCCACCACGTGGCTTTTCCACATTGGCTAAAAAATTGTTAAAGGTTGAAAGGCCTTGGCAGGAATCAAACCTGACCTGCCATAACAAACTCCAAAGCCTTACCATCTCACCTATAGGTGGTTCTCAACCATAATGTCTGCCACTTATATTTGAACGACATGTATGGGCGCATTGGGAGGAAGGGTCGAGCGGTGAGCCCTCACCCCAACTAGTCGTATCACACCCACAGGACCTGTCACAGAGGCGGACTGAGGAAAGGAGCATGGACCAACCCTAAGTCCTAGTCATTTTCATAAGCCATGTTCACTTAGTCATGTTCACAAACCCACATATTTTAACTATAAGAAAGTTTTTATTATTAATATTATATCTCTCTCTATATATATATATATAATTCGTGGATATGGTTGCAATATTCATTCATGATTTCAAAATATATTTTCACTGATCGTTTATTCTTAAGATTTGTAAAAAAATTATTTAAAAATAAAATCTTTGAAGATAGCTTATACTCTAGTTAATAGCATATTTACCATAGTTTAATTTCCAGTATAATTTGAGTAAATCTTTTCATAAAAAATGGATATGAATACTTAACTAGGATTACTTCCATAATTATTTATGTGGTCCTTAACACTTGTGTAAAAGTACAACTATAAATGTATAGTTTTATTAGTGGTTACTACCCATCAAGTAAATAATTTGTCCACTTCACTTCTCATTTTTATTTTTTTTAATTTCCAAAACAAATCTATATAGAACTGTAAACATATCTATATAAAATTATATTTTACTATTGAGTATTATTAATTTAAAATATATGAAAATAATTATAAATATTCAATTTCCTAACTATCTAAAAATAGTAACCTTCCAATGAATATAAAATTATATTTTCCAATTAAGTATTTTCAATTTAATCTATATAGAATTCTATTTTCAATTTAATCTATAAAGAATTCTATTTTCCAATTAAGTATTATTAATTTAAAATAAAATATATGTAAAAAATCATAAATATTTAATTTGGTAATTCACTAAAAATAAAATTAACATTCAAATCTATATAAGATTCTATTTTTCTTATTAATTAATGTTATTAATTTAAAATATTTTTAAATAATAATAAATATTCAAATGTGTAACTATGGCGCCATAATGAATATCCTATGTGTAACATTAATTTAAAATATTTTTAAATAATAATAAATATTCAAATGTGTAACTATGGCGCCATAATGAATATCCTATCAATTGTGTAACTATATGAAAATAAAAAGCGCGCCATAGTGAATATCATTTCAGAAAAACAAAGTTGTGCGCCCCATTCGACCTCTTCAATCATCTAGGGCATTCGACTTCTTCAATCATCTAGGGAAAACAGTGATGAAAAACCCTAGCAAGATGTTAGATCACGCCGGAGGAAAAGGAAAATTTACAGCAAAAGGAAGCAGAGTACTCATCCCTCGGCACCACTGCAAATACATGGTTGCAACCTAACCTAAGTGGTGAAGGACTAGCAGCTCGTGAGGGGGACAATGATTTCAGAAAAACAGTGTTGTCCGCCCCATTCGACCTCTTCAATCATCTAGGGAAAACAGTGATGAAAACCCCGAGCAAGATGTTAGATCACGCGGGAGGAAAAGGAAAATTTACAGCAGAAGGAAGTGGAGTACTCATCCCTGGGCACCACTGCAAATACATGGTTGCAACCATGGTTTGTAGAGCAAGTCAAGGCGGCAACAGAGGATGAAGTCTAGATATAGAGGACAGTCTTATTCACATTGTTAGGATCCAGACAGAAGTGAATAAGACTGTCCTCTATGGATGCCCAAGATCATGGTAAGATGACTGTGGAATAGTTTTGCATTTATGTAGAGTCTATACTCATTGTTGACAAATGAAGAAGTATGAGTGGGCATGTAGCTATGTATTTTATCCTGATGCAGACAAATTGGAACATCACTTTGTAGGTAATCCTGTGGCAACAAGGCGAACTTCTCCACTCCCATCCAGAACACCACCACCTCCACCTACATTGAAAGACCAAGATCGTCAGTCACCGCCTATGGTACAACTAGATTCAAAGGCAATGCAAGGTGGTGTTGGTAGTGGGAGCTCTTTAGGAGCATTTTGGTCAAGTCAGTATGCACAGGAATCTGTGCCTGTGGATGACAAAGGCCCTGTGTTTGATAAGGATCCTGGGAGTGAAAGTGTATTCAAGCAGAGGTCACAAAGCCCCGAAACTCATCCAAAACAAGGCATTTTAAGTTCACCAAAGGAAAACCAGCCCAGAGCTGGACACATTTTGAAAAGTGGTATGTCAAACTTTAAGAAGAAGGTGCATGCCTCACCACAACCTACAACTCGGCAGGGATATGATGAAATGAATTCAGATATAAGCCAGATAAGCCTTAGCTCTGAAGATACTGACCAAGGGGATGAAAACACAATCGACTCTGGTGTATCTCCAGTGAAGGCTTCAGCTTCAGAATTTGGTGGGCCATTTCATGATGATTCATTTAATGCATTTGTTGCAGATTTCGATAACCATAAGCCCACCACTAGAACTAGTGTGTTTGGCAAAGAAAGCTTACAAGTAGAAGTGGATATATTGAAAGAAGAGTTGGAGCAGGTGCGCTTAGAAAAGGCAGAAATCACATCAAAGTATGAAAAATTGACAGCTATCTGCCGTTCTCAAAGGCAAGAGATCCAAGAGTTAAAACAGACCTTGTCTACAGCATCTGCTCCGAACTTCACCACATTCAGTAAAGAAGGTAGCACAAAACCAGTCATATCCCAACAGACACAAGTGCAACAGCTGAAACAACAGCAAAAACAACGGTTGGTCCCTGGAAGCTGGTACTCAGGCAACAAGGTTTGTTCCTATTGCAATAATTTCTGATGCTGGTTGTGTAGTGTGCTTGATATTCCTGCATCTTAAAAATCTTTTTAGAAATATGTTATCTCTAGAAATCCTTTCTTCTCGACCAAAAAAAATGTAATTTTATTTCATATAGAGTGAAATTACATACAGCAGATGATAAAAGCATTCATAATAACCTTAACACAGGTCAACAGTAAGATATAGATATGTCCATCATATACTGTCCTTATAGTAAACACTTTATATCATCCTACATATTTCTACAAAAATGGAGATCAACGGTAATCAAAATAATATAGAATATAACTGTTGCCATTTGTCCATCAAAAAATATTTCTGCACAGTTCTCTTATACAAATTCAGTCATTAAAAACATGCTATTTATTGCCTTGTCAACAGAAAATGAAAACCGTAGTAGAAAGAAGCATGAGTAAACTGTGAGCACAGTTCAGCCTGATCTTCCATGATGACCCAGCCACTTCTAGCTAGACTGAGATGCTCCTTTGACAATCCATCAGCCATATGATTCCTTTTTGTGTAGATGTGGGATAAAGAGATAGAATGATTGCTGATAAGTGATCCAATCTAGCTGAAAAAATTGGTACTTCCGCTTCCTTGGAACTTTGACAATTTGAGTGCAACAAGATTTATTGACCATGCCAATTGATCTTCCTCATTCTTTAACCTCACAAAATTGGATCTAAGTTTTTCAATATACAAATCCCATATAATATATATCTGCATCTTCTTCCCCAAGATCCAGATCCCTCCCAGTACTTGATGCCAAATAGTGGTTCTGTTCACATTGGCAATTTGTGATAGATCAAAGAAGCCCCTGGATAGCAAATACAGAGTGATATGGTTTGGAATCCTATAATCATTACCACAACCTACCCAGGAATCCACCCCAAATTTTACCCTTGTTCGCCTCATCACTCCAAACAAGTCTGTTACCTACTAATCGAAAAGTGAAGACAACCATCCATTAGTTAGGCTCTTTACAGGATTTCTTATTAGCCATCCATTGCTTCATAGGAAATATACTTTTCTTTTATCACTTGGGCATGTGAGCCATCACTCCAAGTCTCCATGCACTTTTTGCTTATAAAGCTTTGGAAAATAAGAAAATGTTCTAAAGTCCCTATCTACCCTGGGCTTCTGGAACTGATATCCTCTTCCAATTAACTAGTGGTATACACTCTCTATCTTTGCACTTAGATCGAATAAATCTGTAGTATAACCTTCTAATTACCTCCAAAATTCCCTTTTGTATCCAGGATAAAGACATCCAGCTCTCTAACACTTCTTTGACCAGGACCAAATGACCCCCTCTAGACAACCAATGACTGCACCATAAGTTTAATTTTTTTCTCCACTTTTGTGATAAGACATTGCTGACATGTTTCCTGATATTTATTTGGGTAAAGTATAAAGTCCAGGTACTCCATATCACTCTAACAGAGAAGACATAAAAGACTTGCTCCTTATCAGTGATGCCACAAGGAACGGGTACTTATTGTCATTGTTCCACATCCCTGTTGCCAAGCAGAAAAGATCTATAATATCTTTCAGTCTATCTGCACTTATCTTAGAGCTATCACAGAAATTTAGTAACAAAAAGAAGATATGGCAAAGTACAAGTATTTGCAACTTTGATTTCTTTAAAATATCCAGCCCTAAGAGCTTCCTTCAAGCCCCACTAAGGCCTTCTGCTACAATAGGAAACAATAGTGGAGAAATGAGGAAACAGAGGAGACAGAAAGACTTAATCCTCGTCAGTGATACCACAAAAGGAAATGGTGCTGGTCCAAATCGATCTGCATACCTGTTGCCAAGAATAAAAGATCTATAATATGTTTGAGTCTAGCTGCATCCCTCCTAGAGTCATCGCAGAAAATTAGTGACAAGTATGTCACCAACAAAAAGATTTGACAAAGTACAAGTATTTATAACTTTGATTCCCTAAGAATTTTGAACCCTAAGAGTTTCCTTCAAAGCACCACTAAGGCATTCTGCTACAATAAGAAACAATAATGGAGAAAGGGGGCATCCCTGTCTCACTTTCAGGTCTAAAAAACTGAGCTGCAGCTCCATTTATAATAAGTGGAGAAAGATACACAAGTGACACAATTCATCACAAATGTAACAATCTGTGCAGAGCATTCCAAATGTATTATCATTAATCACAGGTAGAGCCAGCTGACTGTCATATGCCTTTGAAATTTCCATCTTCACCACCATAGCCTTGAGCTTCTCCACTTTAATAGAATGTAATTCTTCTTGTGCCACCCCCACATTCTCATGGATCGACCTCACTTCCAGGAAACTAAATTGCTCACCAGAAATCTAATTTGGCAAAATCTCCTTTTACCTGCAGGAAGTTATCTTGGAGATGATTTTATAAATGAAATTACAGAATGAAGTCGGCCTGAATTTTAGAAATGAACTGGGGTTATCAGTCTTTGGAATCAGTGCACTGTGCAGTAAAGGTAGCATTATAGGATGCCAGGATTTTTCCAGAGAATATGGACTTCTCATTAACTTTCCACCAGTCTTCTTCTATGAAATGAAAACATCCTCATAAGAATTCCACAGGCAGCCCATCAGGTCTGTGGCTCTTATATTTTGAAAACTTTGAAGAATCCATTACATTTTGGTTGTCTTCAGGATTTGCAAAACTAGGGAAGAATGTAGACATTCTTAAAACCTAAGCTATTGTTGCTCTTCGCTCACCCTTATAAATAGATCCTAAATAACTCACACCCTCTTGCACTATATCTTTGAAGCTAGTTGCCAGTAATCCGTCTGATTTTTCTACCCTCCATAGTGTATTTTTTTCCTTTAGGTTGCAAATGATGAAAAAACTGACGAATTTTCAACCCAAGCTTGTAGCCACGATGCCCTACTTTTTAGACTCCAGGAATTTTCTTTATCCAAAAGCAGTGCCCTCTTCTTTGCAGTGTTGCAAACATCTCGATAACATCCCGATTTTATCTCAAAATCACGATTTTTTGGCGTGGCCAATTTTTGCCTATTTTTACTGATATTTTCCTGATTTTTACGATTTTTTGGTTTTCTAGACCCTTGCCGATTGTCTCCTGATGTTGAAGTTCGCAACATTGCTTCTTTGTTTCCAGCTTATTCACCTCTAATTTTGTGACTCAATTAAGAAACCAAAACCATCACTTGTGTACAGGGAATCTAGTTTTGCCTCCACTTCCTAGAGCAACCTCTCCTTGTGTATTTTTTAAGTTGCCAACTCAATGGACCTGTTTAGCCCTTTTGAGGTTCTACTCAAATTGTAGAGCAACTGATCCCTGAGAAGAACCATCAAATGAAATCCAGACATCCTTTAGTTTCTTGACATATTTCTCCTCCTTAACCATTCAGGATCTAGGTTGAAGGGACGAGGGCTTTTTTCTTAGTAGGAGCCAATTCTAGTATTACAGGGGAGTGGCCAGAGTCCCCTACACACAAGACTGACTATTTTTCTGATAGCTTCATCTAAAAAGAGGTCTGATATAAGAAAATGGTCTAGCCTTTTCACAATTCTATCTACTCCAGCCCTCTTATTTCTCTATGTAGGGGAGAACTTTATTACCTCAATATCTATCAGCTCTACTTCATCTGTTTTTCAAAACTATACTTTGATAGATAATCCACATGAGCAGTTCCCTATATCTCTGAAGCACCCAAGGAGAAATTGAGATTCCCACCCAAAATTTTCAAACCTTGGTTGAGCCATCCCCGGTGGAAGACTCTGTCCCAACACTCAACTTTGTCAGTATATGGGCCATATATGTTCAGGACAGAAAGTTCTATTGGCAGGTCTTGGGCAGTATAGTTAGCACCCAAATCTAAAGAGAATGACCAACAATTAGAGTAGGTGAAGGACTGTTTTCTCCACCCAAAGATTAGTCCTCCCACCTCCCTAGCATCAATAAACGTAAATTGCCATCCCATAAAAAGCCATTCCAAGTCACTTACGATTCTACCCCATACATTAATAGTTCAATGTAGCACATAACATCTGGTGTGTGCACATTAACTAGCCCCTTAAGAACAATTTTTTTGAGGGATTGAATAAATCCTTGTTTAGGGTTAGGGAAATAATTTAAAACTGACTAACAGGGCATTTGTTCCTCTTGGAACTCCTTCCAGCAACAATTATTTACTACCAAACAATATCTCATTACAAGTGTGTTTTTGTGCTAATGACATACAGGATTTTTTTCCCTTAATACTAATTTAGTGAGCTTTTTTCATCCACAAATGCTAAGCCACCTTCAACATCATTAACGAAAATAAAACCCTCCTTATTTATAGGATGGAGATTATATTTTCAGGCATCAACATTTTATCCTCATATATGGACATGAACTCCTTATCATCACTCAAGTTCACAGTATTAATGGAAGAAGTGGGTTCCTTATTAGGCCAATCAAATAATTTTGATATTAAAAACTGAAAAGAAGATTCATCAAAAATTAAATTCAAGGAGGCCTTTGGGTTGGGGACATACTAAATTAGTAAGTTCTTTAATTGGATATCCTGCTTCTATGAGCTTAAACTGTGGATATTTCTGTGGAGTATGCTTAATCTCCAACTTGACTACTTTTTGTGGACACTCCAAGGGAGTCAATGGCAACTGAAGTTTTTCCTATACACCCTCCACAACACCATCAGAGCCTGTGTCCATTAAAGAAGTCTGAGTCTACCCCTTTTTACTTGGTGTCTACCTTTTCCAACTTTTCTCTAGAATCCTCAGCTTGAGACTCTTTTCAGGGCCAATTCTGTTTCTAGTTAGGCATGCTTCATTCCACTGCAAGTTGGCAATAGGAATGGCATCTCATGCGCTGAAAATGAATGCCTTCATATTCCATAATTTATTCAAACTATAGGTTACCTTTTTTAGAGAAATTTCCTCTGCCAAGCCCTCCCTTAAATCCACACCCACTAATATGTAAGCCATATTCATAACTACTGTACTCCTGAAGGATAGATCTGCTTATAAAAATGCCAAGGGAGTTTCTGATTTCCCTGAAGACATCATTGGGCCAAAAGGTTACAGGAATACTTGGTTAATTTACCCAGATTGGAACACAGTCCATTCTTTTCATCTTTGCATCAAACACAGGTGACTAATGTTTGAAGAGTAATGGTTGGAAGCCCCATTTCGACTGACTATTTAGAACCTTCTTTGCAACTTGGTGAGATAAAAGTACAAAAGCCAATCATTCTTGAGTTAGCGCAAAACAACTTGGTAGATAGTCCAAGAACGGCACCAATTTTCCCACCAACCACTACTTTAGAATCTTCTCCGCCTTTCTCCTTCCCTGAAACTTCCCAACGATTGTTGATCCCACCATATCTAAAATTCCATCCATCTTTACAACTTTTGCCAACACCCAAGTTTACTGGATCCTTTCTCCTCTCGACACACTTTCGGCTCTGCCAAAACCCATTCACCTGACCATCTGATACAGGATTCATAACTTAACTACCCCTCTCCAAGTGGAGACTAGGATCCAAATTTACCGCCGTCGGTTGATCACTGGTAAACCCATGGTAATTACTACTTATCATGAAATCCAGACATGAATCCACTTGTAGAATTCCGAAACCCTACCACAATCCAAAGAGAGATTGCTGGATACCTTTCTAAAACCTAAGGGATGAGTAACCTGTGAACACGAGCCTTCAATACACTTGGAATTCTGGATAGTTGTGTCTCTGAGCTCCACACATGCATGAGTAAAGGCACCAGATTGAGATCTGCCTTAGATACAACCACCCAAGCATTGTATGGATGAAAAGGTATCCTCTTCTGACATCACCTGCTGCAAACCCACTGCCCTAGGGTACAAAACTGTCTTGAATACTGGTGAGCTGTTTAGGTAGACCTAGCACACTAGGGCAGGACCAGATTGGAAGACCCTCAGATGATTCATCTGAAAATCCCAAAAGTTCTTTGTCCATCAGTTCGCCCCCTTCATCCATCAGTCCATCCCCAATTGGCCTATTGTATTCCAAGGATAAAGCTCTTATTTGATGGACCACCTGAAAGTATAAAATTTATGTATCCTCTAAAATCATTTGATTCCTAGCTAGCCACAATCCCAAACATATCCAAACTCTAGAAATCGGAAATCCTATGTTGTTCTTTAAAGGAAAAAATAGAAAGAAGTTTTATTTTTATATAAAACTGGTTATTATATTAGTGGGTCTACAAACCTGCAATTTCAGGAATATATGTAAACTATACTTCAGAAACCGCCATCCCAAAACTGGTCCATACCTAAAATATGAAACTGCCATGACCCAAAAAATATTTGCTATAATTTAAATCACCTGGCTAAACCTTATCCACTGTACAATTTTGTGAGATATTATGTAGTAGCTTGACCTATTCCTAAAGCATAGGTGAGTCTAACTTCCCCTCTCATCCTCAAGAACTCCTCTATCCTTACCTAGGTAGCTTATTATTGGCTGCTCTGTCAAATTTTAGACATATCCACACTTCAAGGATTGTGTACAAACTTAAAAGTGAAGACTCTGGTTTACCAGTCATTTATTCCATATTATAACATTTCTGCGTCCCTTTTGTGTAGACTCTGTCCATTACCTCCTTCAAGTTCCAACATTGATTATATTATTTTCCCCTCAAGTAGGCAGCCTCATCTTGGTTTGTAGGGTTTCCCTGACTGAAATGGTGACACCTCCATATGGTTCCTTCTCTACTGACTATATCCTCACAAGTCCAAACAATGATAAAAGTAAACTTCCAAAAAGCTGATTTTTTCAACAAATACGCAACAATGCCTTTGCAAAATTTATGATACACTGTTCTGCAATCTCCATTCATATATTCTCCTTTATGTAACTATAAGCTCATGTATCTATTAGTCTTTCTTGTATCAACAGATGGTTGAGCATCTTCACAACTTCTCTTCAGCCCATGAAAGCCTCTCTTCTCAAGATTATTATGGGTTAGAATCTTATCATGGCGTGTGCCATGTAAAGGCAATGATTTGGATTGTCAAATGTTATCCCACAACCTTTTTCTTACCTCTAGGTCTCTCTGTCTAAGTAGGGGTATTTGATAGCTCTATTTGACTATATATTGTTTATTTCTGTCTAGATCCTAACAATGTGAATAAGACTGTTCTCATGCTTCCTCCAAAACTCTAGCTATAAATTTTAAAATTGCAATATGTTAAAACATATTAACATGACTGTTTATTTTGTTTAAGATTACGCAAATTCACAACATATATATGTATTATGTAAAGGGAGAAAAATAGAAAAGGAAAAAAGAAGAACCTATGTTTTCATTTAAAACAAAAATCCAATACATATTCATATTAAGCTTAGATCCAAACAGAAAAGGTCAAAACATCTAGCCCCATTGGAAAATTTTCCACATAAAAAGACACCAAATACTGCCTGAAACATGGATGCCGAGTGAGCTATTATCAAATGGCTATCATATAAACCACAAAATTGAAATTTTGTGTTTGTTCTTATTCAAGTTCGAGTTTATTTCAAGACTGCTACAGTCTATGGTCATGTGCGATTATGAATTATATGTTGAGAATTTAAGGGCTATAGATTAATACAAATTCTCTTCTTGATAACTACTTGTGAGCTTGCTGAGTTAATCCTTCATCAAGTCAATTATCAAAGTGCTTATACAAATGTAGAGACAAAATTGATCTTTCTTGTAAAAGAGTATTTTGCAATATAGTTAGGAAGGTTCCTTACTTGAGGTTTCTGACTTTTACAATTCTTTCTTCAGAGATAACTTAATCATATCCTTTAGTCAATATCTCAATCTTTCAGTTACTTCAGCAATTACTAACCTTTAGTTGCTTCTGTAGAATACGTCCTTTAGTTACCTTGGAAGTTGTATCATTCAGTTCTTCCTTTAGATAGGTCTGCAATCAAAATTGTTCTTGTATTTACTATCTTTCAAACGATGTCACCTTCAGACTTATACGTAGACAATCTTGTCCTTAGATATTATTTGTTATACCTTCAAACTAGTTCTTTCTTTTAGTTGGTTCCTGCACTGTCAACTTCATAGGAAAGAATTCAGATTCTTTCAAACTCAATGTAAGCAGCTATTCCGAGATCCTCGAATGTTCTATTTCACTGTGTATACGTATTACTGTTTTGACCTTATTTTGTGCTTCGATTGTAAATACTTCACTGTACATGTATCTAACTTTTGTTGACCATTTCTGTGAGACCCTATGTCATGATACCATCAAACTGAAATGGCATACTTCTCATCAAGCTGTGATGGCACTGAACCAGTGAGACCTTTCTCACTATGGTAGCACGAAACAGTGATATATTTTTTACTATGGTAGTTCCAAATTGTAGTGTCATACTCATCATGTGATTGGTTATACCGAGACTGTAGTTGACCTGTGATTATAACACTGAATATCTTCACTGTAATACGGATTATACTGATATCTTTTTGTCACACCGAGCCTTAACTGTAAATACACCTTTATAACTCATTCTCCTCACTGCCGTGGTATCGAAATAATCTTATAAGAGTAGTATTGAATTGAGGCAGAGGTAATTTCAACACTGTGATGTCATTGAGATTGACCTTTCTTGTGAACTTGCACTTAGTTTAATTATTGGACTGCCTTACTATGATTTGAGCCCTTTTGACATAGGTCCTTTTAGAATGTTTCGAGTCCTTTCAAACTGCCTTTGATCATAACCTAGCTCTGATACCATGTTAAGAATTTAAGGGCTATAGATTAATACAAATTCTCTTCTTGATAACTACTTGTGAGCTTGCTGAGTTAATCTTTCATCAAGTCAATTATCAAAGTGCTTATACAAATGTAGAGACAAAATTGATCTTTCTTGTAGCTGAGTATTTTGCAATAAGTTAGGAAGGTAAATCTCTGATTTACCTTCCTTACTTGAGGTTTCTGACTTTTAAAATTCTTTCCTCAGAGATAACTTAATCATATCCTTTAGTCAATATCTCAATCTTCTAGTTACTTCAACAATTACTAACCTTTAGCTGCTTCTGTAGAATACCTCCTTCAGTTACCTTGGAAGGTGTATCATTCAGTGCTTCCTTTAGATAAGTCTGCAGTCTGCAATCAAAACTGTTCTTGTATTTGCTATCTTTCAAACGTTGTCACCTTCAGACTTATACGTAGACAATCTCGTCCTTAGATCTGATTTGTTATACCTTCAAACTAATACGTAATTCCTGTTTTTTCTTCCACCTTTTGTTAACTTCAAACATGACTGTAATTGTTACTTAAATATCTGCAGTACCTCAGAGACAGATCTGCAAATCTGTTCTTTCTTTTAATGTGTTCTACCCCAGACGTTAACTTAATCTTTGCTCCCTTCTTTATGTTGTATTGCCTCAGTAGAATCCACAAAATTTTCTTCTTTTGCACGTTGTATAACCTCAGTATCATCCGCATATATGTTCTCTTAACCGTAGCATATGTAGGGTATATATAGTAGTTCTAGCCAAGTAATTAAGCCGACCTTATAGCCATTAAGTAGGCTGACTTTAACATTTGTTTGTAGGCCAACTTCATAGGCATATCTTCAACGTTTGTAAGCCATTCTTCTGCAACGTCTTTGAGGTTATTCTTCACGCCTTTTACATGACTCTTAATTACAATTATGTACCTAATAGACATCAAGAAGAAGTCTATAGACCTATACTAAGAATCTTGCTCATGAAACCCATGAAGCAAGTAAACCAAAAATTCATTTTATTATTATTGACTTCATCTTTACATAAGTACATAATTACATAGTCATTATAAGGAAGACCTACCTAGTTACACTCTTCAACATTATAACTATATATAATTTTGATGTTTCTAGGTTGGAGATTGTACTATTTTCATTGGAGGATGCTACTATTGATGCGCACAAGGCTCTTGAGTTACTTGGTAGGATTCTCGCAAAATTGGTTGTTGAAGGGATATTCTTTATTCAGGATACAACAAGGGAAATCAAGGATGGAGGTACATAGCTAGGAATCTTATTAGAAACGAGGGGATTTTGAGGTATTTCTCAAGAAGAAAATTTCAAGGTAGTCTGCTCACAATTTTAATGCCTGATCAATTTTGTAGTTTATTTGTGATCTCTCATGTTGACAAGTGAATGGTTGGTTAGTTTTTAGCTCGTGCTCACATTTGTTGGTTCCTGAAGCTCGAGCACTTTATAAAAAAAATAGGCAAAGTCAAACAACACAAATGGTCCACTAGCTCTCTTTTCATTTGCTAAGATTATAATGAAGTTTTATTAGAGGCATTGTTTGTTTGTTTATTTTGGTTAGAAAAGGGTTTGCTCTTGGTTTTATGTGATTTTCAATTTATCGTATGTAGCATGTTGAGAAATGGGAAAGAATAACGTGACATTTATTTTACAGAAATTGATGCTGAAAGAAAATTGCTTTGACATTGTTGATGTTAAGGTATATGTTGTATAAACTATTTATAGTCTAATTTATGTTATATTCTAGTGTTCATTGTCTTTCATTTCTTACAGTGCATTGTATTTTCTTTTGTGTTCAGAAAATGAAATTGGTATTGATGGTAAAAAGCATGAATTGAAAAAAGAGAAGAGCAATAACATTGGAGCGACAAATGCAAAAAGAGAGAGGAGAACTGGTCTGGTGATACCCTTTGAACCAATATCTCGGATAAGACACACATATAAAGACCGATGATCAAGTCTTCAGAGTTGGTGAATTCACCTGTAATGCCTTGACAACACAACGATAATGTTTTGAAGTGATGAAACATCATTTCATGTGTAAATTGTAGTCCAACTAATATAAAGTTGGAAACTCATATTGTAATATTTTAACATTTCATATAATATAATTTATGTGATTGAAATTATTTATAGTTGCACTTGATGTTGTTTAGTTTTGTAATTAAAATATGTGACTTTGTGTTTTCATATTAGATGAACATGCACATTGTATGACATTTTTTAAATCATACAAATTAATTTATGTTGATTAATAATGAACACAAATAAAATGAATATGCGACTAAATTAGTCATTTATAATGATTATTAATGAAATGAATATAAAATACTAAATTAGTCGTTTATATAATGAATAAATGGCTACTGCAAATGATAAATTTGTGATTACAAATGATGACTAAATTTTGCATATATACGACTATTAGTAGCTAATTTACAGTATCTTATAACACTACTAAAATTTAGTCACATTTCTTCGGTCATTAATTGGTTTCAAACAATGACTAAAATTTGCATATATATGACTATTAGTAGTTAATTTACAGTATATTATAACACGACCAACATGTTGGTCATAGTTCTTTGGTCATTAATTGGTTTTCTCGGGTGATCATATAGTAATATATTTAGTCATTAATTGCGACATTTAATGACTAAATAAAAGACCAAATCAATGACTAAAATAATGACTAAATCAGTGACTAAATGAATGACTAAATCAGTGACAAAATGAAAGACCAAATGAATGACTAAATTAGTGATCAAATCAGTGACTAAATCAATGACCAAATATACAACTAGATAACAAAATTGAGATAACCAATTAATGACTAAGCTAAAAACGACCAAAAGTTGGTCGCGTTATAAGATACTGTAAATTAGCTACTATTGGTCACCGACCGAAAAATAGTCATTTATATGCAAATTTTAGTCGTTTTTTTAGTAACAAATTAGCCATTTTGTACTAGTGATATATAGAGAGTAGAAGTGAAGACTATGCTGCATCATAACTATTACACTTATTTATTAAATTAACCAAAAAAAATCAATTTTTATAACAAATATTTTTGACATACATCATCAAACTCAAGATTGTTATTAATTATATTCAATATATAATTATTAATTTTTTATAAGTTGAAAGTTGAAATGTTTATTTGAATAAATTATTTATAATTATCCTTTTTTATGTTAAAGTCAAAATTAAATTATTTTATTAAAATTAAAATATTTCATTATTATATATATTTTTCAAATATTTTTAATCAACTCCATATTACATATCTCCTCTTAACACAACAAATATTACATCAAATAATTATTTAAAAATAATAATTTACTCTATAAAATATTTTTTCGAACTTTAGATTACACATCTGCTCTCACCACCACAAATAATTAAAAAAAAACATAATTTATTATATTAGGTATCTTATACAAAATTTATGATGTATTTTATACATATTTTTTCGAACTTTCGATTACACATCTACTCTCACAACCACAAATAATTTAAAAAAACATAATTTAGTATATTAGGTGTCTTATACAAAATTTAAGATGTATTCTATACATTACTAGCACAAGCCAAAGTTGTAACGTATGGAAAAGTCATATTATTTTACTCATTTTATTACATTGATGGAAATTGTTGAAACTACTTTTCCATTTTAGATAAACTTTGCAAGAAAAGTGCATTTAATTATGCCTACCTTTCTTGTTCTTTGATCAAGTTTTTATTATCTTCTTTGCAACTCCAAAGGTATTCTTTCAAAGTATTCATTGTATGATTAAGGTTGGGAGATGTTCCCTCTTCTCTCCCATTTTCCCGGGAGGAGATCTTTTCAGTACTAAGTCATGCATTTCTAGTAGAAATCATTCTCTTTCTTTTAATTACTACAAAGTCTTTTTATGTGTTTAAATAACACAGTTATTAGTACAATCAAAATCATAAAAATTAAACATGTCTATTGCCTTTATGTCTTTTGTTTTAGGCCTATACAATTTTTTATGTTTATCTTGCTATATTAAATTTTGGTTAGTTTTTAAGTAACATCAGTCTGTTAATATATATAACAAAATAATTTCACATAGTTACACATGCATGTATATATATCAATTTAAAATTTAAATTATTTTCTATACTCAAGCTCATCCAAGTTTAGTGTTGAACCTTAGCCCTGATACCACTCTATCAAACACCCAACCCCCCATCCTTCATTATTGTGGTAGGGAATCACATTTTTCTTAAAATAGGTCCTATAAAGCTTGATAATAAAATGTGATATAAATTTATTTTTCCCATCTCATTTTTTATTTCCTAGCATAGAAATTATTTCTAATTTTGGGAGCATTCAGGAGACCAAACATCCTTAGGTATGTCTCCTAAATTAAAGATAATGAACATCTGACACATCTACCTATTGAAATATGTAACTAGGTTTCATATTCATAATGACATATTTAATCATGATTTTATGTATTTAATGTGAAAATAATTTATTTATTTTTATTGATGTTCTTAAGGCATGGGTTTCATACTCAAGGGAAATTTATTTCTAGGTCAAGCACCCATTGATTAATTCTATGTTTTTCATAAATTCAATTGATTCATTGTCATATATTGAAGACCCATTGGGGAATGTTACATATTGTAAAGAAATTTTATTTGAGCTAAATTAGAGTCAAAGTACCCTCCAAGACCTCGCCATGGCACAAAGATCAAGTAAAGCTACATGAAGGGACAACTCGACCTAAAGATAGTAATCCATACCCCTCAAAAGCTTATATATAAGAAGGAACTCGACCTCATTTGGAAACACTCTCACGAAAGTTTGATCTCCTCAAGGCAAAATTTGGAATAAGGACAAAGAAGAAGAAGAAGAGAAAGATAGAATTTTTGGGACTCTCTCTCTCTTTTGTTAGGGTTTCTCCAATTACTAGGAAAGATGAAATTATAAAGCTGCATCAAATATTTGAAGTTTCTAGGTTTAAATTATTAAGTTGCGTCGAAGGTGTGAAACTAAAAGGTCAAAGTTGTGAAGTTGTTTATAGGTCAAAGTTGTGAAGCCACTTCTAGGTTGAAGCTGTGAAGATGCTTCTAGGTCAGAATTGTGAATTTGCATCTAGGTCAAACTTGTGAAGTTGCATCAAGGTCGAACATGTGACTCTACTAGGTCAAAGTTACAAAAAATATTGTTTGCGGTAAAAGTTGCAGAAATTGTTGATGGGATTTGACGTTGTTGAATAAGTTGCTCGAAGGTCAAATTTTGTTGCTAGAAGTTGTGCTAATCGAGAAGGGAGGTTGACATGGTCTTGGAGGAGTCTTAGTCAAGGATCATAGGCCTTTGAATTCATCAATTTAAGTTGTATAAAAATAGAATAATTCTTGTGTGTTTTCCTCTCAAGAGGAGAGGTTTCGGCCCTAGGTGATATCTTATATCTTGTGTCCACTTGTCTCATTTTTCACTATTTTTTGGTATATGTTTGAGGATAAGAAAAAAATAATAATAAATTTGAAGAAGAATATAATCAAGGTAAGTAAAAATATATCACAAGCCATTGTCAATTTAAGAGATATCACCTCATCTCACTGCCCTGGATTTCTCAACATGGTATTAGAGGTAAGGTGACAAGACAAAGAAACAGAACTTGAAGAGGACCATCAAAAGGAGTATCAATAAAGGTCAAGATATTGAATATGACACTGAATCATCAAATATGGGACACATAAGGGCCAATCAATCTAAGGATCATTAAAATGGATTATTCATCTCAAGGATGACACTAGAATCAACAACACCAACAAGACCTCAAAACACTATCTCATCCGAATAAGGGCCCCATTTAAAGCATTCATGAGAAGCTCATACATTCCTCAATCAGCATCACAAATAATATCTCTAGGACTCTTTCTCATCTAAAATAAGGACTTTACATTGGAGAATATTGAAGTATCTACATCAAAGAAAATTAAGGAGAAGACATTTTCATAATCATCTAGAAATCAAGGTGATCTCCATCTCTGAGAGCCAAGGATCACTTTTGAAATAATATATCTTCATTAGGAAAACATCTTCTATTATCAATATCATCATCAAAAATAAAGAATACATCAAGTTGAAGATCTTGTAATCAATAAATATCTTCACAAGTACCTTTATATATATGTCTGAATACGTTAGAATAACTTTGTTTTGCAAGGAAGAAACATATTGGTTGGGTTAACAAACTATATTGCATGGAAACAGAGGACATATTTGATAACCATAGAAAAAATAAGTCATTGTACATGTTAAGGGTTTAATTTTTGAACCACCAAAAGAATAAGCTCAATATGTAGAAAAATGCATGAAGGGGGAAATGAGGGATCAAGGAATCCTTATAGAATCAATCAAGGATTCTCTCATCCCATATGTAGTGAAGTTAAAAAACTAAAAAAATCATTTATGAAAAACTGGTACAATTGTTCGCTATAAGCATTGTAGGAGAAGTAATGTCATTGAGAATTGAGCTCTACAACATGAATATATCAAAGGAAGAAGGAATAGTCTCTTGCTCTATGAGGGTGTCATAAATACAAAAGCAACTGTAAGTGTTGGGGGAAATAATGTCCGATAAGGAAATGATCAATGTGGTGCTCAATTCACTACCAAATAAATAGGGCAACATCGTATCAAGCACCCATGTAAATAAGGAAGCCACCCTATTCAATGGATTATTTTCATTATGTAAGATTGAAGAAGATAGTTTGAAGGAAAAAAGTGACAAGGGATCAAATAAAAAAATTCAAGCATTTGTTGTCATGGATAAATGAAAAGGAATGTTTGGGAAGTTTTATCCTAAAAATAATAAGAAGGATATGTCGAAGATCCAATGCTACGGTTGTGAGCAATATGGGCATTAGAAGAGGGAATTTCTGAAATTCAAGATGGACACAAGATGAAAGAAATAAATGAGGTTCATATCATCGAATAATTGGAAGAACATAATGAGAATAAATCCAAAGGGGTAGATATTCACTATTATTGTTTCTCCAATAGAAATAAAAGGAGGAGTGGGAGGTGAAAGAAACTCCACCATGGCAGTCAAGAAGCGAAGAATTATGACAAGATGCATCTTAGTAGAAGATGGAATCATACTAGAAGCATAATGTTGAAGCAAGAGCTCATGAAATCATTAAACAATCTTGAAATATATTTGAAGTAGAAGTCTATATCAATCATCATAAGAAGAAAGTAGATCTTGGTAACATCATTAAAGAATAATTAGTACTTATGGGTATGAGAAGGTAATATAGCATAGAGTTCATCATACATTATCATAATTAGGAAGGAGAATTTGTAGGATGAGTATAATCAAGATCCTTCATTCGTATCTTCATTAGAAATTTCACCTCTCTTGGGAGAAGAAAGTGTCTCACTAAGAATTCCATCTTATATGGAATTCATTCTTTAGGAAAGGATGACAATATGGTGAAAAAAGAATGCAACATAATTGAAGAACTTTCAAGCAAGGAAAGGAAGTTGTTAAGGCAAGCCTAGATGATGAAAAGGAGTAAATATATAGGTATGCATTTGATTGATTCAATTCGTCATATGGTTTCATGGGTATGTGCTCTACGTGCAAGCATGATCAAAGAAAAGGGATATCCTCCTTTGGAAAGATGCATGAAGGCATGGTTCACATATTGACTAGTTGATATCAACATAATATGAATTGATATGGAATATGAGGTAGTTGAAAAAATATGTAAGGAACTATGGATGGAGGTTCATAGGGAGAAATATGTGAAGAAAGAAATACAAGACTATGAAAGTTGAAACTATGGTCACCTAGAAACGGAAATCAACATATGATGACTAGAATAATTGTGAATGACTTCTCGATATAGAAGGCATGAATACCATGATAATGTATTTAAATAAAGGATACCCTATACATTGAAAGACTTGGAGATGTTCTTATGAATTTTCAGGATGTTGATGTTGCAAACAATATGTCATGATGAAATTCCATCACAAAAGGTAACTTTGATTTGATGTTAATTTTTTATTTTTGAACAACATATACATGGATTGATATGTGGCTACTGAAATAGAGTTGTAGATTTCACCTAAAACTAGCACTCATGTGGTTGGATGAAATATCCTAAAGGAAACATGACTTTAAATAGGTGGTTGTATGAAGAAAATCCAGATGTGGATTAGAAGATCCCCTTCTGATGAAGAAAAGGATGACATGACCGACATGGTTCATGAAGGAAAGTGATGAATGACCGATTCTCTATGAAGAAGTCCCAAAAGGTTAAGGCTCCATAATGATAAATATGAAACTAATGAAATTGAAAGGATGAGATAATAAAGAAGATAAAGTTACCATGATCTCCATCGAATAATTGTAAGTTGGTGAAAAAAAATTCCCTAGTTAAGAGGGAACTTGTACAAGTCCTTAGATAAGAGGAAACTTGGGTACATTCCTTTATAGTAATGAGTATCTCTTCCCTGGTTAAGAGGGAGAGATAGGCATATCATTCTTATCTTCATATTGTGAAGAAATAATGGAGGATTGGGTAAAGCATTTAGCATATGATACTCTTTGAGGATGAGGTAGGGAGTCCAAGATGAGAGTAGTCAAGGATAAGAATAGTCCTGGAAGGACATACCTTGTGAAAATTTGGTTAGGTATGTGCCTTGAGATATAATGATGATGGTTTCTATAAATCATTGGTATCGCCAGCATGGTGCTCTGATCTTATGGAGATATAGAGATATTAGTCAGCGATTTTCTATGTGACAATGATGGTTGATATGATGCTAAACATATATCTTAACATTCTGACTCTTATTATGAGAATTATTTAGATTGAGAATGTCCAAGTACATGGTATGGATTATGAATACTTCCCTAGTTAAGAGGGAGTGTTGAAATATGTATCTATGTTCGGTATTCATAATGACATATGTAATCATGATTTTATGTATTTAATGTAAAAACAAAAATAATTTTATTATTTATGTTCTTGAGGCATGGGTTTCATGCTCAAGGAAAATTTATTTTTAGGTCAAGGACACATTGAGTGATTCTATGTTTGTTACCTATTATAAAGAAATTTTATTTGAGTCAAAGTAGAGTCAAAGGACCCTTCAAGACATCATCATGGTGCAAAGATCAAGTCAACCTAAATGCAGGGAAAATTCGACCTAAATATAGCAATTCGTACCCCACAAAATCATATATATAAAAAGGAAATCGACCTCATTTGGACATACCATCAAGAACGTTTGATCTCTTCAAGACAGAACTTGGAAAAAGGAAAAAAATAATAAGAAGAGAAATATAGAAGTTTTGGGCCTCTCTCTTTCTTGTGTTAAGCTATCTCCAATTATTGAGAAAAATGAAATTTTAAAGCTACATCAAAGCTGTAAAAATAATAGGTTGAAATTATAAAGCTCCATCAGAGTTGTGAAACTGCAAAGCTGAAGCTGTGAAGCTGCTTCAAGGTCGAATTTGTGAAGGTGATTCTAGCTCGAAGTTGTGAATATAATTGTAGGTCAAAATTTTGAAGATGCATCTAGGTCAAACTAATGAAGCTACATCAAGGTTGAAAATGTCAATATATTAGGCCGAAGTTGCAGAAATTGTTTTTGGGGGTTGAATTTATTGAAGAAGTTGCTGAAAGGTATAATTTTTTTGTTGGAATCTATGCAAATCAATAAGGAAGGTTGAGTTGGTCTTGAAGGAGTCTTGGTCAAGTTGTAGGTCATAGAATTCGTCAATTGAATTTTTATAAGAAAAGAATATTTATGGTAGGTTTTCCTTTCAAGAGAAGAGGTTTTGAACCTATGTGATAACCTATACCTTGTGTAATATTTCCTCATCATTCATTATATTTTGTTAGTTATTTGATGAAAAGAACATAATAATAATCAAGTTGAAGAATAATCCAATCAAGATAAGTAGAATGAGATCACAACAAATTATCAATTTAAGACAAATAACCTCATCTAGCCACCATATATTTCTCAACACTACCATGGATACCTTGAGATGTCCTCTCTGTCTCCTCCAAATTTTTCGCTCTGAAACCTCAAAGAAATAAATTTATAGCAAAATTTCCAGCTAACCTATTTGAAGCTTGATTCATGAGCATTCAAGATACCCAAATTACAACATATCTCCAAATTATTTGGAACGAGTATCTAAAAATTGAACTATATTTTCAATGAGAGTTGCCCTCGTTATGCTCTTAGTTTCAACTTCTAAAATCTCTTAGAATAAAAGTTATATTGAAAATTCTAAGATGACCTATTTGAATAAACATTTAGAAATTACAACTTCATTACATCATATATATGAAAATATAGAGAAGAAAGATATGAAAATTGAACTAGATATTCAATGATATTTTCCCTAATCATGGTCCACGTTTCGTCCTTTGAAATCTATCATAAGAAAATTTATAGCGAAAATGTGAAGATGTAATGTTTACCTCATAGATCACATTTTAGCTTCCACCTTTAAACTCAAAGAATGACCCCAGAAAAATTTCCTAGCTTCTTTTTCACACCTTAGATCTCTTTAAATCAAATAAATAAAATTGGGACTTATACTCTATTGAGAAAACTAAAGAAAAATAAAAATGAAACTAACACAAAAGGAATGCATGTGCACAACCAATCCACATATTTTAAAATTTACTAATATAATCCTTACCTGCAAGAATAACATATTTCACAAATTAATTAAATCTCCTTACTTATAGTTTAAGAAAAAAAAAAATTTTTTTACCAAAAAATACAATTCATATCCTCCAAATGTTTATTTTTCATAAACAGATCTGAGTAAAAGAACAAAACTTGTTACGAATAAATAATTTCATACATATATTAATACAATAATTAATTTCATTTACGAAGCATACAAGTACTTATTTGATCCAGAAAAATTGAATCTGGAATTGGAGAAGTGTAAGCCACTCTCCACCCAACGATAAGAAATATTGTGGTAAAATTTTTCTCATAGCTAGTAACCCCAGAGCCAGATTCTTGATTCCTTGAAATAAAACTAAACTTAGGGATTTAGCATACAATTTTTAGACCAAATTTAGCATAAAAGTGAAGGCCTTTCTCCTTCATACATGAGAAAACTCAATTTTAAACTAGTCCATATTTTATTATGCTCATAAACATTGACAAAAATACCATGCAAGACTACACACCATAAGGGAATCACTCTCTAATCAAGTTTAAATACCTTCAACCTCCCCTCAAAAGTGCTCTATGTGCCACACACAGACAAGACCATTCCTATTGCTAAAATATATCTATTCCACACAAAATCTTTTGCAACAAATTCACTTCCTATCAGTACATAAGATGTAACTCGCAACTCATAACCAGCCACATGGTCTAAAATTCTCTAGGTTCTTCCACCATCTCTCTTTCCAATTTGAAACATTGTGTGAGAGGGAAAAGAATGTATGAGAGATAAAATGGAATAGGCTAAAAGGATAAAGGAAGAATAATCTCTTGATTAATCCTCCCTCTTGGTTTTATAATCACACATTTACCCTTCATTTTCCCAAACTCTCACTAGAAGCTTCTTGGAAAGATTAACCATCTCGTCAAAAAGGAAAATTAAATAAAGACAATTTTTCCTCTCAAGGAATCACAATATATTTGGTGTCCCCCTTACTTTAGTTCTAGAATTTCAACTCATTTAATCATTAATTTTTTTTTAATTAGATCACAAAATTGGGAAAATAAAACGGGTGTTTAACAACTCCAAAAGTCTTGATTTTCGATGGTGCCTTGATTATCATTTGCAATCATGAAAGGATATGGAAAATTTTTATGTCATCTCATTCCCCTGTCATGCGAGTGATTCCTGAAGAAACAACATGATAAGATATCTAGATCTATCATCTCTCTTTTCTTCCGCCATAGGATGATGCTTAGGTTTGCAAGAATGAGCATCCCTAAGTGAAGCTAACACGAGACCCAACTCTTTGTACCTTGACCTAATTGAGGACATGTACTAAGAAAAAATAAGTAGAAAATTCCTCTAATACCACTAATTTGAGTTATATAAGGAATGAAACGAAATGTAGGATATGAAAGGAAATACACCCAAAGAAATATAACAACAAGCATAGTAATATGGTAAAAATCTAACTTCTAGAAATAAATGAAATAGTATGATGTACACTAGAACACTAATTGGCTAGAATGGTGGTAGTTCTCTTTGAACATAGTGGGATGGAAGATACAGACTTACAAATAAGTTGTTACTCAAGGCTGAGAGAATGGCCTTTTAACATGAAGAAATAAGCACAGATGTCAAAAACCCTAACCTTAGAAGATGAAATTCTAAAAGATTTGTTGGTCCCTAGGTGGTTATTCGGTGCATCAAATTCTTGGGGGCCCAACTTCTACATATAATATCTATCTAGGGTGTATTATAGCTCCTTGGAAATAAATATTTTAGGACTAAAACTTTTGAGTGGTGCCCATCGAATTTCAAAAAAACATTGTTTAGGGCCTCAAAATTTCCCCAAAAGTTTGGGACCAGAAAAAACATAGGAAATTTTCATGGAGATAGTGATACATTGAGACAATGTAAGAGGTGGGTGGCCACCAATATTTAGGTAGTTCAAATTATTTTCAAGTTTACTGGAGCCCATCTCATATATTAAACTACAATAATTTAATATCATGGGATCCTTATTTTTTAAAATTAAATTAGATGAAATTGAAACCTTGCGAGAAAAGAAAGTATTTGTGCTTGTATGGGGCACATTGCTCTATTTTCTAATTAATGCAAGATGAATTTTTTTATCTACTTAGTAAGGGAAATGGAGGCTACTTATGATCCATTTTGATAGACCTAGATCACATGAAATGTGAGGTGAAGAACACACCTAGATGCAAAGTCTCATTTGTAGTCCCAAAAAACTAATAATAAAATGCAATCTCATCTATGAAATTTATATCTTTTAAGAGTGGAGCATCCATGTGGAAAAAAAAAAAAAAATGGTTATTTTTAATTGTATTTACCTAGTCCAATGTCTTGTTTAGCTAAATATTATAATTGAATAGGTGTTGGGTATTAAGGGATACAACCTTACTAAAAAAGAAGAGAAGAAAACTAGAGAAATTACATTTTTGTAAATCCATATGGGTAAGGAACTCATAATCACATGAATTGTTCATAAAGAAAATTGAAAATTTACATAAATGTTGTGATCGTTTAGTCCTTTGAGGCATATGTATGGGAAAAAATGGTTAAAATTTCTCAAGACAAATGCAAAAGAAGGGTTCTAATCTCCGACTGAAGCCCACTAGGGACCATATATAAGAAATTGATAATGAGAAATAACCTAACAAGAAACAAAGAATGAGTAAGTGAATATTTACAATTGGTCGAGCGACCAATCTATTTGGTGGGATTTGTCAAGTGATTGAGAAAAATTCCACTTGTTGTAGAAGGAGTTTCACACTGATACAAGATAATAGATTTGGTTAAGGTTAGCATAATAAAAAATATAGCTTCCACAATTGAAAATGAATGGACGAACATGCAAGTAGAAAAAATCACATAAGAGACAAACTATAGGAAAGAAACTCTTTACCTGATTATTAATGTAGAAACTATTTGGTTGTATTCAAAGGAGACACAAAAATAATTTGGATTAAGAAAGGTTACCCTTCTCAACTCCCCTTAAGAAGGGTCCTTGTTTCCTTTGTTTTTCTCACTCCATGTTAAGAAGTTCAAAAGATTCTTCAATAGTGTAAATATTACCAAGTGTAAATTTCAATACATACAAATTCTTCAGAGTTCCCAAAATTGTAGATAGTTCTTTTTCAAAAACTGTAGATAGTGCATTTTCAAATTTTTAGAAATTTCATTCTACATAGAAAAATGCAACTAAATAAAGTAAGAAGAAAACATATATTAATAAAGATGCACAAACCCCACATTCTTTTTTAAAGTTACAATATAAATCCCACTTACTCCAATAAAAAGATAATCATAAAAAATACTTCACAATCCGTAATTGTCACTCAACTTTCTCAAAAATCATAGTCATATCATTTTAATTATCTTAAAATTTCACAAATATGATATATAACTACATAATAATAATAAACACATGACATTACTCAACTCATTATAGTAAAAAGAGATTGAAACAACAAAACAAAAAAACTTGATTTTGAATTATTATTTTAATAGCCAATTAAAAATTTCAATCAATTTAGAAATAAATTTATAAGTACATTATAATGATAACAATTATAAACATATAGCATTACTCAACTCAATATAGTAAAAAAAAGATTGAAACAAAAAAATAAACATATGGCATTACTCAACTCAATATAGTAAAACAAATTGAAACAGAAATACTTCATTCAATCAATTTACAAATAAATCTATCGTGCTCATAGTTTTCATTATTCGTCCATATATTTTTATTATTTTAAATGCAATAATCATTGCGTTGATAAAATTTACACAACACACGAATCTAATAGGTGATAGGTGATTCAAAGTCCTTTCAAATGGAGTGCTTCACCATGAAATGTGACAATCATTTGATATTTTACGAACTCATTTTTTTTTCACTAGATATAAAGGCTAATAGAAAAGCATTATTATAATTTTCCAAATTTTCGCATTGAACATTAAAATTCAATAGTAAACATAATGACAAACCCTTAAGAAATACATTAAAAACCTGTTGAAAAAAAGTAACGAATATAAAAACAAACTCGTAAGAATTGGATAAAGAATCTCTAACCGATGTAATTACAAATTTCTTAAGAAATCTGCTAAATTTTAGCGCATAGACCTCCAAGTCGCATCGAATCTTCCATCGACAATATTGTGAACATTTTGACAATGTATCATTCCACCCCCTTATATATGGTGTGAAACCCCTTATATGGTGTGAAACCCCTTATGCTTGCTTCCACCCCCTTAATGTTAAGTTAATCGTAAAAATGATTCCACCACTTAATGTTAAGTTAATCATATGAGATATTTCACGCTAGCAAAGTAAAAAATAATAACACTAATTTGTGAATTAGTTTTACCAAATTTCTTATTTGACCTTATTATATATACATGAAAGTCCTAAATAACTTGAAAAAAGCCATATATTTCAGAAAACCAAAGTTTAAAAACTGACACTTTGCCAAGAATTTTCAAAGAGGAGGGGAAAATTTCTCAAATTCTTTGAATATTTTCCTGAACCAAAGATGGAATCAAATTGAAAATGTTTTGATAAGCATTGGTGCTTAGATGAGAAAGAAACATCTAATTTTGGGAATGGTCACACATCCACAATGTATATGTTTAAATAATTAGTAAGGATAGTGTAACCACTGGTTTAATCATTTAAAACTATGGTTAAGATATTGTTAAGAAATTTAAATATTTACTATTATTATTATTATTATTATTTTAAGATATTTTGAACAGAAATTTAATTTTGGTTAATGAAAAAGATTTATTATGGAATTTGTTCCATAAAGTAAAAGACTAATGGTAAATAAATATTTCAAGATTGAGAGTTGGTTGAACAGAAAATAATTCAAACAGTTACCCACCTTTGAGGATAAAAACATAATCCTGGTAAGGTTTGGGGGTTCTGTTCGGTGACTGAGAAACATAATAAATTCTGAATTGATATTCTCGAACTAGTGTTAACCAGGGGAATACTCAGAAGTTTTCTGAGATTGCTGGAATTAGAGATTGGATTGGATTGTCCTAAGTTCTCTTCCAGAAAATTCTGTCAATTGTAAAGCTCGAACTTGGAGCACGGGGGAGAGTTGGAGGACGTAATAGCCCCACTCGTGGTAGGAAAGAAATCATATAAGTCTGAGTATTGGAGACAGATAAGTACCTTAATTTTTTTTATTAAGAGTTATTTGATTTACATAAAGAGATATTTATCAGTAGAAGTAGTAAAGTATGGAAATTTTGTACATGTTTAATTCTCTAGTATAGGATAACATTTTGTGCAGGAAAAATTATTTTTCTAGTTTTAGAAAAAAATAAAATATATAGAACAATCAACAAAGCAAGTACTATTGATAGAAATAACTTGCGTAGAACATTATCACAGATTCCTCTAATGAAGATTCTATGAAATTTGTACTCTGCTTCCTATGATATTACATGGACAATTGGTCCGGACATAGTTCCTTATATAACTAGAAGAAAAATTCAGAAGGAAATACAGATAAACAGGAAAGAATTCTAGTATTTCTTCTCCTCGGTAAGGACGAAACTATTCACATAAAAGAAATAAATTAATTTTATAAAGGAACTATAATTTATCATTTATTCCCCCCGATCGGGGTGTACACCTGTCCAAAAGCAATTAAGATGTGTAGAAAGCTGGCGGATTGTTCGTCCTCCAAACCATCAAGCATCATAATGGCACATTGGAGTTTTATCTTATGGTAGTAAGTGAAAATCCACTCTTTAATGAGTATGCAGGGTGGACAGCTTGTGCTGTCAGACCACCGAAGGAATGTTTTACAAACGGTAAGTCGGCTACCTCCTCACCCTTCATTCATGCATGCATCGCTCCTTGCATGCAAGTGTTTGGAGGCATTAGTGGAGGAAGCCGGGCACTGTTCACTCGACCAGGTGGTGGTATGTACACAGTTTTCTCCTTACTCTTATGGTTACTGTCGCTATGGTTTCGAGTGCCTTGGTGATTAATATGATGGATTTGGTTATCTTAATGGTTTTTAGTTTTGCTCCTAAATTGCAGTCGGTTAACCCTTGCTTCCGTGACCCCTACAACCTTCTAACAAAACTTAATTTATATGTTGCCAATCCATTTAGCTCTACGCCTAGAGTCAAGCTAATTTTGTTTGGCACCTTGAAGGTTCCACTGTGGCATTTAGTAGGAAGGGTAAGGCGTCGGGTTCGGGTAGTAACCAAGGTTACAGACTGTAGTAGATGCTGTATGGTTCATTGTAGTAGATGCTGTATGGTTCATTTTAGTAGATGTTCTATGGTTCACTTAAGTAGATGCAATTTTCAAACCCAATGGGACATACTGTGGCAATTATGTGTGCATTCTCCCCTATGGATGAATTTATTATGTTTTCTGGGTCAGAGTTTTATTGCGAATGTTTGTTTCGGGAGTCTTACCTTAAACAACAGTGTGTGGTCTGTTCCGCTCCATTCTCTCCCGATTACCTTTGCACAGAGGTTTCGGAAGTCGAGTTGGGAAACATGGTCCTTGGCTTACTGTGCCATAGGTATTCAAACCGCCTTAATATACTGTGGAAATTCTAGGTTCCTGTGGTTAATATTTGTCGGCTTGTTTAGTAAAAACACCATTGATGCTTACGGGATGAAAACTTGGTGGCCCATTAATGTTGATTTCTCCCTTACTCTATATTGCTGCATGTCAGTGATGATATTTAGGCTCTTGTTCGCCATGGGGAAGCGTCAGTCCTCCTCCCAAATTGCAAAAGGGAAAAAATAGGTTTAGTTTGAGCCAGCCCCAAAGAAACGCGGTAGGAGATCAAATTTGGACATTCTAGAGAATCTTGCAGCAACGTATGTCATGGGAAATTCATCCACGGTTCGCCAGGAAATTCGTGGCTGGGAAAGGGACATTCAAACAGATCCTGAAGATAATGAAGCTGAAGCTGAAATCTTGGATTTCATAACCGACCCAGGCAATACTCGAGGCCGCCTCACACTATTCCAGCAGACTATCCACACATACTAGATACTTAAGTGCCTTCTTGCAAAGGCTATGCAGAGTTTTCCCCCTAGCTAGGCTCAAAAAGACCCTCCAAAGATGGAAATCAGCTCATGGACATGCTACAGGATATGCAAAACCAGCTTCATCATATTAAAATCACCCAGTATCAGACAGCTGACCGCATTAGCAGACTTGATGATTGCGTGGGCTGTATGGAAAAGCAGTTCCAGCAACTCCAGCAAGTGGACATGCCAGGGTCTATAGTAAAAGACCCAGCTCTAGTCTCTTCTTCTGATAGCTAGTGGTTCCTTTTATAATGTTGTTTTATGAAATTTTACATTTTTGAATGAACTCAGTTTCTATTTTCAGCATGTAGAAAAGTATGAACTAGAATAGATAGCTCATGACGGACATAGACAGATGAAATTATTCCAATTTTGTTTCGCTTTTCATGCACTGAGATGGCCAACAGACCTGGTTTCCTATGGGCAGGTTGAGGCTATAGACTTGTTGGAACACCTAATCCTACATGGGTAGGTGTGGAATGCGAAAAGTCACAATGGAGTCCAAGTGACCTTGGAATATGAAACCAAGAGTCACCCCATTGTACTATAAATGTACATATTTGTGTAATGGAAAATAAGAAAGCCTGACGCTTATCTTTCATTGTGTGTTGTTTCTCTTGTGTGTGCATTCTTCTTCCTCATACACCATGTGTGTGCTTCAACATGGTGTTTAACATGGTATCAGAGTGGGCGATTGCTGGCCCTGCTCCAATTTGAGTGAGCCATTTGTGTTTATGGCTTGTGCATTTCTGCAAAAATTCTTGACATTTTTGCAGCACTCAGAGGTTTCTGCAGAAGACATTTTGCCACATTCAGGAATTTGTTTTGAAGAAGAGCAGCAGTGTTTTGAAGAGGAGCAGCATTCAATGATTTTGCAGCATTCAGAAATTGGTTTGGAGACGCAGCCTTGTGCATCTGAAGGTTTTCTCACTGCTTATTTTTCCATTGAAAAATCTCTGCATTTTAACTTCTGCACCATTTTGGAGCTGCTGGAAAAGTGTTTAAAATAAGTTTCTGGAAAATTTCTGAGTTTTTCCATTGAAAGTTTATGCATTTTTAAGCTGCTGGAAAATAGTTTAAACAGGTTTTTTGAAAAAATTTCTGAGATTTCTGAGTTCTCTAAATTTCGGGATCTTCTGCTGCTGGGCTATTGGAAAAATTTCTGGGTTTTAGTACTAAAATTTTTTGGAGAATTCTGCATTTTTAAAGTCCATTTTCCTGGAAAAATTTCAAAGTTTTATTGGCAATCTCTGCAAATTTTTCTGCGGTGTATTACTACTTGAAATCTTGCATTTCCGAAGAAATTTCCTGCTGCTACTTTAAAGTCTGGAGTCTTAGTTTTGCTCCTCTGCTGCTGGAAGAAAAAAAATACTCTGCTCTCTATTCTCTACTGTTTTAGTTTAAAAAAAAAATAAATAAATAAATAAATAAATAAATAATAAATAATAAATAAATAAATAAAAATTTCTGCAACATTTTTGGCCTTCGGCCCCCTCACTACTCCCCTACCGCCCTGTCTGCATACCCGACTCACCGATTAATACTCTGCCCCACCGAACGCTCCACACTGTCATTACAATAAAATAATCTTTTAAAATAACGCTCCCCCAGCTCACACAATCTCCCAACTCCCTACGACTGCATATCGCTCTTACATCTCACCGCCGCACAGCATTTCGACTACCACATCTCACCTTACCTACGCTACCCATATCTCCCGACTGCTCAAACTCCGTCCCAACGCCTCTCTCTCATTTCCCTCGGCCCTCAACATACGCCTCTCTCTCATTTCCGCCCCATCAATTCATTTTTTAATTTAAAATTCGACCTCTCAATTTTTTAATAATAATATTCCCTCCCGCAAAACCACTCTTCCTCCCATTCCCCTGCAATACTCCCACGTCCCTCCATATTCTCCTTATGCCCTTTTAAATTTGTTTTTAAAATTTTAAATCTTTTTTTTTAAACCTCCCCCCCCTAATATAATACCTCCCCTCCCATTTCGTTTTCCCTAATTAAAATAAATCCCATTCCATTTTAAATTTCGATTCCCTTTCTTTTTAAATTTATTTTAATATAATATCCCTCCTCCCCATTATAATAACCCTTCTCTTAATTAAACCCCCCCCCCCCCAAAAAAAAAAAACCATATAGTTTCCCATCCCATTTTAATATTTCCCTTTCCCTTTTTAATTAATTCTCATTAACTCATTTTTTAATTAATTAAAAAAAAAAAAAAAAACAGCAAAGAGAGAGGAAAGAAGAAGACATGAACAGCAGTAAAAGAAGAAATGGCACATGAGGAAATGGTATATACATATTGCAGATTTGACATTGTGTGATTTATGGCATATATAAGAGGGTGATTTTTTGAAGAATTTCACATTTGAAGACAAGTTTGCCATCATTGAAAACAACTATTTGAAGAAGAAAATTCAGCTGCCTTAAAGGCTTCTTGCACATGTTTTGAGCTACACATTTACACATATTTTTGCAGAGATATTGACATTGTATTTGCATCTTCTTTATAGTTGCAATCAGTATTTGAGTTGTTGGATTGTTGATTGCCCTCCATTATTTGAGGAGCAGATTTTGTGCTTTGAGAATTCTTTGGAGTCATTTGTATTTGTTGCATCACATTGTAAACGGGTGCATTTTCGGTTGAAGCAAACACCCTTTCATTCATTTTTGAGCCTAAATTGTTGAAAATGGCCAAAATCAATGAGGCATTAATGTTGTTGAACAACCTCATTCATTCAAATGTTGATGACATGATAAAAATGAGCAATGATGCTCTTTGTAAAATTCACAATTGTTTACAAGATGCACATGAGAAGATTGAGTTTTTACAGTTGGAATCTCAGCTCCAACAAGAAGAACTTCAGCAAAAGAGTCACCATTCTGAACCTGTTTCTGTTCAGAAGATTGTGAAGGACTCTCATCAGAAGAAAGAAGTTAAAGTTGCAGATGATTCACATTCATTTCCTTGTACTAGAGCAGATGTACATGCAGATGCAGCAGCTCAGCCTGCACTTCCTAAGCCCATCATCAGACCTTGGGAAGAGCTTGTCCACAACAAGCACCGAACTGGTCTTGGATATGACAAGGATGTGACCTTTCATATTCCAGACTACACAAAGCCCATCAGATTTCAATGTGTCAGATTCCTATATGACAATTCACCAGCAGCTGTTCCAGATCCTATTCCGCTTCCACAACAGATCGTGAAATGCCAACACTGTGATCGAGTTGGCCATATTAAAGATCATTGTTTTGATCTTCATCCATGCAAGCACTGTGGTCGGCACACCCATTCTTCACACAGATGCTTCCGACACAAGCCTCCTGCAAGAACCAAGATTCATCTTGGATGGATTGCTTCTTGGCAATGGGCATCAGTAGCCAAGAAGATGTTTACAACACATGTTAGAACTTGTTCACGGATATTGAGAAAACTTGCAGTTGAGTTTTCGCCATCATCTCACCTTGTCCCTGACAGGGGTAAAAATGGTGGTCATGTACAAGCTTCGACGACAGATCAAGCGAGCTTGAGCCACAATCTCTCATTCGATGTTCAGAGTTGTAGCTAGAGTTCAAGCGAGCCTGAACCACAATTCGTCATTCCGGATTCAAAGATGTAGCCAGAGACACGGATGCCCATGAGCATACCTTCGGTTGGTGGATAACCTAAAACCATCATTTTTGGTTGGTGGATAACCTAAAAACATCATTTTCGGTTGGTGGATAACCTAAAACCATCATCTTTGGTTGGTGGACAACCTAAAACCACCACAGGTAGTAGACCTCCCTTCTTTTAGGTCGAAGGTCACCCTTTTTTATGAGGGACAATTCCTCTAGCAGAAGCCTTCAGCTTTTTGCCAGTTTTGGAAGAGTTCCGGGAACTGCAACAAGTTTTGCGTTCCAGTGTTTGTGGTCATCCTAAAACCACCTCTTTTTTCCAACATTTCAAAGAGTTGATTCAGCCAAGTGCTGACATGTATACTTTGCAGATTTGTATTACAACTCTTTTCTTGGACTCACACATATCCCTTCGGATTAAGGGGGGATGTTGGAACACCTAATCCTACAAGGGTAGGTGTGGAATGCGAAAAGTCACAATGGAGTCGAAGTGACTTTGGAATATGAAACCAAGAGTCACACCATTGTACTATAAATGTACATCTTTGTATAATGGAAAATAAGAAAGCCTCACGCTTATCTTTCATTGTGTGTTGTTTCTCTTGTGTGTGCATTCTTCTTCCTCATACACCATGTGTGTGCTTCAACATGGTGTTTAACAAGACTGAATTTATATTTTTGTTACCTGCTTTGCAAATATAAATAGAAAATAGAAAGGTCCTACTAGATTCACAAAAAAAAAAAAATTATCATTTATTCCACATACAAAAAATTTGCAATATCAGTAAACAAGAGAACCTTCTCATAAAACCTTGTGTTTAGAAGTACAAAAGCAAGTTCTAGAAGTTGAAATGGGTAGGATTTCCATAAGAAAATAACGGAACAATAATCTAATTATGTAGAATAGAATTACCGAGGTAAAAATGCTACCCAATTTATCTAAATTATGAACCTAGCCATTCATTGTTCAGAATATTACTAGCAAAGTATAAAAGAAAATGTAAGGAGAGACTGGTCTAAAATACAGAGTTCGAAGTCTCAGTATTACAGAACGTTCATGGTAACATTTAATTTATACACGGATGTGAGAAGAGCATTCGTTCGGTCAATTTCTTAAAATAAATAAATATATCATAGCATGCAACAGAATCCGAGCCAAATCTGTCATGGAAATTTACTGAGAAGTAAAAAAAAAAAAGCTAGTAACTACAGGTCCTTTAAAAGAAATAATAAATCTGAGAATGATTTTCACAATTCCATTTTAAACAACCTAAATGAAAAATAATAAAGGGAAATTATTACATGGTAAGGCATAAAAACCCCTAAGCCTCAGAAGATGAGTTGAGGAAGGAATTATGGAAAAATTTCCCTTAAAAAAAAAATTCAACCCTGACCCTATTCTAATTTAAGGGTATGGCATGCATGCAGAATGCAGTATTGATATCCGAATAGACATGATAACAACCATGGTGTAAGGTTTGAAACGTGAACAGTACCTGCGCAAAGGTTTCACGGAAAAGAACGAAGAGTTCATCGATACCCAGCAAACCATGGCAGCAAACAAATTGACTGAGAAATCAAAACTTGTCTTATACTTGCATAGAACAATATATATATATATATATATATATATATATATATATATATATATTATATCTAGACTTAGAATATTTTTGAGACTGCTAATGCCGGAAAGAAAACCATAGTAAAGAAAAGTAAATGATAGAGGAAGGAAAGGTTGATGCCGATATACCTTAAGGAATTTCCTTTGGAAGCTGGACCTTTACATATGCAAACATATAAGAAAAAAACAAGAAATTGCACAAATGGCCAAGAATATACCTGATAGAAGAGAGATGAAGTGTTTCGGAAAGCATCGTTTGGTGCGAGGAGATAATTCTTCTATGGTGTGAAAATCTGCAAAATGGAGTAGCATAAACTCTATATGTGAATGCAGTCTGCCAGAGGAAATCTAGTAGATAAAAAAACATAAGGATAATACCTCTACAGGCATAGCACTGTTGACCAGCATCCCTCATAAGAGAGAAGCTAAACCGGCAAGGTTCGGGTTCGTTGTGCGGAGCTTTCCCAAACCCCAGTGACCTCGGTGTGAATGGTCTGGACAGAAAAGGTTGGCAGTGAATTCAACCCACTGAAGTGATAGATCAAATCAGCCGTAGAACTAAAATATCATCCGATGGAGTAGAAATTACCACCTGTCCAAGCTCAGATCCAAATGCAATTTGGGTACAAGAAATATATGTCGGAGAATTTGGCAGATTAAATGCCAAGTAAGTCACCACTGTCAAGATGTCAGTTAAGCAAATTTAGGAGTAATTACTCCACCTCGAGAAACTGAAGATCATAACGTCGATGAGCTGGTTGATGTAACCGCGAAAATTAAGAGGATCGATAAGTGTGCAAACATAAATTATGGTGTTGAAATAGACCTTAACCATTAACCATGAAATAAGTTTCCGGAATATGTGAATACCTTTACCATAAAATAAAGCTATCTAAGTTAATAATTCTGACAGGTAATTAATTAAGGGAAGAATTTTAGGAAAGTAAGTAAGTAACTTAATAAATCAACAATTCAAGATAAGTATGGAATTATTTCATAAAAATCTGTGTAACAATTTTTTTTATATTTAGTGTTGTGTAATTGGTAATTGGTGATTGTTACAAGTGGTATCAAAGCAGCATTTGTACGCTAGGACCCTATGGGTCAACTAACATTTTAAATTATGTACCACTGATGCACAAAGAGAGAGAGAGTGTGAGAATAGGAAAATCATGAGGAGAATGCCAGCGCAGCAGCCACCTCTGAATGCCAGGGAAACCCAACCTCGACCAGAGGTTGACATAGAATTGTGGGTAAAGTTGGCCGTGGAGCAACACTAGAAAACCAGTAGACTGTTAGAGGAGCAGCAACACCAAACTAATATTCTCTTAAGCATTGTCCAGAAGTTGTAAGAAGAAATGGAAAGGGTGCGTGATGATAATGCACATTTGATGCATGAAAAGGAAGGAATATTAAAAAGCCTTTTTGACAAACAAAATCAAAGAAATGAGAAGCCTAGTATTGATAAAGAATTTAAGGAAAGAAATGAACAGCAAAATAGAGATCATGATACTAACAGAATGGAAAGAAGTCAGTGTCAATGCAGTAACAAAAATAAGAACTATAATGAAGCTAAGTCAGATAACGTATCAGATCAGAAAGAGGAGAAAACACGAAAGGTGGAACTGCAAGGTGAATTCCGGAAAATAAAACCTCCTAGGTTTTATGGAGTGGAGGAGGAAGTGGTTGAGGCATGGCTAATAAACATGAATAAGTGTTTTCAAGTATATGAATACATCTGTAATCTTAAACAAAGGTTGGCTATCTATCAGTTAAGGGAGAGAGCCACCTTATGGTAGGAGGAAGTGAAAAATGTCTGTAGCATTGATGACCAGGATGTAACCTAGGATGCATTCCAATAGTATTTCAAGGATAAATATTTAACAGAATATTTTTATGATGAAAAGTCAAGGGAATTTCATGATTTGAAACTGGGACAAATGGCTATGGATGAATATATCACTAAGTTTATTTCTCTACTACATTACGTTCCCTACCTAAGGGATGAAAAGGTTAAAGTACAGAGATTTCTGAGCCATTTTCTAACTCATATGAAAGGACATATTGAGTTTTTCAATCCAAAGACCATGGATGAGGCAATCATAAAAGCTAGATTGTGCTACCAGCAAGCCAAAGAAAAAGGTGTACAAGGAAAGAATTAGTAGGCAAAGAAATACCATAAGGGTAGTTCTGGGTTCAAAAGAAATAGAACCAACAACTTCAATGGTACTACCAGAAGCTCACTTAGCAAACAATTCAGAAGGAATCATCAAAGAACGAAGTGGCCTGCAGAAGATAAACCTACAGAAGCTTCAAGAAAACTGGAACAAGACCAGAATCAGAAGCCAACTTTACAGTGTTGGGAGTGTGGGAGATACATTATTACAGAAATTGTCCACAGCGAGGTAGGAGTGAGGCAGTTACCAATTTGTAGGAGGCTTCAACAGTGGGTGATGTTGCCGAAAACATACCTCGAATTAATGTAGCATTGGAAGACCGACAAACGGACTACCAACGGACAATGATTGAACTTGAAGGTAAATTGTTGACTCAAACTGTTTCTATTTTGGTAGACCCATGCGCAAGTTTAGGCTATGTAAGTCCCAAAATAGTAGAAATTTGTAAGTTAGAAAATCTGAAATTTAGAAAACCATGGTTGGTACAGCGAGCTATAGGAGCCAAGAGAAAAGTTAGTGCCAGAATACCAAATTGTGCACTAAAAATTAATGAAAAATAGTTAACTATGGATCTAAATGTACTATCTTTAGGGTCCTATGACGTGTTACTTGGCATGGACTAGTTAGAGAAGCATTAGACATTGGTAGACTAGAATGACAAGATTATCTATTATAGAACGTAGGATGGTAACTGCCAAGAAATTCAAGGAATAAAGAAACCTTTATAGTTGCATCCAATCACATCATCTCAAATGGGTAAGTTCATAAGAAAAGGATGCCAGCTGTATGCCATTCACGTGGGTTTTTCCAATTCTAAAGAGAAGGCTCATATGCTGGAAAATATACCAATAGTCTAGGAATTTTTGGATGTATTTCTAGAAGAGATACCAGGCTTAACACCTAGAAGGGAGATAGATTTTACCATTGAGTTGGTACCTGGAGCATCACAAATTTCAAGGACACCTTACCGAATGAGCATACATGAATTAACTGAACTAAAAATGGAGTTACAGGAGCAAGTGTATCTCCTTGGGGAGCACCCGTACTGTTTGTGAAGAAGAAAGATGGAACTGTGCGGATGTGCATGGATTACCGCGAGCTTAATAAGCTGACAGTGAAAAATAGATATCCTTTACCGCAAATTGATGATCTGTCGACCGAGTAAGGGGAGAGACTGTGTTTTCAAAAATAGATCTAAGATCTGGATACCACCAGATCGGAATAAAGGATGAAGACATACATAAAATTTCTTTTCGTACCAAGTACGGACACTACGAGTTTGTGGTGTTACCTTTTGGATTAAGTAATGCACCAACAACCTTTATGAGGTTAATGCATAGTGTATTTCACCCCTATATGGATAGTTTTTTTCTTATTTTTATTGATGATATTTTAGTATATTCAAAGAATGTAGAAGAACACACGGAACACCTAAGGAAGGTGGTGGAATTGCTAAGGAAACATCAGCTGTACGCTAAGTTCAGAAAATGTGATTTTTTTAAGGAGGAAATTCAATATCTTGGTCACATCAAGCTCAACTGTAAAGCTCGAACTTGGAGCACTAGGGAGAGTTGGAGGACGTAATAGCCCCACTCATGGTAGGGAGGAAATCATATCAGTCTGAGTATTGGAGATAGATAAGTACCTTAATTATTTTTATTACGAGTTATTTTATTTACACAAAGAGATATTTATCAATAGAAGTAGTAAAGTATGGAAATTTTATACATGTTTAATTCTCTGGTATAGGATAAGATTTTGTGCATGAAAAATTATTTTTCTGGTCTTAGAAAAAATATATATATATAAAACAGTCAACAAAGCAAGTACTATTGACAGAAATAACTTGTGAAGAACTGTTATCATAAATTCCTCTAATGAAGATTCTGTGAAAGTTGTACTCTCCTTCCTATGATATTACATGGACAAATGGTCCAGACATAGTTCCTTATATAACCAGAAGAAAAATTCAGAAACAAATAGAGATAAACATGAAAGAATGCTAGTATTTCTTCTCCTCGGTAAGGATGAAACTATTCGCATAAAAGAAATAAATTAATTTTATAAAGGAACTATAATTTATCATTTAGTCCACCGACAGAAAATTCCAATATGAGTAAACAAGAGAACATTCTCATAAAACCCTATGTTTAGAAGTACAAAAGCAAGTTCCAGAAGTTGAAATGGGAAGGATTTCCATAAGAAAATAACAGAACAATAATCTAATTATGTAGAATAGAATTACCAAGGGAAAAAAACTACCCAATTTATCTACATTATAAACCCAACCATTCATTGTTCAGAAAATTACTAGCAAAGTATAAAAGAAAATGTAAGGAGAGACTGGTCTGAAATACAGAGTTCGAAGTCTCAGTATTACAGAACGTTCGTGGTAATATTTCATGTATACATATATGTGAGAAGAACAACATTTCATTCGATTTATTAAAATAAATAAATAGATCATAGCATGCAACAGAAGCCGAACCAAAACTGTCACAAAAATTTACTGAGAAGTAAAAAAAAAATGTAGTAACTACACTAATGTTCACATTAGAATTTTACAAATTATACTCCGATAAATAAACTGGATAAGAAACCATGCTAAATGGTTTATTCTTAAATATATGACAAAGGGGTAAATCTCATATGCATAACAATGTTAGGAGGAAAACTGTCTCGGACTTTCTTCCATAGCAATGATACAAGTCCCTTAAAAGAAATAATAAATCCCAGAATGATTTTCACAGTTCCATTGTAAACAACCTAAATGAAAAATAATAAAGGGAAATTATTACATGGTAAGGCGTAAAAACCCCTAAGCCTCAGAAGATGAGTTGAGGCAGGAATTATGGAAAAATTTCCCTTACAAAAAAAAAATTCAAAACTGACCCTATTCTAATCTAAGGGTATGGCATGCATGTGGAATGCAGTATCGATATCCGAGTAGACATGATAACAACCATGGTGTAAGTTTGGAAATGCAAACAGTACCTACTTAGAGGTTTCATGGAAAACAAGGAAGAGTTCATCGATATCTAGTAAACCATGGCAGCAAACAAATTGACTGAGAAATCAATACCTATCGTATACCTGCATAGAACAATATATATATATATATATATATATATATATATATATATATATATTACAGCTAGACTTAGAATACTTTTGAGACTGCTAATGCCGGAAAGAAAAACATAGTAAAGAAAAGTAAATGATAGAGGAAGGAAAGGTTGGTGCCGATATAACTTAAGGAATTTCCTTTGGAAGATGGACCTTTACGTCTGGAAACAGATAAAAAAAAACAAAATAGGGATTAAACCTCATAGCAGATATTTGGGTTTGAGCCATTAATGCAAAGAAAAAAAAAGAAATTTCACAAATGGCCAAGAATATACCTAATAGAAGAGAGATAATTCTTCTGTGGTGTGAAAATCTACAAAATCGAGTAGCATAAACGCTATACATGAATGCAGTCTTTCGGAGGAAATCTAGCGGATAAAAAAAACATAAGGATAATACCTCTACAGGTGCAGCACTGGTAACCAGCATCCCTCATAAGAGAGAAGCTAAACCGGCAAGGGTCGGGTTCATTGTGCAAAGCTTTCCCAAACCCCAGCAACCTCGGTGCGAATGGTCTAGACAGATAGGGTTGGCAGTGAATTCAACCCACTGAAGTGATAGATCAAATCCGCTGTTGAACTAAAAGATCATCCGACGGAGTAGAAATTACCACCTGTCCAAGCTCAGAACCAAATGCAATTTGAGTACAGGAAAAATCTGTCGGAGAATTTGGCAGATTAAATGCCAAGTAAGTCACCACTGTCAAGATGTCAGTTAAGCAGATTTAGGAGTGATTACTCCACCTCGAGAAACTGAAGATCATAATGTCAATGAGCTGGTTGATGTAACCGCGAAAATTAAGAGGATCGATAAGTGTGCAAACATAAATTATGGTGTTGAATCAGACCTTAACCATTAATCACGAAATAAGTTTGGGGAATATGCGAATACCTTTACCATAAAATAAAGCTATCTGAGTTAGTAATGAATTAAGGTAAGCATTTTAGCAAAGTAAATAAGTAGTAATTAATGAACAAGTCAAGATAAATATGAAAGTATTTCAAGGTAAGCAGTTTAGGAAAGTAAAGATGTAGAAATTAATCAACAAGTCAAGATAAATATGGAAGTATTTCATAAAAATCTCTGTAACAATTTTTTTTTTATTTTTTTATATTTACTATTGTGCAATTGGTAATTGTTACAGATTGGTAATTGTTACAGATAGCAAGTTTTTGAGCCTTGTTGTTTTTTTTAATAGATTATTGTATTGAGAGATAATTTCAATTGGGTATAGAAGAAATGTTAAAAAATATATTATTTTATATATTGTAATATAAGCATTTTGACTTTGCTATATTATATAATAATAAAAATAAAAATAGAATATAATTTTAAAAATATAAAATAAAAATAATAATTATAATTATTTATTACCCCAGACTTTATGTAAACTAGTTTTTCTTCGTCCACTAGTGGTAAACCAGGACCAAACTTGGGAACTAACTTCAGTCCGATAAATGTGAGTGGTCCAACAGACTACGCCCAATTCCTGTTAGTGGGCTGTAATATGTTTGTAATTCAACTCTGAAATGAATGCAGTTTTTGTATTTTACGTCTCTTTCAAACCGAGCGCTCAATTTCGCTATGGGACCCCTACGAAATCGAATCTGCTTTTAAAGTGCTAACCCAACTCCTAAAATTCCTTTGTCCACGCATACCATGCTCTCGGCCCCACCGTCAGTTCACGTGACTCACATTTTTGTAAATTTCTACATTATCAAAGATTAAGAACGTTGTCCAAATTATGTGATTTCTCCATGTATCTTATCTAGATTTAGGGATTTGCTTTATAGTATTGAAAATAATTATATAGAAGGTGATAAAGATGTTTTACAAATTTGTACAAGAAGATGTTTTCAAATAATATTAGTATTTATTTATTTTATATTTTGATAGGGTAATGGAAAAAATAAATAAATAATTATGTTAATTTAAAAATAAATAAATATAAATTTGGTCTAAAATGAATATTTATTTATTAAGTGTGAGTAATTTTTATTTTATTTTATTATTTAATAAAAATTAATATATAATATAAAATTAAATAATAATAAATTAATACAATTTATTTTGATATGTCATAAATCTGAATTATATATATATATATATATATTTCAATTGTATTATTAAAAATAAATATCTATTAATTTTAATTATAAATTTAAATTGTAGATAAATGTTTTTCATATTTTTAATGTAATTAATGGGTATATATATATATAATTGTTATCGTTGTTATTAATTACTTTCAAATAGCATTTTCACAATGTAACATTTTTGGTATATATATATATATCTTTGTTATTGTTGTTATTCGTTACTTTCAAATAACATTTTCATAATGTAACATTTTTGGTAAATTACATAAGACTAGATGTAATTTACTAGCATGTATCTTTCTAAATCACTTCTTCCATATTCTTCAATTGACCATTAGATAAATTCATGGTCATTACATAAAATACATTTATAAATAGAATAGAAAGTTACATAAGGAACAACTATTGTTGCAACATATTAACATAAAGCTTCATGTTGTAATGTCACATAATTATTGTCGTTCATTTACTTAGGTTAGTTAATCACACATTTGATTATGTAAATGACTATCGTCATGCAAGGAAGTAGCATCATTAGAATGACAAAATAGGAAAATACATTAATGGACATTGATATACCCTCACTCGAAGGGAAAAACCAACAAACATTTATTTTATGAAACATTTCATGAGGGTGTTCACCTGTCACTCAATGGATGTAAGGGAGCCCATCCCTTTGAATATTGTTACAAATATTACAAAGAAATATCATTTTAAATTCAAAGAAACTAAACAGAAGCTATTACATTAAACATGATATCATTCGCCCCAAAATTTCTTGAACACTAGTCTTTGTGGTTTAGTTGTTCCATATCATAAATCATCTCGCAGTTGACATTCCCTCAATATTAATGAACCATTAGTTTCATTATCTCTCATAATGTTAAACATAATCCATCATTCGCCTAAGACATAATAGTTTCCAATAATAACTACATCAACAGTTCTAACATCATGATTATAAAATATTTATCAAACCCAAATAATAAGTCTTTACTAGTTATTCCTCAAACTTTTTTTCACATACATAATTAAAATGCATACAAATTATTGGGACATACATATTTATTAACACTACAAAGCCATTAATTAGAAGTACATAACTTCCAAAACATGTCTATCCATATTTACACATGTATGGTTATGATACATGTTAGTCCATCTATAGCTTATATGTAGAGGATAAAATACATAAAGATTACCAGGACATGTTCATTTATAACACTTCACATGTATCATGAGAAAGGGAAATAGTTACATTATACTTTACTCACAAGGACACGATTATACTTACAAAAATATCCATGGTTTCCACAATCTCTTATACAATAAGATAGAAATATTTCCAAAAATAAACACCACACTCACTATTATTTTTTTCACAAGACACATTGTTTTCCAAAAGATAAACCACCGCAACTACCCATATTTAAAGGAAAGACCTTTGTGCATGTCAATTCATATTCTTTTTCTAAAATAAATAATCCTAATTACTATTAACTTGATACATGTAAACACATATTCTTTTTCTGAAGGAAGCTAACCCCAAGCTATTATCCATGAATAAAAATACATTTTCCTCAAACAAAATAACTACTATCTTATGCATATAATATATATTTTCTTTCTAGAGAAATCTATTCCAATTAATTGTCTTTCTGTGCATGCAATACATATTTTTTCCTCAAAAATTCTATCAAAATAAACACATATTTAACATGTTTCTACACACAATAATTCATAAAAAAAAATTTAAAAACATTGATTTCTCTCTGTACATTAAAAATTCTTGAGATCTTTTCAAGAAAACATTGTTTATCTCCATGTGCCAAATGTTTTTGAGATATTTTCAAGAAACATTACTAGTTTTCGCGCACAATAAATTTCTGAGATATTTTCAACCAAACATTACTATTATCTACACACCATAAATTCTTGGGATATATTCATGAAAACATCAAGTTATCTTATGTGCACAAGAATACTTTCGAATTTTTTTCTAACGAAATTGACATAGATACTTATATTTCTCCACATACATCTTTCCATGAGCTCCTTCCCCATTTGCGTAACATTCATAGTGAGTGTGTACATTGTTGTATTACGTGGAGTCATCCTTCTGCATCAAACCTTTCTCAAATACCATGCGTACAAAGATTATGCCTTGAATTTCAAAAAAAAATGTCGATACAAATTATTAATTTGTCATTATTTTCCATGTCCTTCCCAAAAAACAATACCAACATTAAAGAAAACCTTAACGTCTCTGACTTTAATAATAACCCCGTCACTGAATTAGCGCTCCCTGACTTTTCCATGGCGACTACAATGCGTAAAAGATCTATGAAGTGGAGCAGTAATAATAACACCCCAATAAAAAAACCTTCATGAAGTTAAGTAAAAATAATGGTGATCACGGATGAAAAAGCTTTGCAACCTCAAACCAAATGACCAATTGTACACTCCAAAATGGTTTTTGTTTCCTGTCTTCTTTTCATAACGTCTGCATTTCTTTTCCAGTAGTTCAAATATCAACGACTTTTCTTACCCATATATTACTTCTAACCATAAGAAACCCTAGCCAATTCTTGATAGCCTCATGTCAATAATATTTCCATATTTTCACTAATAGTAGGGATATTACACATAATTTAAATAATTTCATTAATTTTTATATTAATCAGGTACATTATAAAATAATCATTTTATTCTTTTTATATATTTAATTTTTATTTTTTTATTTTTTAATTTTTATTTATTATTTTTAGTTATTTTATTTTATTTTATTGTTTTGTTATTTTTAATTATTTTATTTTATTTTAATTTTATTGTCTCACTTACATGAGGATATAAACTTTGAATCTCATGGTTTACACAATAATTCATAAACACCCATTATCAATTGAGTTTCTCGCATATAAATTAATTTTGTTTCTTTTAAATATATTTATTTTTAAATTAAATTAAAAAATTTATATCGAATTTTAATTATTTATCATAGCTAATAAAAAACACTTGTAATTTTTAATTTTTAATTTGCTGATTGTTTATTTATTTTTCACAATTACATGGTTGCATATTCCATATGAAAAATATACATATATTATCTATAACATAGAATGTCATGTTACTTGTAGGATAAACATAAAATTTAATGCTTATTCATTTTTAATACACATATTTTCTATCTATCAACATTATTATGGTTAATAACTATGATACATATTTTATGATTATATATAATAACATGTTTATGGTCAATAACGTTGTTTTAATTTATTTATTTTAGTTATAATAAAATATAATTTTTTTATTAACTATTTATTATATGTTTTATATTACATTAGATACATTTTTTTATAAATGTCACGAACAAGTTGGATATTACATGGAGAAACTTGAGCACACACAATTGAAGAAATAATTTCTTTACTGAACTATTCAAACTAAAATTCTTTGAAATATATTCATTACACATTTAAAAAAATATTATTTTAATTAAAATTTTAAATAAGATTATATTTTCTGAAATTTATATACTAAAAAATAAAATATTTTAAATAAAAAATATAAATTTATTATAATTTTTCTTATATGATCATTTTTCCAAAAATAAATCTAATATTTATTATAAGAAATATCAAATACCATGTTATTATAAAATGTTGAAATTATAAAAATATATTTAATGTATTCATCATCCTTACCTTTCACAATGATCTAATATTTTTCTCTTCCTTAATGAGACACCTATTATTATTATTATTATTATTATTATATATATATATATATATATATATATATATATATATATATATATATATATATATATATATATATATATATATATATATATATATATATTTTGTTTCTTTTTTTATTGCTTAAAATAACAATATTTACCAATTTTATAATTTATATAATATTTATAAATTTGTATTTATTAATTATTATTCCAAGAAATTATATATTAAATTATGTAGATAGAAGTTTCTTATTAAATAGTGATAAATTCATCTTTATTTTAATCTTAATTTTTATTCTATGGTTACTAATAAAATATATTGATATATTCTTGTCATATTTCCTATATTAATGAATGAAATTTCAAATATTAATTATTTAAACATTTCAAAATTTATATTTACTTTTCATATTTGTTTAGTACAATTATTAAATTATAATGTGTTGATGGTCATGGATCTTCCAACATTCATGGGATCTTCCTGATATGAAGTTTCAGCGAGACCTCACATCGTTTGAAGTAGAAGTCCCAACAGTGGGGTGTTAATGATTTGCCATGGTTTGAAAAATGCATAGAGTGGTGCACCATGTCATTGGTGAGAACAGGTGTGTCACCCTTCGAAGAGTCAAGTAAAAGGTATGATGGTTCCAACACACAAAGGGAAGATAAAGTGTGCCTCGTGGAAGTCTGTAATAGTATGCACCTTAGAAGGAACACACAAGTAGAAGGACATCACATAATCTAACAAGAATTGTCCACAAGTTAAGGTGATTAATTAACACATCAACACACATCCAACAAGATACATACAAATGCAAAAAAAAAATAGTTCATAATCACATGAATAAGTTAGATAACATACATCACAAATACAAGAAGAGTATTCCTACTATATTCACAATATATTCATGAAAGTGTGTCGCCTCTAAGTTTTAATGAAAGTGATTGTTCCAATAATAGATACAAAATTTGACAAGCCAGTAGTCTCAATAGTGGAACGTGAAGTCTACTAAACCTGCTCATCTAAATAAGTATAATCCCTCTATGCTATGGAGAAGTGAAGGCTTACAGAAAAATCTCAAGCTCTCTCTAAGTTGAAGCCTAGCCAAAAGATTGGCTCCGGAATGTGTGTTACAATAGTTATGAGGGTATATTTATAACAAAGGGGGGTGAATTTGGGCACACCCCCTTTGTGACTCTTTGACTCCCCTCATCACTCTTCCACTTATTACATATGAATATTCACATTCCATCAAGGAAACTTCGAATATGAGTTTTACAATAATTACAAATAATATTACATTTTCCACTTCTACCCATATAAGACAAAATAGGGTAGAGACAACTTGATAGCCTACAAGACAAAAAACTAATATGCTTGAGTTGAGGTGAACTCAAGCCGAGCAACTTCAACTTGGTGTATCTCGGTCACATACTAGTACCAAGCTTGGTACTGCTCGATGGTCTCCTCAAACTACCAGATAGTGTCAAGCTGGAAGCAAATTCTTACCTACATAACGTCTAGGAACAATGTCTTGGAACCTATCTTGACCTCTTCCTGAATCAGGAGAAACATTGTTCTGATCTGAACCGAGCCACTAATGTAGGTCTACATATTCTATCTATTCATCTCCAAATCCTCCCCGATGGGCATCTGTTCTAGCCACTCCAAGTACCGATCTATCTCCCATTGGACTTTCCAATTGCGTTTGATATCGATGAGTGTACCAACTCATGGAATTTAGTGGGTTCTTAGCATGACATCCAAGCTGTTGTATATTTGTACATATGAGGCTTGAATGTCTCTAATGAATGAGATGAGCTGCTTGTTATTTTGGAGCAACATCTGAATTCTTGCTTTCTCTAGATCCTCCCATGCCTTCATATTCTTCACCTGTGTAAGCCGTTTCATGTTTATCGCATTTTCTACTTATGCATGACGATGATGATAGCTTGTATGTGCTTAAGGATATTGATAAAATATCTGCTCTATTATTGCAAGTCATGTAAGCAGAAAAATACCATATGTAGCTTGAAAACTCCTCATAAAGGTCTCGCTATTTAGTGTGGATACTTCAGCAAGTATCGCTACTCTCATCTCCTATAGGTAGACCCGTGCAAATGGTGCATTATGTGTTGTTGCACAGAGATGCTCATTCTCTTTTCTAGATTTAGGTCCTATGCCAACTTCCTATTCTCGGTCAACAAATATTGAATTTTAGATATCACTACACCTGTGAAGGCCAAGTTGGAATCGAAAATAGTGTTTTAATTCTTGTTGGTGTCTTCCAATATCACCCTTTATCTCATGAATTGATGAGGGATGAATATTTTAGCTAAAACTTAAAAGTGCTAAAAAATTCTTTAGACCTAAACGAACTAATAGAGTTCATCACCAGGATTTGAAAAAAACTTGTTTCATCAAAATTCGAGTTAGTATGAGTAAGTTATGGCCTGTTGTTCGCTTTTCAAAACATGTAAAACAAATGGGCAGAACATGTATAGGGATGATGTGGCAATCCAGTGAGAAAAAATGAATCTTCAGGAATATTCTTTGGGTTTCTGCCAATGAGGTTGTGACAAGTGGCATTCTATAATTCGCCAGTTTGGTCTATGTGGGTGAAATTTCCCTAATGGTTCTAAGGTGGAATTGTTTTTTTTAATTATGATTTAATATTAAATATATTGTTTATCTATATTATATATATATATATATATATATATATATATATATATATATATATATATATATATATATATATATATATATTAAATATTAACTAAATCAAATATTAAAGTTCAAATTGCAATCTGCGTATACCAAAGCTCAACGTTAGTCCAAATAATATGATTCGATATATATCAAATATCATATGTGCACATTGGTTATGTATATAAGCCAAAGTTTCGATGGAATTAAAACTTTGCCAAAGGTATGTTGTATAATAAGTTCCGCACATATAATACCAAAGGTTTGATTTATGGTTGTAAAAGGTATGGGGCGGGATCGTGTTTTGAACCTACGACCTCCGCCCCACAAAGCCACCACTTCAAAAATAGACCACTTGCATCAGACTTGATATGGATTCCTACGCGCCGGTATTTGACCCTTTAATTCCACGCCAATGGATGGATGAGGGGGCAAGGCCACTATCCCATGTGTCCATACACCAAGAACCATGGGCTCTGTCAAAATTTCGATGAAAATTGTAATTAAGTTAATCATCAATTATCAATGTATTAATCTTCTCTTATGGTAATTAAACCATAAGTAATCTCCATTAATGAAAATTTGTGCTTAGAGCGCTAACCCCACGTATCTTATCATAACCATGCTTATCTTGATGCTAAGTGCTGGTTAATCTGGCAGAAGTTTAGGGGAGCGAGCCAAACTTGGCGGCATTGCTATTTTTGTATTTTAACTGGCAGTCTTTCATAAATGCTGGAGAAATTGGGGGAAATACAGTTTTTTCCGTAATTGAGGCAATTTTCCCTAATTGAGGCAATTTTCGCCCAAACAGAGCTCAGAAAGAGGCATTCTTGGCTAATTGACATGCAAAGAACTCAATGAAGTAGGTTGCAGAGGTAGAAGAGGTCATCTACAGGTGTTTTTGTGAATTTGAATATTTTTGAAGCCTAGGGGCACCAGGTGTTGGAGGGATTTCCAGAGCATACAAAATCCAAATTGAGCAAACAAATAATCATTTCTAGTATATTTTTATGTTTTAAACTAATTGGAATAAGTTCCAATAGTATTTGAAGCTTGTAAAGCAATTGGAGCACACTTTAAGCTAATAAAATTTCGCACACTATGAAGCTAGACCAAGGAGATGTAGCCCAAGAGGGGTGAACTTATTCAATAAAATTCTTTGTATTGAGCTCTGTTATGTTTGTTTGTTGTGTTTATATTTTTTGTTGTTCAGTCATTTAAAATTATGCTTTTAAGTTTATGAAAAACACTAAATTTCACCAAGTAAATTGAATTAAAAATCACATGCTCATGGATAAACTCTTGATGAATAAGAAAACCAAAGAAAAGAGAATTTAATATCTAGAAATGACACTAGCACAACAATAACTATCAATCATTCTAGATCAAGTTGGTATCAGAGGATAGGGTTGCTTGCTTGTTTTTCTTGAAGGGTTTTATTAGTTGCAATTTTTGTGATGCTTAAAAGGTTGAGATTGCAGAGAGGATAAGGGAATCTATTGGTAGCTAGTCCTAAGATTAGGACAAGAAGGAAGAAGGATAAGAATGCATCATCCTCACCCAAAGGGACAGTCAAGGAAGTACTTGAAGCACCTCAAATTTCATCTCCATCATTTGAGATAGAAGAAGTGTAATTTGTACAACAGGCTGAAGTGATTGAAGAGGTACAAGCTGCAAAGATTGAGCTTGAATCCGGAGCAAAAATTTCAGGCTATGAAGAGACTCATAAACATTTTGAGGAGGAGGATGTTAAGAGAGACTTCAAAGAGATGAAAAGAGTGGTTAAATTCATGTATGAAGCATTCATTGCCAAAAAAGCTGGAGAGGGTTCAAAGCTTTCACATGGAGAAGGATGTTCAAATTGTAAGAAGGATGAAAAGAAGAGCTCAAAAGGAAGTGGAGGAAATCGACCTCCATCTCCACCATCCTCATCTTCCTCATCCTTATCAACATCTTCATATTCCACATACACCACAAAAACTCATAACCACACTCATTCCAATATCCCAAAAGGAAAGACTCCATTACTCAAATTGGACATCAAGTTTGAACTTCTCACATACAATGGAGAAGTTAATGCTGAGAAGATAGACAATTGGATTCATCAATTGGACGTATACTGCGGAATTCAAAATCTACAAGAGGAAAATATCAAGATCCAGTTGACTTCATTAAGGCTAGAAGGAGGAGCACTAGTTTGGTGGGAGGCAAAGACACAAGAGGAAATGTGAATCCATGGTAAGGTTTCACTTTCTTGGTTTGAATTCATTTATTCCATTAAAATACAGTTTTATCCATTAGCATATATGCAAAAATAAATTATGAGTTGGAAAAAATTTAGGCAGCTCAAAGGCCAAACTGTTCAAGAGTACACAGAATAGTTTAGAAATATAGCATTTTTGTTAGGAGTAAACTTGAATTCTCAAGACACACTCTTGAAATACATAGGATGTTTACATTCCTATTTGAAGCATACTATCCTTATTTTTAACCCAGGTAATTTAGATGAAGTTTGTGTACAATCCTCACAGTTGGAGAGAAGGGGAAAACAAAACATAGAGGAGAAAGGTGAAAGTGAGGGTAAGAGAAAAGAGAAGGAAGGAAAATGGAAGGGAAAGAAGATGAAAGTATCAAGAAATAGAAGGAAAAACTCACATGCAAAAAATCTTCAAAGACTAGCCCTGATGAAGACCACTATTGGAAACTTCATCCAGAATTTAAACCAGATAGATTGAAATCCAAAGAGAAAGGAAAAACGGTTGCTATAGCTGAAAAAAACTTAGGGTCAGATTTAGGAGATGAGACAAAAATTGTTGTTATGGGTTTGAAAGGGAAACATGTTGAAAGTACTAGTTCCTCAAACAGTCACATCAACACTCGAAATGAACACACAAGAGAATAATTTTTCCATGTTAGAGAAATTTCTAATTATAAAAAGATTGATGCATTATTCGATATGGGATCAAAATCAAACCTGAATTCAGAAGTTTTTGCAAAAATATTAACCTTGAAACTGTGGCACATCATAAACCATACCCTTTGGGATGGATAGTTAAGAATGTTAATTTACAGGTTACAAGGAAATGCATTTTTATATTTTCTATTACTTCAAACTTTGTTGATGAAATCGAGTTAGATGTAATTCCACTTGAAATTTTTGGGATTATCTCGGGAATCCCATATTTATATGATAGGAAAGAGGTGTTTTATCTCCATGAGAGAAAATATCATTTCCTTAAGGATGGAGTGGAGTATGTTGTCAGAGATCATTGTAAGAAACTGAATACTTCTTTAGTTAATGCAGGGAAAATGAAGAGGCTAGTCAATGCAAGCCAAAAATTGACATTGATGATGATAAAAAAAAATATGTTTTTCATAACACTTTTCAAACAAATTTTGATATGTGTAATGAGTTTTTTTTATATTGATAACAAGTTGTCTTCAAAAGAAGGTGAAAAACATTTGCAACAGTCAACATTGATGTTGAACGATGTTGAAAACAAGGTGTTGGTGCAACAGGTTGAAAAGGTCAAAGAGAAGACAAAGAAGCTTGGCAAAGAAGGCATAGGATTCACAAATTTTCATTGCTGGTTTCCAAAAGGCACATTACAATGGCGAAGATACTTGGTCAAGATTCAACACAAGTTCAAGGCAAAAGCATCTAAAAATCGCCATAGAGACAAAGTGCAAGGTGATAAAGATTCCAAGTTTCCTTTGATTTTTGACCAAGGTAGAAACAAGATGTTTTCTACAAAATTAGATTGATGTTCTGCAAATTCAGTAATATTGCACCATGACAGTGTCAAAGACAACAATATATGGTCGTGAGAATCAAGAAAAAAATTTGACTTCTTATGAAAATCTCCAAATGATGAAATTAGGAAAATTTCAATGGATAAAGACTGGAAGAGTGAGGGAACAGTCACCTCATCTTCATAATCAGTAACCAAGAGATATTTTAGGGTGAAAAAGGCTTGTAGTTGGGAGGAATGATGAGGGATCAATATTTTAGCTAAAAATTCAAAATGCTCAGAAATATTTTAGACCTGAATGACCACATAAAGTTTGTCACGAGGATTCCAACACAACTCTTGTCATCAAAATCTGAGTTCATATGAGTAACTTATGGCCCGCTGTTCACTTTCCAAAATATGTAAAAAAAATTAGAACAGGTACATGGATGATGTCGCAATCCAGTCAGCAAAAATGAATCTTCATGAATATTATTTAGATTTCTTCCAATGAGGCTATGACAAGTGGCATTTTATAATTCGCTAGTTTAATCTATGCGGGTGAAATATCCCTAATGGTTCTAAGATGGAATTGTACACACACACACACACACACACACACACACACACACACACACACACACACACACACACATATATATATATATATATATATATATATATATATATGTGTGTATGTATATGTTAAATTTCAAATTGCTATCCGCGTATACCAAAGTTAAACATTAATCGAAATAATATGGTTCGATATATATCAAATATCATATTGGTTCGTTCATTATGAATATAAGCCAAGGTTTCAATGGAATTAAAACTTTGCCAAAGGTCAGTTGTGTAATATGTTCCACGCATATAATCCCAAAGGTTCGATTTATGGTGGTAAAAGGTATGGGGAAGGTTCGGGGTCGGGTTTTGAACCCAGGACCTCAGACCCATAAAGTTGTTGCTTCACCAATATACTACTTGTATGAGACTTGATATGGATGCCTACATGTCAGTATTTGACCTTTTAATTCCACACCAATGGATGGAGGAGGGGGCCAGCCCAAAGGCTAGCCCCCTATCCCATGTGTACATACACCAAGAACGAGGGCCTCCAAAAAAAAATCCAACTTAAATTGTAATTAAGTTAAGCCATGATTATTAATGTATTAATCTGTGCTTATGGTAATTAAAACATAACTAATATCCATTAAAGAAAATCTACGCTTAGAGCGCTAACCCACTTATCTTAATGTTAAGGGCCAATTAATCTAGCGTAATTTTAAGGGAGCGCACCAAACTTGGCGACATTACTATATTAAGTATTTTAACTAGCAGCCTTCCAAAAGTGGTGGAGAAATTGGGGGAAATAAAAAAATTTCCATAACTGAGGCAATTTTCGCCCAAACAGAGCTCAGAAAGAGGAATTATTAGCTAATTGACATGCTAGGAACTCAATGAAGTAGGTTGCAGAGGCAGAAGAGGTCATCTACAAGTTTCTTTGTGCATTTGGATATTTTTGAAGCCTAGGGCCACCCGGTGTTTGAGGCATTTCGAGAGCATCCAGAATTCAAATTGAGCAAAAAAATAGTCATTTATGGTAGATTTGATGTTTTCAACTCATTGAAATAAGTTCCAATAGCATTTGAAGCTTGTAATAGAAATTTGAGCACACTTGAAACTAATACAAAGCTTGACACTATGAATTTGGACCAAGCAGATGTAGCCCAAGAGGGGTGAACTCCTTCAACAAAATTCTATGTATTGAGCACTGTTATGTGGGTTTGCTGTGTTTATATTTTTTGTTGTTCAATAATTTAAAATTATTCTTTTAAGTTTATGACAAACACTAAATTTCACTAATTAAATTGAATTTACAATCACATGTTCATGGAAAAACTATTGATGAATAAGAAAACCAAAGAAAAGAGAATTTTATATCTGGAAATGATACTAGCACAACAATAACTAGCAACCATTTTAAATCATGAATACATGGGATGCATGATCATACAGGAATTTATTTCTTCTGCTTGTACAATCTTCTTCTAAAGTTGGTCAAATGACTGATTATACACATCCATCACCTTATCATTATCAAGGGGAACTACATCCCCTTCCTTGCTCAAGGCTAGATCCACAGCTCGAGGTGGTGTAGTCCAGTTGGTGACCCGTGGTGTGCTAGGCATCAAGTCCACATCTTCATCTTGCGACTATGGTCCCAACTCCATGTCCACAACTTCAATCAAATGCTCAATCTCTTGAGCAAGCTCCCATTCCTGCATTTCATTTCTCATTTCTCCTATTGGTTTAACTTGTATTTCCTCTGTCACCTATAAGGGTGTTGTCCTTCTTCTTGCTTCTGCTTCTCCTCTAGTTATATTCTTCTTAACTCTTATTCTTCCCTTAGCTCTTCTTATGCTTTCTACGATCTTAGTTCTTCTTCCTTGAGATTTTATTCTCTCTCTTTATATGATATGATATTTGATTTATTTTCCTCCTCTTTACTTCTATTTCCAAAGCTTCTTGCTTAAGGATAGTATCTGGTTGCATCTTCCAGATTTTTTCCTCCTCTGCACTGTTAGTTACCTTCCTCTTTCCCTTATCTTGTATCTAGTTGTTGTCTTCTGTTGCTGTCTATTCCAAAAAAAAATCCATCTAAGGGATATCTTGAGAAATACCAGCTATACTGATTGGATCATGGGATTTAGAGAATTTATATAAATTCTTCCATGGTTCCTCTTCCAGCCACCATAAAGTCTCGCTAACCAAGTTGTACTAGATTTCTGTATCGTAGTCCTTGCAAAATCCCATCGGATCATATAGATTGAAGTATTTTATACTGAATCAGAGCTTTACTATGGCTTTTGATTTGATATCTGCAGCTTTTAGATTCTTAATCTCATACAATATGATCTACAAAGGAAGAGTGGGCCATGGTTCCTTCTTCATCCTATGTAGTGCTCCTAAAAACCCTTTGGCGATATAATAAGATACTTCTTGTCTGAAAAGTTTGTCGATGGCATATATTGGAAAAGTTAGAGGAACTTTCACCCTAAAAGTGGTCTCCTAAGGAAAAATAATGAAATAATGGTTAAAATAATAAAACAAGAGATAAATTTTGGTGGGAAAAGATGGAAACATTTTTTCACAATTGTACTTTTGGCTTATCTCCTTATAGGTTTACTCAATTTTTAAGTGTAGACACTTGTTGGAATTGGAATGAAATTACACATCCAATGAGTACCCATTATGCATACTTTTTAGAAGTTCCACGCTAATAAAAAATAAATATACATTGAAGAAGTGTGTTGAACACATTTTTTTTAATGTATCTTCTTTTCCAATGCCTACCTGTATTTCACAACCTGTATAGTTTTGATAAGATGGAGGAGATTCCTATAACATAACTCTTTTATATGCTTCTTCCAGGTAATTAATAACAAATTTTTCTTTTACTTCAATCTTGAATATTTTGAATTTCTTTTTAGAACTTGTTAACTGCATGGAAAATTTGGGTTATCAAGCCTTGTAAGGAAGGTTACACTTTACTTAACCTATTATTTTTTTTACGACGCTTAGTTACCTGGTTCCTTATTTGCATCCATCCTCCATAGGTAATATCAACCTTGATTAATATGTGTTAATTCTGGTATAAAATTTTTTAATCTCATATCTAGCCTAATTCGTTCTTTGTCACTTTGGTTTGCCGGTAATCATCGCTTTCTTTTCGAGTTGCCAGTTAACCCTCCTACTATGTTTGATATCTTTTCTCTTGCTTTTTCATTATGTCAGCTTGGTCACATTAACCATGTATTCCTAAAGATTTATGGGTTTGGTTAGAGCTAGCCCTGAGATATTAATTATGATGAGTTGTTACTCTTGTGTTAGGCATTTTATGTGCTAGGGTTCATGGTTTTCCTTTAGCTTGACATATTTATTAATACGATGATTTATTGAGGCGAAAAACATATTTCGCCTCTTGTAAGACAGGGAGATAATTGAATGAGAACATATAAATAATCCTGAAATTGTTTTCTAGAAAGACAATCTATTCCAACTGAGCATTTTCTTTTATTTTTCTTTAGAGAAAAGATTCAGTTTCCAAATAGTGATAATGTATGTATATGTAATCAAAAGTATTGAGAGTTCATACTCAAGATTATATTTTTTTTTCCTTTTATAATTGAGTTGGCACACATATGTATCATATTTTAGGATAATCTTCCTCCACACTCAGAGTTATGACGTTTTGGAAATCTCAGAGCATGTTTCTCTGTTAAAGTTATGATTATCCTTCTTTCCCTAAATTCAATAGTATAATTTTTATAAAATGGAGTATTATATAAAATAGATATTATCTATCATGAAGTTAATGTATGTACCAAAATGACTACTATTACTACATTTTTGGTGGTTTAAATTTAATAGAGCATTTTCATTGTTTTGAACTGGATATTTGATATCACTATATATTCAGTACACACCATTTGATGTTGGTTGATTAGACCCTTTCTATTCATATCTTGGCTTAAGTATATTTACATATGTATGTTGATATCAGTTGATGCACTCTATCATATTATATGCACTAAAAAATATGTTCTCTTTTGTATAATGATTTCCATGATTTCATGTTACCATGTATGTCTCCAATTATTCACATAACTTTGTCTAGAATAATTTAACTATGAGCTCTAGTTGAAATTGAAGTTTATTGTACCCAGTTATTTATCGGTATATATTTGATATATACTGCACTTATTTATGTCATACCCTCATGGTTCCTTACAATGATTATCACCTAAAAAGTGAAATCTGCACCGAGGTTCGCAACATTAGTTAGGATGTATTTACTTGCAGTTTAACATGATTATTATTTATATCTTTACAATGGAAAAATATATATAAAAAGATAAAATATTCCTCTGCTTCTACCCATTTCAGCTGACCGACACCTATTCCATACCAGGCATAAATTTCTCATCTGATTTTAGGTTTACATAGCAGTCTTCATCGTTCAGCCATAACACTTTTTCCCTTTATAGAATGTAAACTAATTCTCCTTACAAAATACTATGTACATATTCTAGAATGAACATAACTCCTTTAGTCATAATATCATTTGTATATCAATTCCTTTACTTTCGTTCCAGTACTGGTACACTAGTGACTTTCCCCACTGTTTCAGTTTTACTTTAGCTATACCTATATCACTCTTCCCCATGGTTGCAATTGATGTTAAGAAGAGCACTACTTGTCTTTATGGTTCCAACAATTATATTCTAAAATTTCATTTCAGGAGTTTTCTACCCTTTCGCCCAAAACTTTGTTATACCATCCATGGTAAGTTTTCCTCATAATCAGGCATTTCTGGAAATCCCAATTAAATAATTACCAAAAGGATGAAGAAATCTATAGATATACCAAGGCCTTGGGATCCTATCGTAATCTAAGCAATAATTTTCTTCGATATAGGTCCTTATTTCCACCTATTCATGATTTAGTTAGTCTTCTAGGAAATAGGTTATTAGATTTAGGTATAGGATTCAGATGCCCAACCCAATCATATATCAATTAATTGACCTCCATGGCTGACTAAAGTAAGAGTATATATACACTCTAGTTCCATGATACAATAAGAAAAAATCTATTCATTGAATCGAAGCTTGTACATTCGACCTATATCATTTAAATAAGAATAGAGTAAATGAATATGCTCCATATTTTGTAATATGCATAAGAATTAGTAAACTCACATCTAGAATTTTTATAAGGAACCAAATTGATAGCATTTTTCATCTGTATCTAGTAGACCCCACTCATGCAATATCCAACTATATAAATATAAGTGTAGCTTCTGTAAAGAAATGAATTAATAATATAATAATTCAAAATAGCTTTATTTTTTCCTCAAATCATTTTAGAAGGGATATCAAAAACCCAAATGCATATAACCACAAGAATTCAGAAATGCACACATACCACAATTCCTTTCGAATGGAGGAATTTAAATCACAATCAATAAGATCACCAACAAGGTACTTGGAAATTCAGACATACTGTCCAGCCATCCTAAAATGGTTTCCTCTAGTTCACCCCTGAGCTGAGAATTTTCTTACTAAGAACCAAATCCCTGTCGTTTATTAATTCAATAAGTATTTAATACATTTCTTTCATGATAATGTTTCCTTTAGCGGCGTTGTGCTTTTGTGGATATTTTTATACACTTTCCTATTCTTTTCCCATGATTTCTGATAAAATCTCACCTTTATCTCTCACGTCACTTTTATGTTTATCCAAGCTTATCATCTTTCTTCAGCTAAGCAATTTAATGGATCTTTCTCTCCCATCCATTAATCTTATCTAGAATTTCATCTAGAATTCATATCATGAAAGAATATTTCAATATCATTTTCCCAATGAGATATTTGTTTACACTTATTTGGAAATAAATATCATTTTCCACATGTCTCATTTTGAGTACTTACATTCCATTCATTTAATAAATTGTTTCTTTACATAATTATTCCAATATTTTTCATGAATTTTCCGCCATTTTATCCAATGTAATCCACTCTAATCAAATGAGTACTAAAGGAACAAAGGGATATTACAATCATGGTCAATCATCGTAAACCCTTGTTTATAATATTAAGCTTAGGGTTTATCATCATAGGTTTTGATATTAATCCTAGGGTTTAATTTTATTCCCTTCGGTTTATAATCCCTCGGGTTTTTAATATTAATCCAAAGGGTTTATTAATCCACTGGTTTTATAATATTGTTACTAAGGTTTCTAATATAAATAATAGGGTTTAATATTAAGCATAGGGAACTTATAATATTAATTTTAGATTTTAATATCAATCCTAGGGTTTAATGTTATTCCCTTGAGTTTATAATATTGATCTCTTTTTTTTATAATATTAATCCCTTGGGTTTGTGAAAAATATTGTATTATTATGAAAATCAACCATGGAAAACCATGGTTAACCATGATCAACCACAGTTGCATATTGTGATAAATATTTTCTCAATATTTATCCATATGAAAATCAATCATGGGAAACCATGGTCAATAATGGTAAGCCATGTTCAACCATGTAAGTTTTGTTACATTACAAAACTTGGGTTTAATAGTAGATTTATAATATCAGGGTCTTCTCATATTGAGTTTATAATAGTAAATTTTAATATTGAGTTTGATATAAATATTAAAATTAGGTTTACAACATTAGGTTGGTCTTGTTTTTCATATTATTCTCAATCATGGTTATCCATGTTTCAACATCACATTGTGACAAATATTATCTCAATATGAAAATACATCATGGTCAATCATGGTCATCAATGCTCAACCATGCTCAATAATGGTCAACCATGGTCAACCATGGTCAACCATGGCCAATCCCTTTGGTTTTTAATATTAATCCCTGTCATTTAATATTATTCCCTTTGGTTTATAATCCATTGGGTTTATAATATTTATACCTTGTATTTATACTATTAATCCCTTGGGTTTATAATATTAACCGTTGGGATTTATAGTATTAATCCCTTGGGTTTATAATATTAATCCTAAGTTTTCTAATATAAATATTACTTTTTATATTTGTAGGGTTAAATAATAATCCTAGGGTTTAATGTTATTACAAGGGGTTTATAATCCACAGGGATTTTAATATTAATCTAATGGGTTTATTAATATCTTGGATTTATAATATTGATCCTAGGGTTTTTAATATTAATCATAAAGTTTATATTCCTAGCATTTAGTATTAACGCTTTGGCTTATAATATTAAAATTGGACTTTAATATTAATCCATTCAGTTTATAACCCATTAGGCTTATAATATTAATGCCTTGGGTTTACTAATTTTAGGTTTTATTTTGATATGGTTTAATATAAATCATAAGTTTAATGTTATTCTCTTAGGTTTATAATCTAATGGGTTCATAGTATTAATCCAGTAGGTTTTTAATATTAATCCTTTGGGTTTATCAACTCCTTGTGTTTGTAATATTAATTCCATGAGTTTAATGTTATTCCTCTTGGTTTATAATCCATTGCATTTCTAATATTAATCCCCTAGCTTTATTAATCCCTTGAATTTATAGTATTAACCATGTAAACTTATTTTCTCAACATTATTGCATTATTTTCATATAATAATAATTATTAGAAATTATCATTATACTTGTTGTAGTTATGATCATATCTATAATATAATGATAATAATATTTTATAATATAATTATTTTTATTATACTATTATTATAATTATATATTTATTAATATAAATATTAATATTAATAATAAATCCATATCATTGACACATCTGCGTATAGCAACCACATTTAATAATGTAGTTGTGTATGTGATTGATATACACCTATCAACTTATATTAACCATATTTATTAATTTGGTTGTGCGAGAATTAATAATGAAATCAAGATTTAAATAAAAATAAATAAAACTTGAAAACTATAATAATGGCTAGGAGCATAAGAAAAAATGGGGGCATAATGGCAAGCTAAGGAAAGAAGGAAGAACATGATAGAAATTGAATGAAGATGAAGTAATGGGTTGAATTTTTTCACTTGTGATGTCAACCATACTTTTCATAAAATAAATATATATGAAATATAAGAAATTAACAATGATCCTAACATTCAGAACTACTTTAAATTAAAATTAAAACAAAATTAATATTCAAATGAGTCGAGGATGATGTCTATTAAAATTACCACAAAACAATAGTAAGAAGGTGGTCAATATTGTAAATAATATATATATATATATATATATATATATATATATATATATATATATATAGAGAGAGAGAGAGAGAGAGAGAGAGAGAGAGAGAGAGAGAGAGAGAGAGAGAGAGTTCTTGGTGGCCTCAACCCGCCCAAAGGAAACCATTTCTGTTGGCCACCTCAATGAGTTATAAGCCAACCAAAATTTAAAATGTTTGATTTTGTCTTTATAGGACTTATATACTATGATATCTACTATCCATTTAAACATACTAATATAAAAAAAATATCTATTCGACCACATTATATACCCAGAAACAAAATTATGCAGTACGCCATGCAGCTATTCATAAGATGATTCAATCAGTGTCGAGTCTTTACCACTCGACCAGGGCATGTCCACTTGATGAAAATTCTAGAGTAGCCTTTCAATTTGACTGAGATACACATTTTTATGGTGAATATCGATCTAAATGGCTTGAATATCTTAGTGAATCTCTGCAAAACTCAATTTTTCCTTTGGATTTCCTCTCGCTTCCTATACTGATATAATGACCTTTTCCATGAGGCATTTCATGGAGAATTATAGGTGTACTAACTGTTTGAATAGAGTTAGATGACCTCCAGTGTTTCCTGGGTCTGTCTCCATAGGTTCCATTTCTTCATTCAAAATTTTTGTATCCACCTTTGTGTTAAGATATTTCTCCCATATAGAAATCATAGACTTAACTTGAGCCGAGGTATCGAAGCCATATGCATGCAATAGATTTTTCATATTTTCTTGCTATGTTTTCCTTCCCCTGTTGCACTAAGGGTTTCTTTTTGAAGCTCCCTTTGCCTTTCCTTTCTCTCCCGTAGGCTTACCACCTCGTCCTCCATTTCCTTTACCTAGTTTTTCCTTAACCATTTTCCTCTTTCTCGGACCACCAAGCAACTGTGAATCCACTTGAATCAGAACCTGAGTTATCACCCTTCATGTAGAAGAGAGAGAGATATACAGTCTAGGTAGACCTGTAATATCAAAACAAATAATGTTGTTAATCCCTCTTGGCCATATCCAAATTCTTCTCTAGACTTTCACCCAATTTGGCTCACATTCGACCACCACCCTGATGTAGCAACTGATCAGGTTATGGGTAGTTTCAGTTCTCAAAAACCTTATACAAGAGTGTTCCAACCCTTGTTTGGTCTAAAGAAACTGCAAGAACCACACGTTGATCCAAAAGGAACCACAAAACCACCCCTGGTTAGTCTTAAAAAACCACAGAAATCGCCCTTCACCCAGCGAGCCATATGAAACCATAGTTTGGAAAATTTCTAGACTCCATTAATCAATTTTTAGACAATAATAACATTGTAAGACAAATACATGCCCATTTGGGCTAGTAATTGACTATACAATAGGGAAAAAGATACAACATGGTTCAACACAACCAAACTATTCATTGTTTCAGCAATCAAATGGAGCAATTTCGGTGAAATCTTCAATTTATTCTGAAATAGAACCCCGATTATCGCTATCAAATGAGCCTGAGATACATACTCGGATCGTTGTATCTTAGTAAATAATAATAATATTCATGTAAATAATATATGAATATTTCCATCAGTTCTAACGATTTTCTATTGTTAAATCAAATAGTTAGTTTTTGTGGGTGATTCTAAATCATTACAATAAGAAGGTGCTTCATAATTTGCATGAGTTCAAGTGGTTTTGAGAAAATTCCAATTCATAACCATTAATCACACGAAGAGATTTTTCTCCATTTTTTTTGTTTTGAATCATATTTCTAATGCATGCTAATATGGAGGAGGTAATATGAAAGTGAGGCAGCTAGAATTACATGTATTTTCATGAATTTGTTGAATTACATAATCTTGTTGTTCTCTCAATGGCACTTGTATTTTTTTCGTCCTTTATTTATTCATTTCTCTCACTTCCTTTGTGCCTTGCACTCTCTCTCTTTCTGAAGATCACAATTCCAATTTCCCATGTTTGTTGTGAATTCTTTTGTAATTTCCATGGTTTGTTATAATTTCATGAACTAATGTTTGTTGTTATTTTTCTATTTATTGAATTTTTTACTTTCTAATGTTTCTTTTTTTGGGGGGTGACAACAAGAGCTTGATAGAGAAGTTCATTAACCATGTAAATGGCTCAATTGAGGAATTATTAGACCCTTGATTGAGCTATTTGAATTATATATTTCTAGCATGAGGTCCTTAAGAAAACATATTTAACACATTTTATGTAGATTCCTCTACAATGCCATTTTGTATGCTGGCATACTTAATGTAGAATCTGTCTTTTAGTGACAAAGTTGATCATATTGGATTTGTGAAGGAATCCTCTATCCAATGGCATATGAGATTTACATTTTTGAATTCATATGATATTTTTCATCTAATTTATTTTAATCATAATGCTCGAAAATGTTTTGAACAATTTCAAAGCCACTCATTAAAAAAATCAATAACATTAAATATATAAAAAAATAAAAATAAAAAATCATAAAATACCATTCTCTTCATTTACGAGTCCTCTTCAAAAGGGAACTCTTGGTTTTTGAATTTTTTTAAATAGAATAAAAAACCTTACGTAAAAAATGAAATTGAGATATTAATTCTCCAAATTTGAAAAATAACAAAAAATATAATTTTGAATAGAAAATTAAAGTTTCAATATGCATACCCTAATTATCTCCATGTAGATAATGGTCATGTATATATTTTTTATAAATTACACATTTTAGAGTAATTTATGCTACTTGAACACAAATATACTTGTTAAGATGTAAGAAAATGTGTAAGGAGAAGGATTTCATTTAATGGAAAATTGACAGATTATATGATACAAATTCTTTGAAAAAAAGATTATTAGAAAACCAACATAATTCTCCACAAATTGTCTTTTTACTCCACATCAAAATTCACAGTGTTTATATGAATTTTGAGGGCTTAAATTCGGTAAAAAAGTAAAATTTTGAAATTTCATATGCCCACCCTTCTAAAAACACTTATCGAGGAATTCATGTTAATCCCATAATTCAATTTCTTTTAAAAATAGATTCTTACTCTTGAAATCCTTTATTGCCTCCTTGTTAATTATTCCCATTCATAACTTCTTCACTCACTTGATATCATATGTTTATTTGGTATATCATGACCCCCTGTAACCCCTTACTATATTTTACATTAAACCATGGACCCTTTTTTATCACAAAGATATTTGACCAAGTTGATGTCCACTATAGGACTTCGGTAGATTCCCACAGTGAAAAACCCTCTAAGTGTATTCACTTTTTGAACTGTCATCTTAAAATACGTTTATAATCAATATATCAAGTAAATGTGTAACATGATATATGACCATTTCTCACTTATTTATGGTATCTTTTCACTTCAAACTCCTGTTCTAGAGTATTTATCAACCTTCGACGTAGAGGGACTCTAGCGATCCATAGGCATTGACCCAACATTAATTTTCTTTGACCAACTATTATATTCAAGGTTTAAATCAATGTTTTAAAGGAATAATGTTATTAAACAAATTTTAGTGTAAATTTTTTATTTCGATCTCTTATTGCAGGAAAAAGGGCATGATTTTCTCGATTTTTATTAAAAATTTCGATAGTAAATTTTAAAGTTGAAATCAATATTAGTTTAATGCTATTTTAATGCTAGAATTACTTCAAAATAAACTTAATGTCGAAAGGAACTTGTACACCCATGCATATCCAAAGTTTTTAAATTTCCATGCTCGAAACTACCACAACAGACCACATGTCATTCTTCTTTACGCATGCCATTCTTCTTACCACTTGCTTGTCACCTCTTCTATGCTCCTACCCCCTTTTCAAGTTCATTCCATCACCTTGCTACCCCCTCTTCAATCCCACTCTTTAATCCTTAAATCTATTCAATCCATTACAGGGAATTTTCCCCGTCTTCAATCCACCACAAAGAATTTTTCAAAAAACCTGCATACTTGCAACAAAATTTTGTAGAAAACTGACATAAAAAATGTTACAGAAAATGTCATTTTCATGTTAGTCATTTTCATTTTAGTGGAAAAATGCAGACAAGTGAACGAAAAAAAGGTAACAACTTCACCCTCCTAGCCAACTACTCCAATCAGGTATGATATATTGTTCACTTCTTCAATTAGGTACGATATTATGTTCATTGTTGTTTGTTGTTATGAAGGGATAGGAAAAAAACTAAAACTCAATTAATAGTACATTATTCCATTCATCCACCGCCTCATAAAGTATTTCATTTGAAATGAGACCTTCAATATTTTTCATTTCATCATAATAAATTCTTTGCTAAGAAGGAATGTAAGGAATATAACAAAAATAATTTAAATCTTCTTATTCCTTAAGAAAAACACACAGGAATTTAACTGACTATTATTAATTTCGAAAAAAACATACAAGAATTTAATTGAACATCATTAATTTCGATTTAAAGAACTGCAACATTGAACAATATCAATTTAAGCATCACTGAAATTCTCAACATTCGAAACAAAGAATATTTCAGTTCGTTCTCCAAAAGTACATTGAGGGTTGGCACAATTTGAACTTCAACAACACCTGGATCTATAATATCATCGGTTTGAAGGGCCAACATTCCCTCATCACCAGAGACAGATACAATTTCACAAGTTCCTCGGCTACTTTCCTCGTCTTTCTTGTTGTCTTCTTCATCCTGTTGAGAAGTAAAACTTCCTTTCTTTCTGTATGGAAGACAATATTCTAAAACATGAAGCTAATTAAAAGAAATGAATGATAAGTATAGGTGCATAATTATCAAATAAAACCAAAACAACATACATTTGAAATGTGCCCATCTTGTAGTTCTTGAATTAATACAGCTACTATTTTATTTGAAATGTGCCAATCTTGTAGTTCTTGAATTAATACAGGTATTCTTTTACTAAATTAATACAGATATTGTTTTACTCCGCTAGTGCAACCAATAAAATTATATTTGAAATGTTTCTTTTGTATCTGAAATTTAAAACTTTCAACTTACATGAATGGTAAACTATTTACATGAATGGTAAACTAGAAGAAAATTTCAGATTAATTTTAAACCTTTCAATTTACACGAATAGTAAAATAGAGTAAAATTGAAAATTTTAGATAATTTGGACAAGTAATTCATTTATAATTCAATTTTAGATAAGTTGGACAAGTAATTCAAATATATTGACACTATATGCAATTTTTTCTTCTAAATACATTGGACAAGTAATTCAAATATATTCAAGAAATCTGCAAATGTTGCCTGGATATAGCATCTAACCAAGGAACTTCACATGTAAAATTCACCCTTTTTTCCTTTCAACGGAATCGGGCCCCCACAACCTTGCATGCTTCTACCATGTCGGCCTTCAGAGGCCCAACCCACTAAAAAAGAGCAATTCTCTTCCAACTTTATCACTTCATTGTCCTTCTGGTGTTCGACTTCTGACTGGTTCATGTTTGACTCTTAAATTTTTCAGTCCAATGAATCTTTCAAAGAAAAAATGATCTTGTTTATTACCAAAATCGAGACCCTAAAGGTTAATGAACTGAAATGGCTTCACAAGCAGGTAGGAAAAACAAGTGTTGGTTAAGTACCATGCAACTTCCTTTCTCTTTTTGGCTATTTCCCAGGCGGGTAGGTTCTCCTGGTGGACATCAGGTTAACTCAAGTTAACTACAGGTGTGATTGGGGAACATGGGGAGCATCATCAATATTATAAATCCAATCCAATAAATCATTAACATTACCTTTAGACTTTCCATTGGACAAATTGGATCATCCGAAGGGATTTACTTACTACAGTCAGACCCTGGTTATTGGATGGAAGGCTTGGGCTTTATAATGATGAGAACGAAGCATTATGTTCGTCTCTTATGCCTTGGGTTTTCCAATTTCTCGATTTTTCTGCCTTTATTCAGCCTTTTTTCTCCGGATAAAACTAGCCTGGGATCTCTAGATGCCCAAGCTAGAGCAGCCCAACCAAGGTATGAAGAGAGCAAGACGCGAAGGCAGATTCCCAAATGAGCATAAGTAATAGCAACTCATTACACCTCGTTGCATGAGCTAGTGTCACTTGAAAATTCCATTCTATACGTGTTTCTCTAATAGAATGGCTAATTGCATGACAAACATATGTATTAGAGTTTAATACTTTGGCACTATTTTTGGCTATATTTTCCAAGTATAAATTAATTAAATTTCTTTGATTAAAAACATTAATTTAAATATTAATTAATTTCGAAAAACTATGTAACTATTAATACAAGTATTTTCACAATTTACCAATGTTTACGAATACTCTCCTATCACATCTTACCAATATTTACCGGTCCTATCCAAACTCCTATCTACAGCTTTGTTCTTTGTTTCTTCCTGTATTTGTAATTTCTAGATCCATAATCATTGAATAAGGCCAAAAATGAAACCTATGAATCTGTGACTATCTTATGAAAAGCGACAATTACAATTGCAAAATAGGAACCTATGAATCTGTGACTATCTTATGAAAAGCGACAATTGTAATTGCAAAATAGGAAAGCGAGCATCCAACACCTCATTATGCTCCAGTTGATTATTTATGAACAATTTTTTTCATGACATAGCAGCGGGGTAACATAGAATTGATAAAAGAATTATATATGAACTAAGACTTGTTGAACTCTATAAGTTTATTCTGCGTGCATTGTTGACACTATATTTATTGAAAATAATTTGGTGTTAGGAAAAAAATATTATTTTATTATGGAAGTGATTATGCTCCAGTTGATTATTTATCAACAACTCTTTTCATGACATAGCAGCGGGGTAACATATAAATGATAGAAGAATTATATACGAACTAAGACTTGTTGAACTCTATAAGTTTATTCTGCGTGCATTGTTGACACTATGTTCATTGAAAATAATTTAGTGTTAGGAAAAAAACATTATTTTCTTATGGAAGTGATTGAGTTCGTAATTCTTGTGTGAACATAGAGAAGCATGTTTTAGTTGATGAGATCACATGGAACCACATCCACATGCATACCACATGGAATATGAACGCGTCATTAATTTTTTTTAAAGCGACCTTGTGATATTTTTGTAAATATTCATAGGTTATTAGCACTCTTTAAAAAATGCATACCACATGGAATATGAACGCGTCATTATTTTTTTTTAAAGCGACCCTGTGATATTTTTGTAAATATTCATAGGTTATTAGCACTCTTTCAAATATGTTCAAAGAAGAGTCACCATGCCACCAATGTTGGATCTGAAATCGACAGTTTCGCTATAATCATAAATATTGACCAATTAATTATTTAAATATAAATTTCTTATATTATATATTTTTAAAATTATATTAACTAATTAGTTATTTAAATATGTCTTTCACTTTATACATAACTTCCAAAATTGAAAAAAATGCTTTTTTTAAAGTTATGTAGGCTTTTATTTTCTTACTTCTCATATATCAGACTTTTCACCTTTATATAAAACTTTCATCCTTAAATGCTTTTTTTTTAAAAGTTATGTAGCCTTTTATTTTCTCTACTTCCCATATATATCAAACTTTTCTCCTTTATATAGAATTTTCATCTTTTATATAGATTAACTTTCCTCCTTTATAGAGAAATCTATATAAAGTAATAAGAAAAAACTTATTATTTATAAGAAAAAACATATTATTTATGCTATAAACTTTCGCTCTTTTTCTCTTTTATATAATGCTTTACTCGTTTATATAGAAATCTATATAAAGTTTCATTATTAACAACTATTTCAATAGTCAATATATTCAATGTTTTCGTAATTTCTAAATAAGGTAATAAGAAAATTCATATTTACACTATGAACAACCATTTCAACAATCAACACATTCAATGTTTACTCCTTTATATAAAAATCTAGATAAAGTTACACTATAAACAATTATTTCAATAGTTAAAAGATTCAATGTTTTCGTAATTTCTATATGAAGTAATAAGAAAAATCATATTTACACTTTAAACGACTATTTCAACAAAGAAAAAGCATATTTACACTATAAACAACTATTTCAACGATCAACACATTCAATGTATTAGTAATTTTCCATAATTTTCCTATGTTTAACCCCTTGCTGCCTCACTTGTTTATAAAGAACTTTATTAAACATTAAAACAAATATAAAAACTCTTCCAAAAACTTTATTAGATATTAAAACAAATATAAACACTCTCTCAACCCTAAAGATTTGCATGCAATGATATGCCAAATATTTCCCATTACCTTTATATCCCTATCATAATACCAATCTATAATCTAGCTACTTTTAGTTGATAATTTATTCCTATTGGAGACCCAACTTCGCTAGTTGTTAACTCTGTCTATCACAAAGTCCATTCTGCTCACAAAGTCCTTTCTTCTTTGGCTAGTACTTTGACTACTACTGGAAGGACAACCCTTGTTTATATATAATATTAACATGTTACGAGTTCTTGTTCTTTTTATTTCAATGGAAACAATGAATGTTGTTGTTTCTAACCATTGCAACAATTTATTACATATATTTTGTTAGGCTTAGTACATACTTGATTGATATCATTCCATTATGATTATATTTCCATACTTCCAAATTATTATGTTCATTGAACTATATATTCTTCATGTCTAAGAATATTCCATTAACTATTTTGTTTGGAGATATAAACGGTTTTGAAATAAAAATTTATGCATTTCCAATTTTTTTCTAATGTTTCAACTGTTATAATCAAGTCATAATATGTATAGATTGTTATTTTAATTACAGTCAAACTTTTGTTTTTGAGTTCCTACTTTGTATACATTCTTTAGTATATTATGGAACAAAATTTGATTTCATCATGTCATCACATTTAATATTTTCAAAATGTTTACTCAAATATTCTCTCAACACTACATAATGTTAACAACTATTTTCTGCTTACCTAATTTTTCATTATTCCATTCTCTTTCAAGGTATTATTTGATAGTTAGAATAGTACACATGAGTAGTTTTAGTTATATATATATATATATATATGACTACTTCTTACGCACATAAATTTCCTCATGTCCTTGGGTACTATTACGTGTTTCCATACTGACCATCAAGTTTTCTAGATCATCTATAAAATTATACATTTATAACCAATTTAGATCCTATACTTCTGCACTAGGTTTCATGAAATTTCACTTATTTACACAACTATTTTCCAGATAAATCCTTAACAACCTTTTACATAGTTTTTTTTTGTGAATTTGGTAGTGCCTCTCTTTTTCTATTTATATTTGTAAAGAAGGTTACAAAATTATAAACTTTAGTCTATAGCCTCAACCTGCCCATAGGAAACCAGGTTTGTTGGCCATCTTAGTGCATGAAAAGCAAACCAAAACTGAAAAAGTTTCATTCTTCTACATCTAGCATGAGCTATCTGTTCTACTACCGAAATATCTACACTCTGTGAAAATAAACTGAGTTCATATAAGTCCAATAATATCATTAAAAAACATAATTAAGAAAAGAACTACTCTTCAGATGAAGAGACAGGTGTTGGAGCTTTTAGTGTTGATCCTGGCATGTCGACTTGCTGTAGTTGCTGGAGTTGCTTCTCCATGCGACCAACCCGATCATCCAATCTGCTAATTCTGTCAGTGGCCTGGTATTGAGTGATCTTAATATGTTGCAGCTGATCTTGCATGTGCTGCATCATGTCCAACAGGCGGAGTTCAGTCTTTGTTGGGTCATGCTCAGCATGACTGGGATTAATACTCTGAATAGCCTTTTCTAGAAGGCGCTTTAGGATCCAATACATGTGAATGGTCTGCTGAAATAGCGTGAGTTGACCCCTGGTGTTGCTAGGATCGGTGATGAAATCCAAGATTTTTGCCTTTGTTTCATTATCCTTCGGGTCTGTCTGGATGTCTCGTTCCCATCCTCTAATTTCCTGACGAACAGTTGTGGAATTCCCCATAACATAGTTGGGTGCCAAATTCTCAAGAATCTTTAAATTTGATTTTCGTCCATGTTTCTTCTGGGTTTGTTCATACTGGACCTGTTTCCCTTTAGCAGACTGAGTGTTTGACCGACGCTTCCCCATAGTATCTAAAAACCTATATTGCAATACAAAATGGAAAGAAAACAGTAAGAGAGAGTGAGCTACGTCTTGGGACCACCCTGCATGAAACCTGTGAATATCGACTGTGCGTTGGGCTAACAAACAAGAAATTGACGAGGGAGGCACTATTGGCCACTGAACCAAATGACTAAGATAGTGAATGCAAACATTTTGAATATACAAAGAGCCAAATACCAAGAGCCTTATCTCCCATTTTGCAGACCTGAAACCCTGAGTTAACCTAGCCTGGATGAAATGTAACAGTGCCAACCTCATGCCAAAACTAGTGTTCGGGTTATCAGCATTGACAGGAACAGGGGTGAGCACAGGGTCCATATGAGGAGCGGGGGGTAGATGGAAATTCTCACTGTCGAAACCCCTGTACAAAACAAACCGAAAATACCAAGAATATAATCGACTCATATTGTCCCAGTGATCATAATTATGGCACCACCTATAAGCTCCTACCAAACCGCTTGCACTGTTAAGAACCAGGACAATTACCCAACTCCAAGGGTCCCCAACTCTTCCCACAGAATGCAATCCTAGCGACCACATAGTGCGATACAGGATTAGCCTTACTTTGAACCAATAATTTAGCTTATTTGCAACAGTATGAAAAAGATGGGCCTGGAAATTGCAAGGGTCTCGGAAGCATGGTTTTACTAGCTTCGGAGAGGGAGTAACATAACCCATGACCATTAACAGAACCAAAATCACCTTATGATGCACTCTCCTAGACAAGACAATCCCAATTACAACCATGAATGCTAGAAGTAAACCAGATACATACCCCGACTGAGTTGAGTGGCTGACAGGTTCAAAAATGCTCGGCTGTCTCCAGACGCTTGTATGCAGAGAGTGATGCGTGAACGAATGGAGGGGGGAAGGCGAGCCACTTACCTTAACTAAAACATTCCTTCTGCATCCTGACAAGACAGGATAGTCTGCCTGCAACATTATTGAAGGCCGATCTTTCGCATACTGTCATAATCTGTAATTCCAATGCGCCATTATGAAATGTAAGTGTGCGAAGGACGAGCAACCGCCAGCGTTCATCTCTTATGATGCTCTGCCGCACAGGTGTACACCCCGATCGGGGGAACCTTTTACACAGTTATTAGTTGTTAGTGTTGTTATGTTTTTCTATTTTCTATTTAATTTATTTAATTTACTGTTACAAGTAATAATACATAGGAGACATGAACTAATTCTACCTATATACTTATTGTATCTTCACATACTAATATAGTATATTAATCATCGTTTGTTGTCTTTTATTAAATTGTTGTATGTTGTTCCATAAATAAAATTAGGAATAACTCCCAAATTTTGGGTCTTGGTAGGTTTCACAGATGCATTTGTTTCACAAATATTTAACTAATTCTTCTCTAAAAAAAAATAATTAACATATGTGTCCATCCATACATTCCGATATAAGAATTTTTTTTTTCTATCTAGTAAATCAGTGACCATGTCTTATCTCTCTCAAAATAAGTACATTGGAAATTTTTTGAATAGATTTGGCATGATTAAATGCAATCCTTTATCTATACTAATGAAACAGAATCTAATGGTGATATTATACCAAGGGAATGAATTTATGGATACAAAAAATTATAAATTTCTTGTGGGAAGTCTTATTTACTACGTCACTAAGAGACCAAATATTTCATTTTCCATTAGAATTATTCATATATTTATGCAACAACCATATGAAAGACATTGGTTTTCTACAAAATAATTTCTAATCTACTTGAAAGGAACCCAAGGCTTTGTACTCAGATATTCACAAGTGGATGACTTGAGCTTAAATGAATATGATTATTTAGACTTTAATGGAGAAAAAGAAAATGGAGTCTCTCCTTTATGATATAATATTAGTCTTGGATTGGTATTTGTCTCTTCGAGGTTAAATAAATTGCAAGTTCTAGCAGATCACATGAAAGAGGAGGAATATTGGGAAATAATAGAAGAATCAAAGGAGATTATGTGAATCAACAAACTCTTAATACTTATAGCAAAAAAAATAATTATACTCATCTTCTTGTTGACAATACTTATGAAATCAAGTTTGCAAGGAATTACATATTCCATTATCGAAACAAACACATCAACACATAGCATCATTTTATTCGATAACATGTGGAGGTCAATACTATCCATCAAAGACATGGTTCCATAAATGAAAAAATTGAAAACATCTTCACCAAAGAACTTGAAAGCGAAAATTTTTAATTAGAATGATGGTTGTGCTAATTAACATCCCTTCAAATTAAGGGGTGAATTTTATACACCCAACCGTCACGAATTTGGTGAATTGTAATATATAAATATAAGAAATACGAACCATTAGAAGATGAAGAGACATTAGTCCATGAAATTTATATCCAAAGGTCATGAAATTTTGTGTGTGTGTGTGTGTATATCTTCTTTTCTAATGGAAAATCAATCCATTTTGGGAGATGCTTCAGTTGGTGTGACAATGTGCATTGTTGGTTCTTTTCAGTATAAGATTTTCATCACATTTAATTTACATCTTTTTTTTGAATCCCACATTTTCCATAATTCCATTTTCTTTTTCACATTTTCCTCTAACACTTACAATAATGTTGTTTCTTTCTTACCTTTGCATCTACCCTTAGTTCCATGAGAAAATGAATCAACTAGTCATATAAAATGGTAATGAAACTCATAACTTATTGATTAATTAGCTACAAATTAATTTCTCAATGCTATTTTTTTTAAGAAACAAACAATAAAATTTGAACGAACCATGGAGACGATGCCATCTCTCTTTTAGTATTGACATATTTCATCCTAACATTAACATGTCGCATGCCAATTCATAGTTGTTTTATTGCATTAGCAATGTTGTGTCTATTTGATAAAATTCAATGCATGTTGTAGCTTCAGCATATAATATGATTATTGTTTCGTGGCATTTGTGTGTTTTTCAACAAATTGGTATGCAATTTATGGAATCCCACTATTAACATAGACCATGGGAACAAAATATATAATTGAATAATTGAATGTAATCTCAACATTTCACTTATCTCCAACAAATTTGGTGAAGTTCATAAAAAAAGATAAATCATATTTTTTTATTTATTTCACTTTTATGATTAAATTTGAAATTAATTATTATTGATGAAAGTTTCTATCTTTTATGATTTTCACGAAGTTCAAAATTGGAAAAAAAAACATCATTAACATAAAAAAAAACTAAACTTGAGATTACAACAATGAAAATTGTGATTCTATTCATCCATTTTATATTATCAGTAGACCCTCACTTATTTTCCCTATAGAATCATCATTCACCTTTTCTCAAATTCATACATATTTATCTATCGCACTCTGAGAGTTCTTGACACGGTTTTTGTTAAATTCATAGTAGAACATATAAATGTTGACATGATTATTGTTAGATTGGTAATAGAATATGTCATGTCCTTATAGAATATGTAATGGTTTGTGAAAAGACACATTAACATTTTGGAATTCCCATTCTGGGAACTAAAATATCTTCTTGCTATGGGTCAATCATCCACATCATTGGACGGAATTTATATTCTGGGAACTAAAATATTTTCTAGCTATGGGTCAATCATCAGCATAATTCGATTCGATACGAGTGTTCCACATTCAAAAGGGATTTTCTATTTTAAGATTGGAAAAATGCACAATGTTACAAACCGACTACAAGTACCATGTCTGTTTCTGAAATGTAGAACGCAACTACCATGCGTATTCGGTTTTTATATTAGGAAAGGATTTGCACAATTCGCACTTTAAAAAAAATTTCTGCTTCGTTTTCCCGTCATAATGAGTGACTCGTTGACTCTAAGATGTAGAGGAGAAGTTTTGAACGAACTCAAATCTAAATTCCAATAACAACAATTCTGAAATACTATCAACCTAAACTATTCTTTCTTCGTCCGCCGAGTCGTAGAGCAGGACCAAACTTGGGAACGAATTAGCTTCCAGCAAAATACAAACGTCCGACTTTCTGATAAATTTGAGTGGTCCAGCAGTCTGCGCCCAATTCCTGTTAGTGCGCTGTAATCGTGTTTAACTTAATTCAACTCTGACATGAATGCAACTTTTGAATTTTACCTCTTTCAAACCGAGCGGTCAATTTCCCCATTGGACCCCTATGGAATCGAATCTGTTTTAAAAGTGCTAAACCCAACTCCTAAATTTCCTCCGTCCACGCATACCACGCTGTGGGCACCAGCCTCAGTTCACGTCGACTCACATTTTTCCACACAATCAAAAAGTTGGGCAAATTTATGTGCTTTCATCGCTTTATTGTATTGAAAATAATTGTATAGAAAGTGATGGAAATGTTTGCAAATTTGCACAAGGATGTGTTCAAATGATTTTATTATTTATTTATTTTGTGATTTGATATGGTGATGAAAAAATCAAATAATTCAACAATTATGTTAATTTTAAAAATGAATAAATATAAATGTAACTAATTTATTAAGTATAGATAATTTGTTTTTAATATAAATTTAAATGAAAACAAATTTATATTATTATTGTTTTTTATATTTAAAAAAATTTCGTATATATATATATATATATATATTAATCTGGAATATATATTTAAGGTGTATTCAAATCTAATAAATATTTATTATAATTAATAAAACAAAAAGTTTTAAATTATATAATTTATTACTATTTAATTTTAATTTGTTTATCTTTCAATTTCATCTCATTATAATAAAATAACTAACCAATATTCATTATATATATAAAAGGGATCTCAGATTTTCATAGTTATTGATATTGTTAGAGATATTTGAAAGAGAGTTGTGTAATGAATTTTTTCTTAAGAAAATATTTCACAATAATAATATTTATTATCATCATTATTTAGTTTCTCATAACATAATTCATTTTTTTATTAATAATTTACATTATAAAATAATAATTTTATTTTTTATATCTAATTTTACTTTTAATTTTTTTATCGATATTTTGTTAACTTTTTTCTTTTTTTACATAAAAATATGAACTTCGAATGTTATCATTTACTAATATTTCATCATAAGAAAGATCAACAATAAAGCTTCCCTACAGACATTATTTTTTGTTTCTTTTAAATATATTTATTTTTAAATTAAATCAAAGTATAGATATATTTTTACAATGAAATTAATTTTATTAAATATTTCGTTATATATCTTTAGAATTTTAATTATTATCATAACTAATAAAAACACTTACAATTTTTAATTTCAACTTTTTTATTATTTTTTTATTTTTCACAGGTACAATATTGGATCTTTCATATGAAGAATATACATATATTCTCAATATAGTAAATATATGTCAGGTCACTTACAAACACATTTATAAAATATAAAACTTATTCATTTTTATTATACATATTTTCTGACTATATCTCACATCATTCTTTTGTTAGATATGACTATTTTGATGAGAGTAGTGGTAAGTGACTAATTTCTCTTGATTTTTGAATATTCCACTTAGCACTCATTGCATAGGGTGATACTCAGAGGGGTGATGAAGTGGTATTGAAACTAGTGAAATGAACCATATAGAGTAAATCATCACTTCTGGGTAATCTCGACTTCTCGAGAGGTCACCCATCCAAGAACACCTCAATCCGAAATGGGCTTAAGTGTGGAACTTTTCCCCACAATCAAGCCCACTTAAAAACTCGCCTTTAATTTTTTTTTTTTTTTTTTAATTTATAATAAAATATATATATATATATTTATTAATCCTATATTATATGTTTTATATTACATGAGATGCAACTTTTCATAAATACCACTAACAAGTTTGATAAGACAAATCTCTATAAACACCCAAAAATAAGTCATTTAGAAAACCATTCAAACTAAAATTCTTTGACCTACATTCATAAGCATTTAATTGTTATTTTAATTAAAATTTAAAATAAAATAAAATAAAATTTTCTTATATTTATATATCAAAAAATAATATATTTATATAAATAATATGATTTTATTATAAAAATATTTCTATTTTATAAATAGTTTATCCATTGTTTTTCATTAAATAAATTTAACATTAAAATTTATATTTATTATAATTGAAAAATTAGGATTTCACATTACTTTTATCGCCAATGGGGTGCACATTTAATATATATATATGTATGGTGAACTTTCATTTTTTAAAACAATAGTATTACTAAGTTTTATATTTTATATAATATTTGTAAGTTTATATTTATTAAATTATTATTTCAGGAAAATATATATTAAATTGTGTGGATAAGAGTTCTTGATAAATTATCTTTTATTTTATGGTTATAAATGAAATATGGTAATATATTCTTGTGATCTCTTTTATATTAATAAATTGAATTTCAAATCTTAACTATTTCAATATTTCTAAATTAATATTTAATTTTTATATTTATTTAAAAAAATTATTAAATTACCATGCAAATTATTAAATAATAAATAACATCATATGTATATATTAATTAAATATTAAATTACCAAATATCAAATAATAAAATATTAAAAAACATAAATTATAAAAATTATCAAATAATAAATAATACAAATTATGAAATAAAAAAAATCAAACAACACATATCCCCATTAATATTCTCAATATTACGGCAACTAATATTCTCAATATTATGACACCTTTAAGTGGATTATGTTAAATTAACATTTAAGTCTGCGAATAGTTATTATGAATATACAAAACAACATTCCAGAAAATTCGCATAAGAAGTGAACCCAATCTTTATATCTTCTAATATTAATTTTGAAGAGAAAGCACATTGCAAATCCATTTAAGAAAAATAAAAATCATCAGATTAATTTGGTGTATGATGAATAGATATAAAAAAATAGATATAACATACACAAAAGCTTACTTGACACCCATAGGTGTTTACTTAGTGAAATAGGTACCCAAAAATTTTTTAAATACTAACACTCTACACCGATAAGTGTGTATTTAGTGAGATAAATAATTATAACATCCACAACCACTTACTCTACACCAATAAGTATTTACTTGGTGAAATAAGTCCCATCTTAAGTTTTAAATACTAACACTCTACAGCAATAAGTATTTACTTGGCTAAATAAGTATTAGCAGTATTTACTTGGCTAAATAAGTATTAGCACTAAGTTTGAGATACGAACCTAGACTAGATTAATATGGAGTAAGAAAGAAATGTTTTGAAAAATAGTAAAATAATTTTTTTTAGAAATTTCACTAATAACTTATATTTATCGATTTTTTAAAATATATGGCTTTTAAATTTATAATTAAAATGAGAGGATCTTGTCCTTTCAAATCTAATAATGATTTCTATGTGTGAATGTTTTCAATATATTTAAATTCAATTTTGTAAAAGTGTATAAATTAAATCATATCAAATACAATAATAATTTATATGTGTTGATGTTTTCAAATACAATAATAATTTATATGTATTGATGTTTTCAATATATTTAAATGCAATTTTGTAAAAATGTATAAATTAAATCGAATCAACTACGAGTATCGTGTACAAAGTAAGTTAACTAAAGACCAAATTTCACACTATTATGAAGTTCCCATACCGAAAGAACCAGTATAACTGAATCTTCTTAAGTTTGTCTAAGTTTTATTGTGATGCTTTTGAAGGAGTCCAAGGGCCCACACTAGCTTTTCAGGCAGCTGGGTGGCAAAATAGTCCCAAAAGCCATTCCCAGAGCATTGGCACACACTGAATTTACTTTATTTGCAGTCGTTGAAGTTATCTCTATATTTGTCAAAGTAATTCCTGTGCACGCAACTGTGTTACTGCACGTAAAGTTCACAGCCACATTCGTCGATGACGTTCCCTGTATGTTTCTATACGTGACATCTTGTATTTGCACTGCGGATGACTGCAGACAACGACGTCACACGCAGTATTATTGATACCAAACTTCAACTAATCTTAAAACTAAATTCACATAGATTCAATCTAATCTTAAAACGGACAAAAGGACTTTGATCCCGAATTAATCAAGATGTGTGCAGTCTATAGAAAATATGGAAATGCCCAGAATGGTTCGTTGATTACCTGAATTTTACAAGGGGAATCGGAATCGCAATAGTTTTGATCAATGATAATAGGATTCCTAACATTATGAACAACTATGTCCTCAAATCTGATATTTCGTGCATAGCCAGAACCACCCTGTATATTTACAAAAGCATGGATTGCGTTATAACCATCCTACATAATTCAGATTAATATCAATTACGAACTTTAATGGATTGCAGTTTCATAATGCAAATTTAAAGGGTTAATTTTTAGATAAATAGAAATAATTAAAGGAGCTATACACATGTTAAACCAACCTGCCAACTCTTGATTCTCGCTCCGTTGGATGTTTCAGTAAAAGTAATGTTTTGGACTAGAATGCCATTAATTTTGGCTTCTTCTCCATTCTTTCCCAGGCTTCCAATGCTGCAGAAAAAAAGAAGTACAATTCAGATTTCATCCTTACGGTCTCCTCTGATTGTATTTTCTGCAGTATGTGATCCAAAATACTTATCTCACCTGATGCCATGTCCTGGGCCACAATTTATATTTTTGACATTAATAGTAGATGAGCCCGACGAAATGGAAATGCAATCATCCCCTGCTTTACAGTATTTATCATGCGAATTAGCGGAACCTTTTATGTTTATTATGTGTTTGTCATTCTGAGCTTTAAATAAGTGAAATTAAGGTTTGCACTTATAGCAGCAGTGTTAAGATAGATCTAAGAAAGATGAATATTTACTAATCTATTATCAAGCAAATGGATTTATGCTAAATGGAAAATGTGAATGAACACATTAACGCAAAGCAGTGAATTTACTAATTTCTAACCTGTCCTGATGACACAGTTTTCTATTTGGGCATTCTGAACTCTTTGTATATGAATGCCATCAGTGTTTGGGCTTTCTTCCGGAGCCTGTATCTGCAGCCCACTTAATTGTATCTCAGAAGAGTCCAGCACTACGAGGTGCATTTGTTGGCTATTGACAAATTTCAAATTTTTTATGATAACATTCGAACATCCAGTAATAGTCATTGCCTGTAAGACCAACCCAAAATCCAGACCACGCATAAGCACAACCTCCCCCAATTAAAATTACAGAAAATAAAGAAATAACCAAGGTGATTTAGTTAAGCTTGCAGGGTGGAAACAAACCGAGGGAGCAGCATCCAAGCAACCCTGCACACATGAATTACGGTGATTAATATAAATTGAAGCGGCATATGCCAGGAGATTGTGCCAGTTCCATGTGTGCACCGTGTATTCTGAAAACGAATGAAACCCTTTTTCTTTTGTATGGTTTAACAGGACCACCAAGAACACAACGGTGTCAAAAAGGCAAGGTGATACAAAATAGTTGAACGTAACTCTTACTTGTTGTTTGTTAACTTTGCAGGATTTAGACCACCAATCTTGGCCTTGTCCATCAATGACACCGCCACCTTCTATGGTCAACCCAGATATACCAGAAAATCGAAGCCACAGATCAAGTTCACTGCTATTCCAAGCAGATTGTTGATTGGGTGCAACTATTGTTCCTATAATCTGGAATTTTACGATTTCAACAAACAATTTAACATGGAATTTTCATGATAGTCTGCATCCATCATCCCAAAATGCATTCAATTCAATATCCAACTTTCTTACCTGGACTGAAATATGAGACTTGCAGGGACCAAGAAACGTTATTGGCCTGACTAGAAATTTTTTCCCCGATGGTACTTGCAACACTGCTTCGGAAGACGCCATGCATGCTGCTTCCCATGCTTCTTTGAATGCCTATAAATCACAAATGAGAAACAATACCTACCTATTATAACAAAAATGATTATCTAATCAAATTTTCTTGTTTTGCAAAGAAAATATTTAACTAATAATATATAGATATAGATATACTACTTTTCCATATTTAACTCGAAGGAACTTTGGCAGTTACGAGAGAACAAAACAAAAAAAAAATCTAATCCTACTGCAAGAATACTACACTGATTTTAGGTGTCAAAATAAAACACAGGTGAAGACCCTAGATGAATTTTTTCTTAGAATCTAAGAGTTATGTCAAAGGGAATTTATTAATTTATAAAGGTGCGCGCACTCGCTCCCAGGATTAAAGATGAATATATGCGAAGTGCATGAAACTTTACAAATGTATCAAATGAATATTGAATCCATATAATTGATTAAAAGGTAATCACCGTCCGATCATCATTTAGACCGCTGGCATGTGCACCATAGTCCATGACATTGAAGATAGTTGAAGCGCTGGAATCAATTTTGCGCAGCACCTTTCTATGAGTAGCCCAACATGAATCCACCATTAACAGGGCCATAATAGCAACAACTGAAGCGAATGTAGTCTGCACATAATATCTTTGTTCAAAACGATCGTAATTTTTTCACGAACAGAAAATTAGAAATTACAAACATTGTTTGCAACGAATTACCACCAATTTGAAATCCATCGCGATAGTTCGGAGGTGGAACTCTCGTTGTAGCCGATAGGTGCTCGAAACTTGTTTCATGGAAGGTAGAAAAGCGGGGATTTTATAGTGCCAGAAACTTTTTCTGGTTTGCTTTTTCTTCTTTCTACCTAAACCTTGATAGACTCGGGTTGGTCCATTTTATTTTTTCCAAACGCACTGTGGCCATAAAAAATGACCTAACTGTAACTGGGCATTGTGGAAACTCATGCTGCTGTAACATATTCAAATACCAGCGAACAAGGAGTAGTTTGATGGTTATTCATTTTTTCGGAGCCTTCATACTTGATTTTATCAATATTCCAGGCCAAACTGAATAATATGACCGCCGAGTTCGATGACGTTTTCACCCTTTCCACTATCGAATCGAACGATGATATCGCAGAGTCGTAGTACTCCCCCCTCATTATTCGTGGCTGCTGAACAGAAATCTAGCTTTGCTGATAAGAAATATTGACTTGTGTATATGGATTGATGGAGGTATTTTTCCAACATTCTCATTCCATTTTCGACTGTTACGGAAAGACTGGGATGACTCACTCTCTTTGACTAGTACAGTTCAACCAAAAGGAGAAGTCCGACCTGATACGGTTATGCGCCGTAGATTGCGTTTTCTTCTTCACGGGTCTTCATGGAAAGGTGACTAGTTGTTATCTGCATGTCTATATCTGTGATGGCCTACTTCGAGCCTACTTCTTTCGAATTCTTTCTACTTCTTATCTGCATGTCTATATCTGTCATGTGCTACTTCTTTCGAATTATCTCTTTCTACAACGGTTTACATAGATGTCATCTTGGTGTATCGATCTGCATGTCTATATCTGTCATGTGCTACTTCTTTCGAATTCTTTCTTTCTACAACGGTGTACCTAGATGTTATCTTGTTGTATCGATGCTTGGTCTCTCACCCGTGAAAATGAAATCGAATGGCGTGACTATATTGGGATTGAAATATGGTTGATATGGTAATAAAATGTATTTTTTTTATTTTATTTCTCTCTTTCTCATTATTTCTTTGTAATTATATCTTATGTAATTATATATTTGATTGTTAGGATTATGGATTAATATTTGGTAGAGTTATTTTGAAGAAGGTTGTTTAGACCTGATTAAATGTGAAAAATTATTTCGAATTAGTTGTTTTTAGATAACTTAGTTTCCAATCAGATGTTTCTAGATAAATTAGTTGGTGATGACTCTTTTTTTTTTTCAAATCAGTGATGGTGTCTTAAGATAGTCTTTTTATCTTATAATGTATTTAAATTTGTATTATTATATTGTTTAATAGAAGGTGCTCAACAAAAAATTGTGTAATAATGTCTATTTTCTTGTATTTTACATGGTATGCAAGTATAGAGCCGTAGAAATAGAAAATTAAGAATATACATGTTTTTTTGTGAGTATTAGAATAAGTTGTTTTTACACCATTTGAGCATTGGCTACATTGGTTTCTTAGAGAAGCAAAGAGAGTTTTAAAGAGATTGGCTATACTTTGGAAGCATACTATGTTCTAAAGGTTGCAAGTCATTGGTGAGAAAATCACTCACTCAGGAGACTGCAACACTCAACACTCACTGCAGCAATCAACATTCACTCCAGCACTCAACATTCACTTGCATTCGTGAGCCCAACAAACTCTTACATATATAGGATTACATTATTGTTCAACAAATTCCTAAAATATAGGATCTCCCAATTGGTCAAAGATTAATTAGGAAAAAAGTGCTATCAACACATAACAAGTTTTAATTATAGGAGAATCTTCCAGATTTCTCCATTATTCTAACACTACCCCTTAATTGAGAATTGTATTTTCCACCTTTCTTGTCCTATCATTACTGTAGAGTTTGACATTATGTTGTAACGGTATTGATATTACCATACATTGGCCCATTTTTTAATCTTTTGAGTATCTCCCTAGTATATTTACTCTATGTAACCAGTGTTTGTGCACCTTTTTCCCATATCTCAAGACCAAAGCCATAATTCAATTCACCAAGGTCTTTCATTTCAACCTCCTATGAAAACTACCCTTTAACATCAACACTTATGTTAGAAAAATTGCTTGTTATCATAAGATCATCAACATGGAGAGGAATCATAATAACATGCCCCTTTTGATCTAACATGATATATATATATATATTACGGTCACTTTTGATTTTCATAAATCATTTATGAAGAAAATAAAAATCAATCTTCACATACCATGATTGATCTTGGTGTTTATTTCAATCCATATAACTCTTTCTTTACTTGCACACAAGGTCCTTTTGACCATTTGTAGCAAACCATTCTAGCTAAACAAGGTATGTTTCTTTTTTTCATTACCCATTCAAGAAGGCATACATCTAGCTTATGTAGTTTCCATTTATGTTTTGTAGCCAAAGCAATCATAAATATAATTCTATTTAACTTAGCTAGAGAAGCAAAATATTCTTCATAATCAATTCTCTCTTTTTGTGAGTATCCTTTTGAGACTAATCTAGCCTTATATTTTTATATACTTCCATCAACTTTAAGTTTAGGTTTGAAAAACCATTAAGATCCTATGGGTAGCTTATTTTCAGGAAATTCCCTTAATTCTCATGTATCGTTCTTCATTGTAGACTTGTATCCTTCCTTCATTTCATCTCTCTACTATTTATGCTCATTAGCTTCTTTGAAATTCAAGGTTTTTATGAAATTGATAACTTTAGTCATTAAGGCATAATCTTTAAATGTTATTAGTGGTTGAGTTTGATGGGATGACCTTCTTGGTACTTCGTTTATTTCATCTCATCTCTTATTTTGTGGTATATCATCTCTTGCTATTGATTGACTGCAGTTGCTAGAGGTGCCTATGTCGTTGGATTCATCCTCTTTATATTCCTACTTATCAACTGGTTCCTCTTTTATATCATCATATTTTTAAGGAATATTAATCCATCATACTTTTCATCCTTATTGGCTTCATCTAAAAGCTTGTGAAATAATACATATCTTCTTGAAAAAAAAAAAATCTGTACAGATCAAACAAGTTATATGCTTTAGGATCAAAAAAATAACCTATGAAAATACACTTGATATATTTTGCATCAAGCTTCCTCCTATGTTCCATAAAAACATGAGAAAATGTTTTTCTTTGAATATTCTCAAATGAATTATCATTCGGTTATAACCATAATGTGCTTGAAAAGGAGTCTGATGATCTAAGCTTTTAGTTTGACTTCTAATTTTGAACTAAACAATGCTGAAACATCTTTGGCTGAGAAAGAATTGGTAAGATTCTTACCTTTTAACATGGTCCATGCACATTCTAGTGGGGTTATATTCTTCCTTTAAGCTACTCCATTCCATTATGGAGTGTATGGTAATGTGTATTTTTGTATAATTACGTGGGATTTGTAGCATTGGATGAAGTCATTTGAATCTTGATTTATTTTCCTTTTCTTTTTTTCAATGAGATTGTTGAACTCCTTAAAATATTTAAATACGTCACTCTTCTTTATCATTATATATATTTATTACAATCATCAATAAAGATGAGGAAGTAATATGCTCTGCCTAATAAACTAGTCAGCATAGTAACACACACATCTATATGCCCAAGTTCTAGAACATATTTTTCCCTTTTATCTATATGAGTAGGCAACTCTTCCCTTTTCATCTTCACTAATGCACACCCTTCACATTTAGAATATTAATTCCTAACTATTGGAAGCCCTTCCACCATTCCTCATTTTTGAAGTAGTAATGGAACATGATATGAAATGTGGTCATGTCTTTCATGACAAAGAGTTTTTGGTGTTAGTGTTGTTGGTGCCATTGCATGATGAATTTTGGTTCTCGCATTGAACTTATATACATCTCATATTCAAATTCCCATTGCAATGACCTTGAAGTGATCCTTCATGTCTTTCACTACATAATGTGAATTTCCAAATTCTACTTTGAAACCCTAATATGTTATAGTATGAAATTGGTTTAAATTATTTTAAACACTAGGAACATGCAACAAATTGTGAATTATTTTAACATGGGCATTAGGTAATGTCACTTATATGTCATCATACCCTTTATTTCATGTGCATGATCATCTCCAAGATATATATTTGTACCATTGTTAGTTTCATGAAAGTTCTCAAACCAATGCCTATTATAGTACATATGGATGGAGTCTCCAAAATTAACAAACAAAGTATTTAAATCATGTATTTCAGTAGATAGTGTAACATCTGTAATACTCATAGTCTAAAGTTTTTGATGTCAGCATTCATTATTTCTCCTCTACAAAAAAAAAATACCAATGTCCCTTTTATTTTTATGATGGGAATCATGGTATTTGGGTGAGATCATGAAGATGGGTTACACTTTTGAGCCAAATGTGCCGATGAAATTTCATGTTTTTCCTCTTTTGTCGAATTGAAGCCCTCAAAATTCATATAAGCACTATGAATTTTGATTCAGAGTAAAAAGAAATATTTTGGAGAATTATGTTGTTGTTTTAATAATATTTTTTACAAAAATATTAATTTTCACATAATATGTTAATTTTCCATTAAAAGAAATTAATTTCCTTGCAAATTTTCACATATCATAAGAGATATGTGGGTGTTCACATAGCATAAATTAGTCTAAAATCTGTAATTTTTAATATATATATATATATATATATATATATATATATATATATATATATATATTATTTTTTCATATTAAAAATTTATTATTTGATGCAAAAGTATTTATTTTATTATTTTTGGAAGTTGGAAAATTAATATTTAAATTTCATTTTTCAAAACACATCTGTTCATGTAAGCTTTTTTTCAACTATTTAAATAAATTAAAAAACCAAGAGTACCACTCCTAAACAAAGATAGTGGTATTTTTTGAAAAATTTTCATTGTTTATATTTTACAATATTGATTTCTTATTCAACCTCTTTAAAGTAGTTCAAAAAAATATCAAACATTATATTTAAAAGAAGTTAGATGAAAAATATAATATGAATTCGAAAATGTCAAACTCATGCCATTGGATATAGGATTCCTTTATGAATCCAACATGATCAACTATGCCACATAAGGGAAAATTTAGCACTATGTCCATTACGGTACAAAATGGATTTCCAAAATTTTTTGCAGAAGCGGTGCTAAAAATGTTGTTTTTATGACTTAAGAGGCTCGATTGAGCTCCTAAAGAATTCGATCAAGTGCCTAAATTTCAAATTTAAATAACTCAATTGATGGTTTCGTAAACAGTCAATCGAGCCATTTGTGTGGTTAATATGGGCTCCATAGAGATATGTAGCTCGATCGAGTCTCTATAAAAACAAATCAATGATATAAAATTAAACTTTTCCCTTAGATTAAATTAAATTTTTTTATGATCAACATAAGACACTCATGACCCCGTCACATAGAGACATACATACATGAATATATACATATATAGACATTAGTATTAAACAATAATGATCCATGAAGACCCTATCAAACATGACATACATTCATACATACATGTATACATATATAAACATCAACATCATCATGATCACAACACAATTCCTAGATATCATAAGGTATAGGTTAAGAGAACTTCCTTTATTCATGCACAACATACCCAATGTTGAGAACAATAGTTCCCAACATAGATAAGTCATATAACAACTCATATCCATTCACTTTAACTTTCATTTACCTTTTATCGTGGTTCTTCTTCCACCGTCCATTTACCTCAATGGACCCAACCAATCCAACTACTTTTCATATTCTTACCTTCAGTTTCCCTTTACTCATGCACTAAGCTTCACTCAGGCCTTACATTACCTATTTGGTAACAAACAGCTCTCCCCGAGCTCCATTAAATTTCATCTTTCCCAATCAATTCCCAAGACTCTCAAAACATACAAGGCAAGAACAACAGCAATAAAGAAGAATACCATGAAAAAAAAAAGCAATACACCATCACAAACAAGGTGGCATGACCATGCACTATACACAATGAAAACCGCATGTCAAGTGCAAAAAATCACAAAAGACCAAAATCACAAGACTAGCAAAAAACACCACAATTGAATCCCCATGGTTCTGAAGGAAATATCAACCCGAGCCTTCATTAAGGATTCATGGCTTTTATTTTACCATGCAATCCCCTCCATCACACTGCCATAAACAAATAACTGTGAGTGCATAAAAAAATATAATAATATAACAATTACCTTGTATCTAAACACATACATATATCATCTCTCAATGGACTTGAATCCCTTAACGAATCCAACCATAAATAGAAACAAACTTTTATACTTTTCAAATACATGTTCATAAATACAGCACATGTCGACATAATGCCAGACAAGATGAGGGTTCAAAATACTTCATGCTTCCATGCTTCCAATTGAGTACTACTATCTACTTTCACATCAACCATATATTAGTTATATAAACACATAAACTATTACCTTGTCATGCTAATACCAAGCATGTTTCCTTGCAACTATTTACAAATGTCAATCAAATGTTCCAAATATCAAGACATCATATCTATTAGCTAAAATAAACTTATACCAACACTAACAACCATGTCATAATCAACTAATATTGAAAATCATAACACTACAACTATCACCTACTTGTACTCAAGTACACATCAATTATCTCAACACATAGTGCATTAGTACAACCATCTAAAAACAATATAATTACTTCATGCAATCTTATAGACACATGCTCGTATCATGAAATTAATCAAACATTTGAACAATAGATAGAAAACATAATAATCACCGAACACTCAAACACTAAATGGATGACATAATTGAACATTCAAACACCAAATAATTGACATAAGAAAAATCAACCTTAATGTATCTTAGGGAAACTAGCTTGCCTGCACAATCAATCTATTTAGCGCAATATAGATTCACAACATATCAACTCAATCACAAACAAAGTGTTGATATCCATAACAATAGCTAGCTAACATGTTCACCTCATACGTTCATAAACAATTGGTATTCATCCATAACAATGACATCTACATAGTCATTCCAAATTAGTACGACACAATATCAAAAATATGTCGGCTCATACGTGAATATCATAACCATAACCATTTTCATAGTTCAATCTAGATTAACACGATACATATAACACCAATATCTTAACACAATAACCCTAATCATCAATCTAACTAACATATAATAACAACAAGTTAACATATAACATACTCATCAACAACATATAAAATAATCATCAAGTTAACTAATGTAAAACAACAACAACAATGGATATAACAACACATTACTATCATTCATGACTATTCGACACATGTGCATATGACCACAATGATTCACTAGCATCTACCATGCATATAACTACAACAACAATCAAATGGAAAACATGCATATAACAATCCATTAACTAACATACATCCATGCCAAACATACAATACCTATATGATGATATTTTCTTACCCCAAAGTTTAGTGCTCCAACTTCACTATGATGATCTGCATCTCCTGCTCTATCTCAACCAACACATCAACATCATAACATATCAACAAATTCATGATGAACTAAAATTCCAGCAATGATCTCATGGGAAATAATTATAACCATGAGAATGCATGCATAACAACACATAGACACTCACATGCATAACAAAAGAATAAAAAAACATGCACTCATGATGATCACATCCAACAATAACACAATCAACTTCCACTTGGCGACACAACTGCAACAATGACAACCACCATGCATACAAAACAAGCACATAGTCCACAAACATATAAAAACGGTTACACCATTTTTTGGTCATCTAACCTATTATCATTAGATGGACCCAAGTACACCATGTAAGACCAATTTTACCCTAAGTAAAATTGCTTTCACTATGTAAAATAACTTAATAAACCACATTTATTAGGTTGTTTATGGTCTAAACAGGAAACCCCAAAAGGAAATATTAAACAAGCCTATTTTGTTTGATTTTCCTCATGGAATAATTAATTAAACCTTAATTTAGTTATTATTCCTAGTCATGTTTAACCCAAAACAAAGAAATTAATTAGATAAACCTTTATTTATCTTATTATTTTCTAGGAATAATTATTTAAATCTTATTTAGATAATATTCCTTGTTAAATATGACCAAATCACCCACAAATAATTAAATAAATCATCATTTATTTGATTATCCTTCAACCACTTCCTTAAAAAGATAAACAAATCATTTATTTATTTATTATTAACAAATAAAGGGATTTGACCCAAGTCAAATACTTTTCCCTCCAACAAATATAATAAAATATTCCATAAAAGGTGGATCTAGATTTGGTTAACATTATTTTAATCATGCACCAAGATCTAGAATGACCCAATATTTTGTTATAAATGGGAGGGTTTTTCCTACCATTCTTCACCTTTTGTTGCCTATTAGATCACTCTGGATCTATACACTTGGTCACATTTTTCTACATTATTTGTTGTGTGAGCTCCCTTTGAGTTCTATCTTTGTCTAGGTTTTCTACACCAACAAGAGAGAGAGATTCTAGATCTAAAGTGCTGAGGACTTCCAAGAACCCATCCCATTGAGGAGAATTGCATATGCATTCTTGTTTTCCTCCCAGGTGCCCTTAATACAAAAAATTCTTTCAAAAATTGTTCTTGTCTTGTCTATTGGATATATGGAGCAAACCCTTCTTTTTACTACTTAATGTCTTTCTATGCATAGATCTGGTTTTTTGTAGCTCTTGTCTTGAGCAACTAACTGTAGATCTGAAGATATTAGCAGCCACTTTTGATGTTAGGGCTATTAGTTATGCGTAGCTAAAGTGGTCTTTTTTCGTACACTTCGACAAAGGATTCATACTAACAAATGGCGACTCCACACGGGTTTTAAATTACGACCGCTGTCATTTTTCATATTCCTGCATATCCAGCTACTTCAGAGCCTAGGTTTTCTTTTCAGCTTTTTGTTTTCCCTATTTTTATGTTTTTTTTCTCACATAAAACCCTAAAACATTAAAATTTCTAACTTCCGTGTGTTTCTGGCCCTATTGCGCAAGTGACCGACATCAGCCGCAACTGAGACGGCAGCCCAAAACCTACGACCTGGACCTCCAGGTCACACTTTTTAGCCTATTTTCTGCGACCTACATTGAAAACAGGTCAGAACCTGCGACCTGCCAAATTTTCATCTGTTTTTCTGCAATTTTTCTGGGTTTTGCTGAAGCTTCTGTCAGGGTTTTCCAGCCTCTTCCTCCACCCGTTTGGACTTGTTTCTAATCTGTTTTTCTCATCTAAGTGGGAACCTAGCCCCCTAGGGGTTCAGTACCCTCCACTTTTTGTGGAAGAGTTTTTAGCTGTTTCAGCCATCTGTTTTTCAGAGTTTCAGCCTTCCCTTTTTCAGATCTGATACCTCCTCCTCAGATCCCTTTAAATCAGCTTTTCTTCCTTTCAAATCACCTCTTGTCGTTTTTTTTGTACCTCCCTTTAGGACCTCCTCCCTTTCCTTTCCACTTTTTGCTGATTTCCTCCTTTTTTCCAGCCACCTTGCCTCTGTCTCTTGGTTGTGATCTGCACCTCTTTTCAGCAGCTTTCTCCTTTAGATCCCTATCCCTTTCTACCCTAGATCTATTGGCCTCTTTTTAGTGTGTTTTGACTAGAATTTTTCCCTCTTTTAGATTAGTTTTGAGAGACCCGCCTTTTTGGGTTGAATCGATGCAATCGTAGCTGTTAATTTTCTGTTATTTCAGCATTATATACTGTTCTCTGCAGATTTATTTTCAGTTACGCAACACACTTTTACTCTTGCTCTCAAAATGAAAAGGGTTTAAAAATTAAAATTAACGCACACCACACACTCACCCTAAGCGAAAAAGAGCCTGGTTTACACCGCCAGGCAAAGACTTTAAAATCAATTGACACTACACCTATCTGCCCTTGTTTCAACATTGTATTCACTTGATTCTACACCTCCTTGCCCTTGTGGTCGTTCTTATTCCCCTTGTGCCGTGTTTTTGTTGTCATCATTGTGCCCCCAAGGCGCACTTCCCGGAGACTTCTTGGCCTTAACCCTGAGTTTTCGGTTGATCGACCTGCTCCATCCCGCCGTCGTCGAGCCAGTCCTCCTCCGAGTCCGCACTCTGACTCCTCTCCTGATTCTTTGGGTTCTCCTTTTCCTTCTGGTTCTCCCCCTGTCACCTTCACTATGTCTGGTCCAGGGCCTAACGCTAGCGGTGCTCCCGGTCCTAAGGCCGGAACTACTACTAGCGGAATCGCCACCGGAACTACCTCGGCCACACCCTTGCTGCCGTACATCGCAGGCCTCAGCCTCCCTGATTTCAATCAGTTGATCAATGACCCTATCCGCCACGATGTTGGTTGGCCTGCTATGCCAACCAAGCTCCTCTCCGACATCCCTAAGTTCTAAGGCCTTGCTGGAGAAGATCCAACCAACCATGTCCGATCTTTCCACATGTGGTGTTCCTCCAACTCCATTACCAATGATTCCATCCGTCTTTGATTGTTCCAACGCATGCTTACCGGCGAAGCTTCTAAATGGTATGTTGACCAAGCCACCTCTTCCCATACCACCTTTGCAACCATTGCCCAAGCCTTTTTATCTTAATTCCAGCTCCCTCTTCGATACGATACTGGTACGGAGCTTTTGACCTCTTTCAAGCAAACCTCTTCGACCCGCCTTTCCGCTCATGTCCAGGAATGGCGACGAAGACGAAGCTTATGTCGAGCTCCCCCCTTCGAAGATCGGATCTATATGGACTGGTTCCTTCGCTCTCTTTTAGCTCCCATTGGCAAAGATGTCGCCTCCCATTTCCCTCAAACTGAAGAAGCCGCCCTCCAAATAGCCTTGAAATATGACGTGATCTATGCTCAGTCTGGTTATGTTTATACCGTCCTCCCTGACCTCCCCAGGCCCGGTGGCACTAATGCCCCGGGGGAATCTCACTCCACCAACGGTATCATTGGAGCCCTTTCTCATTTGTATGCTCAACCTCCTATGGGCTATGGTCTCCCTCAGGGAGGGGCCAGCACCTCTAGCACTCTTCCCCCTCCCGGTAGCATGTATCCAGGATACGGCATGCCTCCTCCTTTTTCCCAACCTCCTGCTTACCTCAATGTTGCCCAACCTAACCATTACCCTTATCCGCAGCCTGGTGCGCCAGCTCGTCCAGCATATGCGCTTCCATCTCCCTTGCCTCCTCCAAACCCACAACAGCACCTACAGCCCCCTCCAGGGCAAGTATTTGCACGGCAGGGCGTGACTAATCCCCCTTCTTCTCAAAGAAGGCGGAGAGGCAATCCAAATCAATCTACCCCTGGTACTCGTGGACCCAATCCTCAAGGTGTTGACCCTAACACTGCTAACCAGCAACAGGGCACTCAGCCCAAGCTGGACAGGCTACTTCACACAAATAAGCCTTGTTCATGTTGCTGTGTTTACGGTCATTACACCCACGATTGTCCCCTCTTACCACAAATGCGTCAGATGTGGGAGTTTCAAGCCACATTGCACAGACAACATGCCTCCCCTCATGCTCCTCCTAATGTGGCCACTACTCAACCAGCTGTGTTTACTGATCCTTTCCCTCAACAAGGATTCGTGGCTACCCAACCACCTGACGGACAGGTCGCCACTCCACCTGCCATTTCTGGTTCCTCCGATTACCAGATCCTCATGATGAACTTTGATCCTTCCCCTCCCGTCGACCTTCACCTTCAAACTCAGTCTCGCCAGTACCCCAAGCCTCCCGTTCAGTCTGCCCCCAAGCCTCCTTCTTCAGGTTCTATAGAGCCTCTTTCGACATCCAGTGGCCCCTTACATATCCCTCAACCCAAAGTTGAGTTTCATACCAACATTCCTAAGGGACCATTACGTCGAAATGCTGCTTCTGGTCGAGCTGCTCATTCGTATAGCATAGTAGATGATTTGGCGCAATCTCCTGCTGCCATTTCCACATTGGAACTCCTCCAATCGTGCCCTTCCCAAAAGAAGGCTCTACTATCTACCATAGGTGCTGTAGATCCTGCTGATGACCAAATGATTGTTTTCGATGCCCATTAATCAGAACATCCTCCTCTTCCTGCTTCCGTCGCCTTCCAAATCCCAGTCAAAATCTGGAATGCCAACGTTTCTCGGTGTATAATTAATGAGGGGGCATCGACCTGTGTGATGTCCATTTTGGTTTGGAAGCAACTCAGATCTCCTGACTTGGCCCCTTCCACGATCACCCTTCGAGCGTGGGACGGCCATGCCTCCCAGCCCATCAACATTTTCCGTAATTGTCCTATCACCCTCGCCGGTAAGACTATTTGTGTTGACGTTGAAGTCATCGATGCCCCTCTAGATTACAACATTCTATTGGGGTGAAGCTACACCTATGCCATGTCTGCTGTCCCCTCTGCGGTTTTTCACAAGATGTCTTTTCCTCACAATGGAAAGATAGTCACCATCGACCAGTTGACTTATCATGAGCCAAAGTCTCAGACCTCCCCTGAGACAACCATCTCTTCTGTATCCAATAAGAAAACCGTCGATTCCTGGACCAGTGTCTCCCCCGGCGTCTACAAAGATTCCTCCCTGCTTGGAACTTTTCCTGGTCTCTCTGATCCCAGCTTATCGAATGTTTGCATGATTTAATTGTCTCGGGCTACCCTTAAGCAACCCGCCTCGGCTAGTCAGCAACCTCAGACACAACCTCACCCACCGCAACCCGCTCCTAGCCCTTTATCTCCGCCAGCCAGACCTTCTCCTTCTGGCCCTTCTCCTACAACTGGTGTCCCTGACCCCCTTTATCCCCCTGGATCGGTTCCCCCGGGCCTTAACCATCTCGGAGCCATCCCTCCTGGTAATTATCCCTCTGGTCAGATACCTTTCCTGGCTCCCCCTCCCAGAGTCTATACAGTCCCCATCATGGCTACCCTCTCTCTCCCTAACCTGACCCTCAGCATACCTGTCTAGTACATTGACCCTCCAGCTGCTACCCCACCTGTTCACCCCAAACCCTACCTTGATTTGACACCAGTTCAACCGGCCCCCCTCGCTTCCTCCGGGCCCCCCGCACCTCCCTAGGACCCTGCCCCTATGGTGACAGCCCCCAGAAAGAAAGGCAAAGCTCGTAAGGGGGCAACCAATCAGGACCAAGCCGTCCCGACAAACCCTACCCCTCCTCGACCGCCAAAGCACGCTATCTAGTGCGCTTTGTGCGATATTGTCGGTCACACCACCCATATGTGTCCTGAATTTCCGCACCTCAAGATCCTGGTCAATGAGATGTTTCCCGACTCTGATATCCTCGAAGTCTACGTCACTATCCCAGATTCTATCCCGAAACTCAAAACCTTGTGCACAAATCACCCTTGTGCTTTGTGCGATTTCCACGACCATTACACCCACCTCTGCCCCCGCCTTGATGAGTATCGTTCCTCCTTAGACATGTACCACCAATTCAAGGCTACGCAAGACAAGATACCTTCTCACTTGTCTGCGAGTTCTACTTCGATAGGACCAAAGGATATTCCTACTCCCCTTCACATTCCTCCTCCCGCTATCGAACCAACGGAGCCTTCGACCACCATTTTGTACCTATCGTCATCTTTGAGAGATAGTTCACCTACCCTTCAACCTGCCAACACTCTCGGTTCCCCCTCAATCGACCTTGGATCTGTTGACGTTGCGCATCTGAGCCCTTCTCCACAAGATGACCAGTCACACATCACTACATCATCGGGTGATCCTTCTTCCTCCAATCTTCCCATCTTCCAGTCCGATGAAGACATTATGGAAGCCATGACCAACCCTAACTTTCCGTGGGATGATATGCACCATCGCACATGCTTCCTCCCACTGCAGTCCCATGACCAATATGCTGTGGAAACCAAAGACTTCATTCCCAATGCAGTCAATTGGTTCAAAAATCCCATCCCTACACCTGATGCTTTCGAAGAAGGAAACATGGCCAACATCTCTCCAACCATTAAAATTGACATTTTGGTCAAACCAGGAATCAAATAATATATCATCTTGGGTGCCCAATGCACCCCGGAAGAAATCGAAGCTTACACTAAGCTTTTCAAAGAATTCCGCGATATTTTCACCTGGTCCTACTCCGAAATGCCTGGGCTCGATCCCACCATCGTCGAGCATCATATCAACACGTGGCCTGATGCCAACCCAGTCCGACAAAAGTTGAGACCCATTAATCCTTCCAGACGTGATTCTATCAAAGCCGAAATCGATAAGCTCAAGCAGGTCGGTTTCATTTATCCTATTGAATACACCACTTGGGTGTCCAACCCGGTTCCCATCCTCAAGAAACAAGGCACCATCCATGTCTGCACGGAATTTCGTGACTTGAACAAAGCTTGTCCCAAAGACAACTTCCCCACACCATTTATTGACCAAATCATTGATGAGTGTGCGGGGCATGAGGTTCTATCCTTTATGGATGGTTTCTCCGGATACAACCAAATCGTTATCCGTCCTGCCAACCAACTTAAAACTGCGTTCATCAGTCCGTGGGGGACTTTTGCTTACCGGGTCATGCCATTCGGCCTTAAAAACGTCGGCGCCACTTTTCAACGGGCCATGTCTTATTGTTTCCATGACTTAGCTCATATTATCCTTGCTTATTTAGATGACCTCACTGTGCGTTCTAAGCATCGGGTGCAGCACCTACACGATCTGCGTACCATCTTTCTCCGATGTCACAAGTATAATATCCGCCTTAACCCGTTTATATGTGTCTTTTGCGTTCCCGCCGGCCGTCTCTTAGGCTTCATAGTGTCTAAGGATGGTATCACTCTTGACCCTTTGAAAGTTCAAGCCATTCTTGAACTTCCCATTCCACGTACCCTACGCCAGCTCCAAAGTCTCCAAGGCAAAGTTAATTTTCTTCGTCGGTTCGTCCCTGACTATGCCACCACTGCACATGGGTTCCTCAGACTCCTCCGATCCAATATCCAATTTGTTTGGGATACCTATGCTAATGAGTCTTTCAACGCCCTCAAGCAGGCTCTCACATCCGCTCCCTTGATCCGCCCTCCCGACTTTGATCAGGACTTCATCCTGTACATCTCCGCTTCCACCTATTCTGTCGCTGGAGTCCTTATCTAGGAGGACGACAATGGTATCGAGCATGTGATCTACTACGTCAATAAGAACCTAGTGGGGCCTCCTATTTCCTACTCACATGAAGAAAAACTAGCGCTGGCTGTTGTGTTCTCAGTCCAAAAACTTCGTCATTACATCCTCATGCGTTCCACCAAGGTTGTGACTAATTCCAACCCCATGGCTTTCCTATTGAGTCGTCGCATCCTCACTGGTAAGTATGCCCGTTGGGTCGTCATCCTTCAAGAATTCGACCTCGAATTTGTCACACCAAAAAGTAAGAAAGTTTTTGCCCTTGCTGAACTCAATTCTGAATTACCTACCGGAACACAAGATCCTCCAGTTAGTGATGATTTCCCTCATGAGCACTTATTCGCCATTACTTCAGACGATCCTTGGTACGGCGATATCCTCACTTACTTGCGAACCCAAAAGTTCACTCTTCACCTTGATCGTGACGCTCGACGACGTATTCGACACCAGGCTCCTTGCTACCTTCTTATCAGTGATGACCTCTATCTTCGCGGTATAGATACTGTCCTTTCTTGTTGTCTCATGCACACTAAAGCTGAACAAGTCCTCAATGCCTACCAGAGCGGTGCTTGTGGTGGCCACCTCTCCGGTCTTGCTACTGCCCAAAAATTCATGCGCGCTGGGTATTTTTGGCCTCCCCTCTTCAGTGATTGCATTGAAGCAGTCAAACACTATTCCAATTGCCAACATTTCACCCCTAAGGCGCGAGCTCCCCCAGCTCCCCTCCATCCGGTCGTCTCAACTGGTCCCTTTTGTAAATGGGCCATCGACTTTATGGAGTGTCGCCCGCCATCCACCGGTAACCATAATATATCATCGTGGTGGTCGAATATTTCACAAAATGGGCCGAGGCTATGCGAACTTTTAACAACACCACAGCTACCGCAGCCCTCTTTTTCTTTAACCACGTTATCACTCGATTCGGGGTTCTGAAACAACTGCTCTCTGACCACGTCTGACATTTTGAAGATGAGATATGGCGTGAGCTATCCTCACTATTGGGTTTTGAGCACCAATATTCCTCCTCCTATTACCCCTAGGGTAATGGCCAAGTTGAAGCAGTCAACAAAATCTTCAAGATTATGCTTCAACGAACGGTGAATAAGAACAAAACCAATTGGCATCTTATGCTCTTCCCTGCCTTGTGGGCCTATCGAACCTCTGTTAAAACCGCCACCAGGTTTACTCCTTTCCACCTCATTTTTTGGGAGGAGGCAGTCTTACCAATCGAGTGTGAAATTCCTTCCCTGCATCTGGCCGTTGAAATTATCCCTAGCACCCAACCTCTAGAACAACGAATTATCATGCTTGAGCGCACCTCCGAAGACCGTCGTGTTGCCTTGCAAACCATGGAAGCGGCCAAGAAACGCACCAAAGCTCAGTATGACAAAAAAGTCCAGCCTCGTACTTTTCACGAAGGTGACCTTGTTCTAGTTTATGACCAGGCCCATGATGTCCTTGGTCATGGGAAGTTCGACTCATTATGGCTAGGCCCTTACATCATCAGTAAGGATCTCAGTAAGGGGGCATACCTCTTAGAGGATTTCGAAGGCAATCCCCTTCCTAATCCTCGCAATGCACTCTATCTTAAGAAATATTACCCTTAGCATTTCCCTTCTGAAATGCATGTTTTATTTCCTTTTAGATAGCCAGCATCTTTTTCATTTTTGGGATTTGATACTTCACCAGGACACATTCTGTCCAAGATGGGACACTTCCCCTCTCATTAAAATCGCATTTCTTCACTTACGACACTTGTACTTGGGGCACCATTTTTCCTCCTTACTTGTCTTTGTTCGTGTCGATTTTTGTCATGAGTTACCATCTTGTACTCATGTTTTCATGGTCCCCCATTGGGCCTTTACTGTGTGGCAGCACCATCAAGTCGCCCTTGTTTAGAGCATCCAAGTTGAGTCATCATCGCATTCATGGAGTCTATCTCGAGTCCCTTTGTACCCCGCTATAGCCCTCCACCATTCATTGCTTGGTCTCTCTCTTGTGTCGCACATTATGGCCTTCAGTCCCACTGTCCCCTATCCCTTATGATATTGCGTCAGTCGTTGCCATGTCATTCATGCCCTTTATGCTCTAACAAGGGAAGTCGTCCATTCGCTACTCAGTCCCTTCCATTTCCCCATCATCATTGGTGTCAGTCTATCCGTCGCTCTACTATTTTCTCTCGTGCCTTAGTTGAGGATCTCTCCTTGCCTCACCTATGGCTGACCTCCTTCTGTCGACATCAGCTCCTTCATTCCAGAAGACAGGTCTAGAGGGCGGTGTACCTTGGTTCCATCTTCCACTCTTGTTCGGCGCCTCGAATCAGGCAAAGGGATCTCTCATTTCCCTTTGACTTGATTGTTTCTCTACTCCAGCTCCTTTCAGCATGATCGAGATACGTATACTTGATGGTTCAGTGATGCAGCAGCAGCTCTTGGTGATTCCCGGGTGTGTGTGAGATGTCTCAGTGCTCATGAGGGGGTGGCCCTGTAGGTAGCCCCCCACATGCCCGGATGACCTCTTCATTTCAGCCTTCGATGCAGCTCCATATATTTTATGATGTCAGCCTCAGCCGCTTGCAGCGCCTCTTTGATTTGCATGTATCAATCAGATTTTGTGAACCCTTCCCCGCGTATAGGGGGCATTTGGGGTTGTATTTGTATCTCATGTACTCAGATATTATTGTATAAGTCCTGGCTGTTATCCCAGGCACAACATGTATGTGGGATTCCTCATTGTATTATTATCTGGCTCATGTTTATGCCGGTTGTACTTTATGGTTCGGTCCCTTGTTTATTGGACACACTATTCTTTTGTACTTTGTCTCGGCGGGCATAGGTATGCCTCCCCCGCCGCCTTTAGCACAGGTACCCTCTCATAAAAAGAGACTTGTTGCACCTGCGAGTCTCGTCTCCTCAGGGTCTAGTTCTTCAGCACACTCGTCTACCTTACATTTCTCTCTCTGACTTCCCTCTTGATGTTTGGTGATTGAGTTCTTACAACGTACTTCGGTCATACGATTTGCTCCTAACACTCGCACGCTGGGGGGCAATCTGTTACACCATTTTTTGGTCATCTAACCTATTATCATTAGATGGACCCAGGTACACCATGTAAGACCAATTTTACCCTAAGTAAAATTGCTTTCACTATGTAAAATAACTTAATAAACCACATTTATTAGGTTGTTTATGGTCTAAACAGGAAACCCCAAAAAGGAAATATTAAACAAACCTATATTTGTTTGATTTTCCTCATGGAATAATTAATTAAACCATAATTTAATTATTATTCCTAATCATGTTTAACACAAAACAAAGAAATTAATTAGATAAACCTTTATTTATCTTATTATTTTCTAGGAATAATTATTTAAATCTTATTTAGATAATATTCCTTGTTAAATATGACCAAATCACCCACAAATAATTAAATAAATCATTATTTATTTAATTATGCTTCAACCACTTCCTTAAAAAGATAAATAAATCATTTATTTATTTATTATTAACAAATAAAGGGATTTGACCCAAGTCAAATACTTTTTCCCTCCAACAAATATAATAAAATATTCCATAAAAGGTGGATCTAGATTTGGTTAACATTATTTTAATCATACACCAAGATCTAGAATGACCCAATATTTTGTTATAAATAGGAGGGATTTTCCTACCATTCTTCACCTTTTGTTGCCTATTAGATCACTCTGGATCTATACACTTGGTCACATTTTTCTACATTATTTGCTGTGTGAGCTCCCTTTGAGTTCTATCTTTGTCTGGGTTTTCTACACCAACAAGAGAGAGATATTCTAGATCTGAAGTGCTGAGGACTTCCAAGAACCCATCCCATTGAGGAGAATTGGATACGCCTTCTTGTTTTCCTCCCAGGTGCCCTTAATACAAAAAATTCTTTCAAAAATTGTTCTTGTCTTGTCTATTAGATATATGGAGCAAACCCTTCTTTTTACTGCGTAATGTCTTTCTATGCATAGATCTGGTTTTTTGCAGCTCTTGTCTTGATCAACTAACTGCAGATCTGAATATATTGGCAGCCACTTTTGATGTTAGGGCTATTAGTTATGCATAGCTAAAGTGGTCTTTTTTTGTACACTTCGACAAAGGATTCATACTAACAAAAACTATATTAAAATGACATGTATGCATGAAAAACACATTCCACAAATCTAGTCCAAGGGGTGAGCCATACTTTGATACCACTCTGTAATATCAAATATGGCCCAAAGAGAGCACAACCTGCTTTGGTATCATTTTGTGGTATCATATATTAACCAAAGAGAACGAGAACCTGACATCACCCAAAGAGAATGGAAACCAGACACTACCCAAGGAGAGTGCAACCTACACTGATACCACTCTTTAAAACCCTCCTCCCACATCTTCCCAAGTAACCGTCCAACCGGGGTAAATATTCGACGAGAGGCCACTATAATGGGATTCAACCTCATATGTGACCTTAAGGAAGTGGAATCGATGGAAACACATCAATCAAACCTTCTACGCCAGAAATAAAACACCCAAGAGCCATCCCAACCACTCAGGTAACCAACCTTTGCAAATTTATTTTAGCCATAATTATCAAAATGAACACCCACACTAGAATATTTTGCTCAACGTTCAACTTGGAATAAGTGTCCCATCAACCATGGTTATTATTTTTCCTTTATTAACTTTTATTACATGGAATTTTCAAGAGGCTTGTTACACATTTGACTCCTGAGTGGAAATGAACAATTGCATCATATTACTCATGAGTAGAGTGCAATAGGGGAAGCTATGTATCAACCAAGCTTACACCCTCACACGAGCACACCAAGAAGAAATCTCATGTCGATAACAAGGCCAATACTTCTTGAATAAAGGAGGAAAAGAGGAAGGTTTGCTAACTGACATTTGCATGTTTCTATAGGTTTCAGCCGTGGAAAATTTTCAAATGAACACAAAGGGTTCAAGTCAATGAACCTATGAAAAATCATGTGCATTCATGGCATATTAAACAATACCCTTAATTTGACTAAATATTGGAAATTACATCTAAAAATCACATTATTTAACCCCTTACCAATACGAACCGAATACATCTTTCTAATTTAAAAGACCCCAACTTACACTACATATTTTAGATATCCATTTTTTCATTAACATTTTGTATACCCCTTCATATTTTTTCATTAATTTTGAGCTCTATTGTTTGTACCTGCTAATATAAAATCTCTTTACCCCCTATATATCCCCCAATATATTATGTCATGTTTTCCTCAATATATATATCCTTCAATATAAATGTAAGTGGTATGGTATGTTTGTACCTGCTAATATAAAAGCCCTTTACCCTCTATATATCCCCAATATATTATGTCGTGTTTTTCTCAATATATATCTGGTATTTCTCCTCAATAAAGTCCTCATACAAATGAAGCACAAAGATTTCATAAAAACATTATATGTGACTAAACTCATGCTAACATTAATTTTAGTGAAAAAATGTAAATATATGAAAGGCTTAAACATACTAAAAATTTTAGTGAAAAAATGTAAGTATATGAAAGGCTTAAAGATAATAAAGCTTCTTACCTAGAGAGTAGGCAAACTAAGATGGTTATTGTCAAACTTTGAATGAAAACAAAAATACCAATAAAACTAATAATAAAAACGAATTAAAATTTAGTTAAAAACAAAAATAATTCAATGTAATTAATTCGTCTTAATATTCAAATAATAAAAACTATAAAATGGATTCCTATAGTTCCTGCGGGCCGGAAAGGCGAGGGACTAAAAGGAGAATTAGAATTCACAAACATTGTTTGTAACCTACAACACCATAGTATGCTTTATTCATCATCAATGCTTTAAAATACCATAGTATGCTTTACTCATTATCAATGATTTAAAATCCAATGCGAAAATTCGGGGGTCGAACCCTTGTTGCAAGCTATAGGTATCGAAACTTTTTTCGCGGCAGCGAAAAGTGCGGGTTTTTTAAATGTGCTCCTATTAGTCTTTGGTTTGATTTTCTTCTTTCTACCTGGCGTTCATGGACTCGGTCAGGTCAGCTTTGTTTTTACGAAACCCACTGTCCAGCGAAAATTGACTGAACGGTCTGCAGGCATTGTGGAAACTGGTGCTGCTGTAACATATCCAAAGTCCCGAGGACAAGTAATACTTTGACTGTTATTCATTTTTGGAAGCTTTCATACGTTATTTAATCAATATACCACATCCAGTTGAATCATATCACCGCCGAGTTCACTGACTATTATATTTTTTATATTTTAAAATAGATATTTATTCTGATATTATTATGAGTTACACCCAAATTTTGATTTAAAATCTGGTTGAAATTTTAGAATCGTAAATTCTAAGGGTTGAAATCGTATAATTAGAACGTTATGGAGCTTCGGAGTATTTGGAAGTGCTGAATGGATTTAAGAATATGATTGAGTAGAGATGTTTATTCACTGAATCCATAATGAGTGTATGTAGGTTAGTTGATTAAATTATTTTGTAATGTAAATTATAATAATTTTTTTTTTAAAGGTAATATATGTAAAATAGTTATAAGTAAAAAAGAATGTAAAATGTTTAAATTTTATATTATATAAAAAATTTTAACATAAGATTTAACTAAATTATTTGAAGATTTATGTTAACTAATTTATGTAGATAAAAACTTATGTTAACTAATTGATATTACAATTAAAAAAACGTAAATCAAGTATTCAAACAATTTTAAAGACCATAGAGAGACACAATTGGTAATATCTAAATCATCACATATTTCAGGTAAAAAAATACTATAACCTATATGTCTATTGAGTTTAGAATACCTTTATATTAAACTATGATTTTAGAGCCTATATCTATATTAAGTTTTTAAAACTCTTATATTAAATTATAAATTCGGGGTCAAGACTCCCATCCACTAAAAATTCAACCAGCAGTCAAATAAAAGCACTATAACATATATGTATATTAAATTTTTAATGCTTTCATACTAATTTTAATTTTAGATTTAGATCTATGATTAATAAAAATTCAACCAGCCACATGTTTCAAATAAAAAAAATATAACTTATATATATATTGAGTTTTTAAAACCATTATATTAATTCATAAATACAAGGAAATCATTTACTAAAAATCATTTACAAATAATTTAAAATCATTTACTAAAAATTCAATTGTAGTTAAACCAACCAAAATACAAAAATATATATAGCTCTCGTTCTAATTATATTTATAAAATCTCATTACACAACCACTCCGATAACAATAATAAGCTAAAATAATAATACCTTAAAATATTAAATTATAACTTTATATTACATTACAACTTAAGTATAAAATAAGTATAAATTATATTTATATAATTTAACTTTCTGAACACTGTCACAAGAATAAATGTAAATACAAACACACATAAACATATTATAACTACGTCTCGCGCAAGAGTTGTATAAACATATATTAAAACTAAATTTCATAGAAATTCCATTGTATAAGCATATATTAAAACTAAATTTCATAGAAACATTTCAGTAGTATTTTCTTCCCCTACTAAATAAATAGTAAAACGGGCCTGAATCTCAGCGAGCCCGTTTGCTGGCATTCAAGCGTTTGTTCTCGGTCCTATTCTTCTTCTTCTTCTGTTGGAGCAAAAATCATGTGTCATAATATCCACGTAGATAACTTTGATTACTTCATCTAATTTGCAATCCAAAAACTTTTTCTTTAATTATTTTAAATTAAAAGGCTTATTGAAGGGTGTCATTTATCTTTTTGTTGTAAGTGAGGATGAAAAGTAACTTATTTTTCTGATTTGAGCATGATTTATAGAAATTTTTATGCATTTTTATAGTAAAACATTTAAATTTAGATATTAAATATATTTATAAACATAGATTCTATTTTATAGAATCAAAATTTTAAAAATAAATTTTTTTAATAAAAATTTATTTTAAAAATTTAGATAGTTGATTGGAATGTTTACACACACTTTTTAATTTGGGAAAATAGTCAATGCATATTGCTCTAAATAATAATTATTTCTACATTAAAAATTAAGCTTTGTTAAAAATAAAGCGTAAATAATAATAATGAACAAATATATGTATTTTGTCAATATATATATATGATAGTTGTCTCAAATTTTGGTTTCAAAGCTGAGTTATGATAGGCTTGTCCACTTGTATATATATATATATATATAAATCAAGAACTGATTAACTTTTATCTATAAAGTATCAAGAGAGATTAAATCTATCAAGGTCTAAACATTTCCTTAAATTTTATACTTTACAGAATTTTACATGTTAGCAAATTTTATCCCTCTCTACACTTATAAATTTAGAGTTAAGATGTATTAAAATGTATTATAGATTTAGAATTAAAATGAATTAGTTATAATTATTAACCAAATAAAATATATAAAATTTTAAAAAAATTTTAACTATTATTTTAGTATGCTAATTTCAACATGACTAGTGAAACTAAAATATTGATTTGTTAGTTTGTTCATGACTGGTAACTCTCACCGTAACTCCTTAACATAACATAAGTGGATTTTTAATACTTGCAGTTATTTAAATGACTATCATCAGACAAAATATACCTAAACAAAGCACCTGTTTTACATGTAGATAACTAAAATATCATCTTGATATTATTGAATCATCCGTGCAACATTATACGAATGCCCATCTTGAAATGCGATTCGATTTAAATAAAATAATACTACAATGGAGAAATACCTACCGTGCATATTTCTGAAATGTACCCAACCACCATTTCTATATTTGGGGTTTTCAACCTTTTTTCCTTAAACATATTCTTCTTCCTTTCACGTCGCAATGAGTGAATCGTTGACTTTAAGAAATGGAGGAGAGATTTTGCGCGAACTTAATCAAAATTCCAAGAGGAGCATTGTGAAATACAGAAGATTCCATTCTTAAAATTCTAACGGCCATTCGAAAGTTAGTCTACTGGCCTCGGTCAATCACTATCCGTTTTTTTGGCATAATTGTCATGTTAAACGCAACAGAAGTTGCCCGACACGTCAATCAACAAACTAGCGGTAGGTATTTTCTGGTTGTTGAGAGAAATTGCGAGAGTTCGAATCTGGATGAATTTACCACAAACTTCGGGAGGAAAATGGAATATGACTATGAACCCGTTCTAAAAATTAGAATTATAAGGAAATAAATATTTAATGGAAAATTTTAAAAAAAAAGTGTGATGAAAGAGAGTATTTTTTCTGTGAAAAATGTTAAAAAAGTGTGGGATGAAAAGTATATATCTTTTTCTGAAAAATTAAAATAAGAAAATATTTCATTTTACAACGCTACATGTTAAAAAATAACCCAGAAAATTATGTGTATATTCTAGCCAATAACTTTTGAAATAGTGTATTCAACTAAAAATTTGCCTAAAAGCTCGAAGCTTCACCAGAGAGATGGAATTTATTGTAAAGCTTCACAAAAGAAAAGCCAAATACATCAACCAAATGACAAGACTATATCAAGATTTTTGATCAAACGTCATAGCGAGTTACCTAGACTAATTTTTCTTCGCCTACCTAGACGTAGATCAAGAGCAGCACTTAATTACCTTTGAAAATACAAAGGTTCGCTTTTCTTTAAGAAGCTACGCACCAAATCCTATTAGTGCGTTATACGCGTGTCATACCCAATTCAACTCCGAAATAAGTGCGCCTTTTGTATTTTACAGACCTTCCAAACGGAAAAGTCAATTTCGCACCCTATGGAATCAAATCTGTTTTCACACTGTTAAACCCAACTTCTAAAATTCCACAATCCACGCACAGCATGTCACGTCTAGCTACATAGGTCAAAGTTTCCCTTGTTTTTCGGTTGTCCAAATCTAGGCCGTTCCAGGTTACTTGTCTAAGCTGCTAAGTATTTGCATTATGGTTGAGAGAAGGGACGAGAGAGATTGTTAGTGTTATTTTTGGATATAGTTTGGGTAACGTTTTGGGTGGATATTTTAGTTATTTTCAAGGATATTATAATTTTTTAAAACATATTTACCAGAGTGTTCGGAAGATGAAAGTAGGTAGAGATGGCTTACCAGTCAAATTGCTGCTGGGAGGTGGGTCCCTTCTCCCACAAAAAAGAAGGTCTTATACATTAATTTCGTATAATAATTCTTTGGCATTTATAACATGTTGAAAAATATAAGTTAAAAGAAATAAATAAAATATACAAGAAATTAAACTTAAAAAACCATTAAGAAATATTTATAACTAAAGTGATTAAGAATTGAAACACAATATAATTTCTTATAAAGGAATATTATAATTGAATACAATTATTAAAAAAAATATTTTTTTGAAATATGTCACCACATAAGGGAAATAGACTTTGAAAGCAAAGGGATAATAATTAAAAAAAAAAGTGAGTAGGAAAAGGATAAAAGAGAGGAAGCTAGAGAAAAGAGAGAGGATAGAGGGATATCGATGGTTATAAGAATTTAGATTTTTAGTAAGTTTAAGTATGATTTTTTCTTCATTGTGTTGATAATGAAAGGTTTTTAAGAATGATTGAGTTTATAGTCTTTTTTGTTATTTAAATTATTGGGATTAGGTTTCCAAGAACTATTGAGTTTATAGTCATTCATTTTGATCGAAATTATTGGGATATTTCTCAATGTCAACTCTTTACTGAATGATATGAGTGAAGTAATAAGGTCCAGAAGCAAGAATTTTGGTTTGGTCAAAGAATTCAAGGTATTTGGAGTTTTAACGGTGCTTTTTTGAGGTCGACTCTATAAGAGCTTCCAGTTTTCCCAATATATGATTTCCAAATTGAGCATTGGGCTAGGTTGTCTTTAGCAAAATTGAAAATCTTTTTTAGGGTTTTATATGGTTCAAAATTGGTTTTGATATTGTTTGTGGATAGAACATTAGAGATCAAGTAATTGGTTGCTGGAATTTAGGGAAGAGGTTTGAGGGAAAGGGTTTAATGTGGGTCATTTTCCTATAAATTTGATGGGTTAAAGTGTCATCAAATTGACATGAAATGAGGACATTAAGGATGTGACAGAATTATCAATTTCGATTTCCATAGTAAAATAAATGTGGGGAAAATATTGTGAATATGGTTGAGCAAAGACGTGTGGATGGATTTTACATGATGTCAAACCATGAAGATATCTCGATGTAGGAAAAATATTACTTTTCGTGCAAGCTTGACTTCTATGTGATTAGGACTTTTATAGATTTTGGAATCTCTACGAATTCTACGCAAATTCAAGCTTGATTTAGCTGGAATTTGAAATGGAATTTTACACGGCTCTGCAGTTCAATTGTATTTAAAAAACAAACCCTTTCACAAACTCCATTTCATATTAATTCTATATTTCACACACTGTATCTAGAATTCTTCAAGAAATCATGCATGTGCATAATTCATACACAGAAAGTATGAAACTCTATTCCATTGATAAAAATATGTACATACTAAATACTCAAAAACATTTGTTTCTCTCTATAAGCCTGATTTTAGATTCATTTGGCCGATCTCTCATTTCCCATATGATTAGAATAAGTCTAATTAATAAATTCAATAACTTTTCTAAATCATAAAATCACTCCATAAATAACCCATAAATCATGCCATAAAACATATTTTCCTAAATCCTAAAATTGCTTAATCTATCCTAGAACCTCTCATGCTTTTAAAGGTAGATTATCTTTCTCCTTATGGAGAAAATATCACCTATCCATATATTTTCTAAAACTATGACTCATTAGTTCTAAAACACATAAAATATACCAACTTGGAAAATACAATTTATTTACATATAAGAGTATAAATTTGTCTAAAAAATCAAGACCTCGTTTTAATATCTTTCATATCAAAACTTAATGGCTTAGAAACTAAAATGCTCCTACATTAGATCCCAAGGTAGAATAATTCATGAGATTTTGGTCATGTGTCATTAATTGTTGAATCCTCCTAGATCTGAAACTTTCTACTGTAACTTATCACCTCCTTATTCATGTCACTACTTTGCTTATGTTGTCCTTATATTCTTCAACCATTCAGGTTTCAAAACTTTATATTGTAGCTATCCACTCTATTTATTGATGTACTCTTGTACATTCATTTTATTTTTGTGGTTGACTACCCTTCATACATCAATGTGGAATTCCTCATGCACTTTTAGCATCAGTATTCTCATCCTGTCAATTACCATGTCCAAAATTTCCTCTTTCTGGGACATGCTGTTCTCACCACTTACTTTTAACTTAATATCTATTTTAGAATATTTTATAAACTCAGTGGTCATTTCATTTTTTTCATAACCTCTCTTCTCACATGCTTCATCATCATGTGTATTTTCAAAAAAAATTAAGGCCCTTGAATGTGTTCTCCCATGTTGATCCACAAATGATAGAGTATTTCCTTCTTTAGAGTTATCAATTATGAATTCATCTTCATTATTTTCTTGAAATGAAATTACTTGTTTTATATATTCAAAATTATCACTCTTTTGTTCATAAGACACTTTAAGCACTCCTTCTATGCCTGCAACTTCCATGTAGTATTCTGCACCAATCCTTGGATTGATCAACCATCCCCCCAATATCCTCAGCTCTTCTTCAAAAAAATTCAGCATCAATTTTGAATGTTGCTCTTCATATTTATGCTTCCTTTGACTATCTCCATGCATAAATTCTTCTTTTTCCTCTACAAGAATATGTTTCTTTAATTGTCTATCAACAATATCTTTGTTCAATCTGTATGTTTTTCATAATGTTTTTCTTTATGTGAGAATGATACCTCATGCTCTATCAGAATGAAATTCTAAGTTTTTCTTTCTTCTACGCGTTGAGAAGAAAATTGTTTTTCTTCCTTCACCTTCATGATAGTTCTAGGTGATTGTTCATCACCATCCACAAAATAACCTACAACCATATACAAAATGTCAGTTTCAAAAATATTTGGATTTGTAACCTCTTTTATCTCCTCTATCAACGAATGTGAATATTGATATGAACTATCCAAGTAGTTCACGAGACTTGCAAAAAGTAGCTCATCTTCGGTCACATACCTCAGATCTAGTTTCTAAACATACTCCAATATTTTATTTTTTATTTTATACACCTTGTTTGGTAGTCATAAATGAATAAAATAAGTCATTGGATACCTACATAAAGCCCCTCATATTACTTGATGATTACTTTGGACTTCGTATAAATTTAATTTCCTAACGAACCTGTCATGGGTATTTTGCTTTCTACTATGTATCTTATATCTTGGTGGGGCTATATAGGCATAGGTCAAATTCTATCCCATGTACTATGGCTATGTGTATCATATATTTCATGCGTGTTTTTCACAATACATGCTCGCAATGGATTTGTTAGGTCCCTATAATACTATTGTATCCCCTTATTGTTATTGTTATTGTAGCCCCTTATTGTTATTGTTTTTGCCCATGTAGTCCCAATATTGTTATTATTGTGCCCCATAGAATCCCACTATTGTTATTGTTTCACCCTTATATTATTATTGTTATGTCTTCCATGATTATATTGCGACCCCTTAGACCCTTATATATAGAAATGAGGTTTTTTCATTTGAATCATCCAAGAATTGTTCATTTATGTAATACAAAGGAGGTTTCCCCCTCGAAGATGATATTTTTTAAGTTGTTGATCTAAAATTTCTATTTTTTTGTGAGCTAGTTGCATAATGTTTGGTATCAGAGTTTTAGATTCTAGGCTTTGGATGCTAAAAACAGGTCATCTCAAAATTTTCACTATCATTTTTTTCTACAAAGGTTGAGAAGCTGAAATTTTTACTACAAGGACCCGAAATATGCATGAACTTCCTATAAATATTTAAAATCTTAGTTCACTATATTTTCAGTGATATAATCAGAATAATTGATGGTTTTTCATGCTCCAGAATTCAGTCTCAAACAAGCAACCGTGGGAAAATTATCATAACTTCCTTTACGAGAATTGGATTTGAATTTCATAAAAAGTGGCCGAAGGTGCGTAGAGTTGAGTATAAAGTCTATCATTTTCATGGCTGAAGGTAGAAATAGGGACATGTGGACCACTGTTCAAGTTTTCTCTACTGAACAAGTCCTTAATCAGGTTGTCAGGGGATATTGGGTATAACTTTATCTTCATAAATCTAAATTTAGTTAAACCTGTGGCATTGGAAAGAAGAATCAAAGGGATGTGATAGGAACAAATTTCAGATATTAGAGATACGAAATAACACAGGACAACAATTTCAATAGTGAGCTCCTAAAAAGAAAAAAAATGTTTGTATTATATAATTTTGCATAACTCTTGTTTCAAAAATCAGTTTGATGTTATTTAAAGGGAATATTGAAGCACATATATCATTATTTGGTTCTAATATGTCATAACTAAGTTGAAAGCATAGTGTTGTGGAGGTAAATCCCCTCTGCGGACAGAGGCAATCCCTACTAGCCCAGACCGGGTCTAGCAACAATCATTCACACTATAGTGTAGGTTCCTAATTGAAAATAAACCAACTAGCGATGAAGGATTACCTGGAATCCAATGTTGTTGCTTGTAGAAGAGGTAGTGCTCCCGTTCCTTAGCTTTGGCAGATCACGATCCCCACGATCTCTGTGATAAGACACCTACACACGTGAGAAACAAAACAAACACAAGCATGAAATCCAGTAGATGCAACTATATTTCAGTCAGAAAGGACATAACTCATCATCATAAACAACAACAAGAGTGGAACCATAACCAATAGTCATTTATTATTGATCAATCAAAGGAAGAATACAACCATAGTTCTGACGCTGAATTCTCCTTCGGCGTGTCGCCAACAGAATACGTCTCGAAAATCTTGTCAAGGATGGGACAAACCTCTCTCTTCGGATCTTGACGATAGTCTCCTTGCTTAGAGGCTCTTGCAGCATAAGGCTCTTGGGAATTTTTGAACTTGAAGACTAGCTTGCAATGGAGATGGGAAAGATTTTATAGATGGAGGAAGGAGAGTTGGGATCCCTATAATCATGGGATTGGCCCTATCCCCAAGGAAGCTTCCATGAGAGGTGGAAAAACACTTCCTCTACATGGAAATCCGGAGCCAAACCTCCCAACTCAAGATAGATACCAGTTCATGAATTGGTTAGGATAAAAATTCCACCATTTATTTTTAAAAAACACTTCTTAAATTGGCTGGCACAAGTGTAACTCTGGGACAGAGTGCCAATTGGCACGACCTCTTTGAAGGATTTTCCGCATTGGTGCGGGTACTGAACTGTCTGCCCGTGCCAATGTAAAAAGGGCCATTTTTAGGGTTTTTCACAAGGATATGTCTTCAGGGCAATGAAATCTCTTGTTCAGAGGGATGTCATGAAAGTGATTTCAAGCCATGTCATTGCTCACAGGTCACAGAATGATCCCTCCAATGTGCGGGACAGGGATTGCAGGGATAGTGAAAAATTACTGTGTAACAGATGCCCCCTAAAGCATGAGGCCCGAGAGAGAGAGAGGGGTGAAATGATTTACGAGAACGTGTCCAACTGAAAACACCCCCATCGAAAAACCTGTGTAGAGAAGTACAACTGATGTCTCAGATACATGATATATATGCGGTATGGGCGCAGCCATCCATAACAGAGTATAGAATAATCTGGATCTAAGGCATGGACGCAGCCATCCAGTGAGGATCGATAAATAGACTCAGGTATGGTCGCAGCCATCTAGTAAGTGAGTCATGTAATCAATCATAATAGTCCACAAAATCGCAGCCTCGATTACAACAGATAGGAATCCAGGGTCTTGCGCTCTATCTCGACCCGAACAAAGTACAAGTTCAAGCATGCGAATATGTGAGCTGAAGTCGAACATGCAAGAACATCGCCTGATTACCAGCCAATGATGAAAGCTGTTAATAGATGCGAGAGGTACCACCATTAATGATAATGGTCCTCAAGGTACTACAGGTATAGCCTACGGCATGTGAATCAATGAGATGACGTCGAACACCTACAGAATCACTCGATCAGAGGCCAATGATGAAAACCTCACGTCAAATGCGAAGAACCTGCCATTGAGGCATGCAGGCTCCAAGGTACTGGAAGGGAGTCTCTAGATCAGCTTCTTGGATAATGAGCTGAAGTTGACAGGAAGTGACCTCGATCAAAGGTGGGCCATAGTGTTTCCCACATCATCGACACGAGACAGAGGAACATAATGTTTTCTTGAATTAGGATTAGATGAGAATCAGAGGGAGGTTGATACTCGCAGAGGTCAACTTCTCTTGAACATATAAACGGCACGACCAGGGAAAATTTTAAGGATGGAAAATTATTTTGAAGTTTAAAAAATTGGCGAATCTCACTAGTTCCTAATATGAAAAATGTAAAATATTTATTGATGTATTTGTAAAATTATTCAAATTTATAATGATATTATATATATTTTCCATATAATTTTGGCAATTTTTAAGATAAAATAATTTTATATTTTAAAATTTGGGCGAATCACTTTTATAAAAAAATGGAAATTAGCGAATCTTTTTTTTGGAAAAACCATGGAAAATTAGCCCATCTGCGAATATTAGCCCCTAAAATTTTCCATGGGCACGACAGTGGACTTGGCAGTATTTGGCATCAAAAGATCAGAGGTCATAGTGACAAGGCAAAGAGCAGATGAGAGGTCAAAAAGGATTACCCAAACCCACGGTGGCAAGTGAAAATGAGATGAGATGTCCCCAACCCTACACGAGTGCAGACAAGTGCCATGTTCAAGAGCGACATACTATCGACATGATAATGATGCTGGTTCCATTTTTTCCCTGCCATTTCTAGCGAGTACCCCAATTATTTTTTATAACAAGCTTGAAGGGGATAGCATATGCTTGTGATATAAGTCCATCCTAGTACGTTTAACGAGCCCTAGGAAGGAGAGACTTGAGTAGCGTCATTATGACTGAATCCGATATCATCAGGGTTTAACGAGTCTGACAAAGGAAGAACTCAGCGTCTTTTCATGTTTAGAGAGTTTGAAAAGACAGCTGAAAAGTAAACTCCAATGGTTCCTTTTCGTAAATAGTTCCTCAGATCCGAAAAGGTAGAAAACTATGACTGAGAAAACCTCCTAGTCGCGATAGGCTAGGGTATTCCTTTTTCATAAGTAATTTGTCCCAGCCCGAAAAAGGGGTAAACGTATACTGGGTAGATGTCGTTTCACAACCACTTTAACAAGATCAAAACGACAAGGGACTCGACAATATTTTCATGTTTACAGAGTCAGAAAAGAGCTGAAAGATGATTCCCCCTAGATGAACGAGTGGTATAAAGGGTAGCAACTGGTTCCGGTAATGGTGGAACTGCTCAGAACAAGTAAAGGTCAAGAGGCTGGCTAACAAGACCACTCATCGCAATGGTTCCTCAGGAATGGGTAAAACAACCAAGTGAAGGCATATGATCGGCCAAGCAGATAATGATGATGGAGTGAGAAAACCAAGGCTCATCTGGCAAAACAAGCTGATAAAATCATAAGAGGTAAAATGGGAATGGTTTCATTTTTACACAAGCTTGAAATCATAAAACTTTGCTTGAAGTTAGTTTCATTTTTATAGAAGCTTGAAACAAAGATAAACTATGCTTGAAACTGGTTTCATTTTTACACAAGCTTGAAAGGGAAACAAACTATGCTTGAAAAAGCAAGCATGCCCCCAGCATGGTGAATCAATTCGAGGTACATGCCCCCCAAGCTTCAGTCCATGCACCTGAGTAAACAGATGGCGGGAGTGAAGGTTCAAGTTATGATATCTAAGAGAAACTCGACTGGGATTTTACAAGATCTGATCAAAGACTCGAATTGAACAAGAACATGTTTCATTGTTTTAACGCGGTTGACACATTAAAAGAACTATCCTCAGGCGACCTTGTTTCATGGTTTAAGGAGCTTGACACAAGACAAGGAACTCTGCTCCAACAACCTTGTTTCATTTTTTGAGGAGCTTGACACAAGAAAACGAACTGTGCTCCGACAACCTTGTTTCATTTTTTAAGGAGATTGACACAAGAGAATGAACTGTGCTCCAACAAACCTTGTTTCATTTTTTAAGGAGCTTGACACAGGAAAAGAACTATGCTCCAACAAACCTTGTTTAATTTTTTAAGGAGCTTAACACAGGAAAATAACTATGCTCCGACAAACCTTCTTTCATTTTATAGGAGCTTGACATAGGAAAAGAACTATGCTCCAACAAACCTTGTTTCATTTTTTAAGGAGCTTGACACAGGAAAAGAACTATGCTCCGACAACCTTGTTTCATTTTTTAAGGAGCTTGACATAGGAAAAGAACCATGCTCTGACAGACCTTGTCATAATGAAAAATAAGTCATCACTTCCAAGAGTTCCACTCCCGATGGAAGGAAAAGATCTCGGAAATCAGGACCGAATGCCCCCAGTACACTATGCACGAGAGCATCATCACTGGGTACAGGCACGGGGTAGGTAGCCACATAATTGACCTGCGGTGGGGCAGATACAATGGGTGGATAAAAACCAGGAAGGGATGATGGCGGGCCAGCTGCCATATTAGGACCAAAGAACAAAAGCTGATCAATGGTCACGATTCGTCCTTCATGTGGAAAATAGACCACATGAAAAAGGGAGGAGACAAGTGCTCCCATGGCATAGGTGTAATCATTCCCCAATAGCAGATTGAAATCAAAGGGGCCTGGAGCAACCATCACGTCCATATGGATGGTTTTACCTCCCAAAGTAAGAGGTAACCTTGGAAGGATCCCTAACGGTTGACTCATTCTTTTGTTAAATGCCAACAGATTTTGCGTAATAAGCGGAAGCGACGGTGAACTGAAAGCTTGCCAAGTATTTGAGGATAGAACACTAACAGACGCACCTTTGTCTATAATGGTGCTAGGTACAACCAGACCAAAATCCTGTACTGTGATCTCGAAAGGCACATAAGACAAAAGGCGGTATCCCAGAAATCGATTCCAATCAAAGGAAGTGACCAAAATACTCGGAGGGGCTACCATCGAACTAAGATGGTCTTCCCTTGGTGTTACGGAAGAATAAGGAGCATCCTCCACGACCTCCATATCGAAGGTGGGAGGGGAATCCTCCGGGACCTCTATCACAGGAGGCGGAGGAACCACTTCTTGAGATATAGGGACAGGAGAATCTTTCTCCAAGTCTGAGGAATCTGAAGAAACAAGAAGAACCTGAGGGATGTGAGATCCACTCTCTACGGAAAAGACCTGGTGCGCCGCTGACGGGACCAGCTCAACCGATCCCACGACCAAAGGTTGGTCGGGAATGGATTCCTGAATTTGAATTTCCGAGAGAGCGAGATCGACCAAGGATGACTCTTGACCAATCGTGGCATCAGCAGGTGGAAGACTCAAAGAAAGCTATTTGTAACCAACAGGAAGGCATGGTGTAGAAACAGTCGGGTTTTCCAACACTCACTTGGCTTCATCCATATATGGACAAAGGTGAATGGCATGGTGCCCTTCACACAACTTACAGGGATTGGTGATCTTACCCTACTGCTTAGGAGCCTTACTAGCAGCCAAAGACGTGCCCCCAACCTAACTCCCAAAAGCCAAAGGGAATGGCAGGCGATCGTTGGACCATACTTCGAGTACCTTGGGAATGCCAGGGCAGTCTCAAAGAAGATGGTCTCCCGTGCACAACATCCAAGGGAACTTGACTTTCCATGGAGGGTTAGAAGGTTTATCAAGAGGAGATGTTTCAGAAACATCAGTTGCCGCCTTAGCCTCTCTCTTATGAAATTTCTTATTCTTTGTCTTCTTCTTCTTCTTCTTAGCCACCTAGTTACTCGAATCCAGACTTTCACCAGGCGAAGTAGAAGAGGAGGACACAGAAACAGGCGAAGAAGGGGAGAGGTCCACCTTGGAATCAACATGATGTTGTTCAGGTGGAGGAACTGCTTGACTAGTAGCTGAGACATTCAGGACCACAGAGGTTGAAAACAACCAAACATGCAACCCAACAGTAAACCCAGGAAGGGACAACGTTTCCATATAAGGAGTGCCAACATTTCCAAATGGAGGAAAAGGACCAGGATTCCCATCGGAGGGGATTCCTTGGTTAGTGAACTCTGAGAAAGTTTCCATCAGAAACGATCTTCAGAACAACACCCTAAGGAAATTAATTTTAACCAGGAATATTTCGTGGGTAGTTAATTTTTAAAACATTGAAACAAAACTCTATCGTTTCATATTTTAAGAGTCAAGAAACAGGCAAAAGGTGACTCTATCACTTTCAGATTGGAAACAAGTGTGAAAGGAAAAGCACTTGATGACCTTTTCAAATTTAACGAGTTAGAAAAGATCAAAATGACTGCTCAGGAATGCTAGGCAAAGGGTGTACCAAATAACCGTGAACTGCAATATACACCTTGGTTTCAAAGTGAAAGAGAAATCAACCAATGACTTAACTTACGTGCAGGAAATCTCCCTGAATGCTGTGTCCAGTGTATCATGGGTATAAGGCGGCAGATTCAGCTTGCTATGGATAAAGGATAGAAACCTAGTGGGGTCTCCCTTTATATACGCGACGGTATGAGGAGCACAAGTCCATACTAGCACTGCCTAAAGCCAAGAGGCGAATGACAACTACTAGGTTTTAAGACGCCGGAACACGTCTCTAGCCTCGACCTCTAAATGTGTTTCGTTAGATTTCAATGCTGCCTTAGTGTAAATTGAGTAAATTTTAAGGTTTATCTTCAATTATGTTTCAGTTTTTAGGCCCTAGCGAATGTAATGTCTGAAAATCTCCTAAATGCACTCTATATGCCACAATATATCATTTCATTCGATGAAAGCTATTTATGAGAGAGTTGAGAGCTTTTTACACAATAACGAAATGAACGGAAAACAACCAATGATGTCTCTAATGCAGCTAATGAAAACTAAAAAGCTTTTCGTTCAAAGTTACCAATAACTAATAACACCGAAAAGATCTAATTCACATTAACTAATGAAGAGCAAAACAGATTTTTTTTTTTTTTCAATATTTCAGAGCAAAGTGCGCTAAAAAATGAAAACTAATGCAAGAGAAATTTGAGAAATGACGACAAGAAGGAAAAAATAGGCAAATTACACTCAATGTAAATGTACAATCAGACCTCAAAATGAAACGAATCCCAAAGACTCCAAATGAGCCATGTAATCTAGGCCCAAAATGAGATAAGGCAGAATTCGAATGAAGAAGGAAACAATCACTCAAAAAATGCAATGAGACAATAGAAAACCACCAAATGAATGCAAAGAAGCAATCACAAGGTTGACTGAACCGATAGAAACCAAAAACTCCCAAGGGAGGCTCGATACACAATAACACCTAGATGACCTAGGGCTAGAATGCAAAATCGGAAATGGGCAAACAACCAGAGGATGAAGGTAACAGTCAGTCAATCAAGCCTCCAAAACACTCAAGCAGTGGAAAAATCAAGACCAAACATACAGATCAGGCTCAGGAATCTCATAACTGAGCAAACCCTAGTACCTCACAGGATTGGCATGACTGTGAGGCTGAAACTAGTGCCAGAGACGAATTGGCGCAAGTAATACACAAGCAACATGCGCCAATGGGCGCAACTGTCAAGCTAAAAAGTGCGCCAGTCGAGTTTCCCAGTCAAAAATAAAAAAAAAGCAATCCAACAAGCAGACCAGTGATGACCGAGCTATCAAAAACCCAAATTCACAGAAAGAACCAGCCCAAAAGAGCTGATCAAGCAAGGAGGATCAAGAATCGACCGAAAAGACAAGACAATGCTCCAAGTGTTCAGTTTACAAACTAAACTGGAGATTGACTGAAGCAGCTTTGATCTACTTCGCAATTGCAGAGCAAAAGTGTTTCAAAGGCTATCTCGCTAACTTCAGACTCCGTCTATAGTTTACAAAGTATAACAACAACAAGCTAACGATCCCCAGCAGAGTCGCCAATTTGTTGTGGACGTAAATCCCCTCTGCGGACAGAGGCGATCCCTACTAGCCCAGACTGGGTCTAGCAACAATCGTTCATGCTATAGTGCAGGTTCCTAATTGCAAATAAACCAACTAGTGATGAAGGCTTACCTGGAATCCAACACTGTTTCTTGTAGAAGAGGTAGCGCTCCCATTCCTTAGCTTTGGCAGATCACGATCCCCACGATCTCCGTGATAGGACACCTACACACACGAGAAACAAAACAAACACAAGCGTAAAATCTAGTAGGTGCAACTATATGTCAGTCAGAAAGGACATAACTCATCATCATAAACAACAACAAGAGTGGAACCATAGCAATAGTCATTTATTATTGATCAGTCAAAGGGAGAATACAACCGTAGTTCTGACGCTGAATTCTCCTTCGGCGGGTCGCCAGCAAAACATGTCTCGAAAAGCCTGTCAAGGATGGGACAAACCTCTCTCTTCGGATCTTGACGATAGTCTCCTTGCTTGGATTTGGCCTTAAGGGAATTATGGAGGCTCTTGTAGCATAACGCTCTTGGGAATTTGGGAACTTGAAGACTAGCTTGCAATGGAGATGGGCAAGCTTTTATAGATGGAGGAAGGGGAGTTGGGATCCCTATAATCACGGGATTGGCCCTATCCTCAAGGAAGCTTCCATGAGAGGTGGCAAACCACTTCCTCTAAATGGAAATATGGAGCCAAACCTCCCAACCCAAGATAGATACCAGTTCATGAATTGGTTAGGATAAAACTTCCGCCATTTATTTTTTAAAAACACTCCTTAAATTGGATGGCGCAAGTGCGACTCTGGGACAGAGTGCCAATTGGCGCGACCTCTTTGAAGGATTTTCCCCATTGGCGTGGGTACTGAACTGTCTGCACACGCCAATGTAAAAAGGGCCATTTTTAGGGTTTTTCACAAGGAGATGTCTTCAGGGAAATGAAAGCTCTTGTTCAGAAGGATGTCATGAAAGTGATTTCAAGCCATGTCACTGCTCACAGGTCATGGAATGAGCCGTCCAATGTGCGGGACGGGGATTGCAGGGATGGTGAAAAATTACTGTGTAACACATAGGAATCATGTATGTTATAGTAGATGTTATTAATTTATAGTTTTTTCTTGTATTTGACTCTCCCTTTAATTGTATACTCCTATGTTTTGACCTATGTTCCACTTCATTACTTATATCACCGCACCCTAGAGGTTACATTGAAGGGTTTGTTACAATAAAAACTTTCATCCTGACATTCTGCTAACTGTATTAGCTCATTAACACTCATACATACCTCCTCTACAAGTCTTACAACCTTTACTCCTCATGTCAAGCCATGAAACATGAAGAAAAACCCTAAAAACCTTTGAAAGAGTGGGTATGCAGGTAACATGAAGCCTACCTGCATTCCTGGCTTGGGTACTGAGGTAATACATGTCTTACCTGTGTTCCAGAATGCATTTTTCCATAGGAATTCCTGTGTACACCCTCCAAACTCAAAAAAACGAGAAAGTAAAGTTTAAAAAGTGGTTTGAGGTCAATTCTAGAAGGTTCTAGATGACAATTTTTGGGGATGAGTACGCTTTGATAAGGTGCATGTATCCCACACCTTAAGGAACTAATCACTTGATGTGAGGAGCATATCCCTTTGAAGGAGGATTCTATCCCTTCAAAGGTGGAATCCTAATGTCCTCATATTCTCTATAAAAAAAGGCATTGTGTAGCCTCAAAGGGAGTTCAAGCTTTATGTGTGATTGAGTTGAAGTGCTGTTGAGATTTAGTCTTCTTTCTGTTGAGATTTTGAGAGGAAAGATCACATACCTCTTTGTGCTCCTGGAGGAAGAGTGCAAGACTTATCAGAGTAGAGGAGACTCCTGCTTCAGACCCCAGGAAGGCATTTTCAAACATCAAGGTGAAGGTTGTAAGGTTCTTCTGTTATTCTAAGATTAATACAATCAAGTTTTGTTTTTCTCAATAAATTGTCATTCGATTGTTTATTTCAATAAGCTGTCGTTTGATCATTTATTTCATAGATTCATTGATCACTATGATAGGTATGTTTTATGATTATTTGTTATATAGGTGCTACTGATATTTTCTTGTTTGTGATTGTAGGTTGACAAAAGATGACACTTTGTTGCAACAAAAGATGACACTTTGTGACAAAATAATCATTTTTGCAACGAAATATCTCTTGTTGCGATGGAAGAACAATTGTTTCCAAGGAAGAATTCTTGTTACGATAGAAGGAATATTGTTGCGACGAAAGGATTCTTGATGCAACGGAAGATTTTAGACTGCAAATAAGCATTTGGATCTAAGGTAGGATCGACACCATCATAGCATTTATTTGTAAAACGAATATATTTAGAGAAAGACAAACTTAGTTGTTCGTTTGTTGCTAGAATGTATTCTGACACTAGGGTGATCGATCTTGTCCATAAGATCAATTTATCGGGCCAACAAATTGGTGACTTCACTGGGGAAAGAATTTTTTTTTATTTTCCTTTGTTTTGATTTGAGAAATGCTTTTTTTTTTATTTTTGATTGATTTGTACGGGCTTGGGTAACTTAGATTTACTCTGCTTTGAAATTTTTAATATTTTTTTTTGTTTCTCTGGAACTTTTTTGAGGACCGCACATTGCTGCAGACCCTGTTAAAAGTCCTGAAAAACTCAGATTTCTTCTCTCAGTTTAAGTTTCGAATTGATTTAGAATTCCTAGTATTTGCGCAAATCTGTATGTTTTCTGTCAAAAATTTCTTGTGAATGAGTCTCATAGCACTTTTGTTTTGGATGATTTTCTAGAAGTTTTTCATTTTTAGAGTGGTTTTCACTTTGTCTTTGTAGTGACCCAAAGATTAGAAGCTTAAAAATGCCTTAGATCACCCTGGTGTCTTTTATCTTCTTGATGAGTCTGAATTGGTTGTGAAATTCATTCTTTTGAGAAATAGAACTAGTTTTCTCTTTTGCAAATCTTCAAACCAACTTTGTTTTAAGTTCTGAATTTCATTTTTATAAAACATATCTGGATGTTTTCGATTTATTTGTCATTCTGGGCAAATGAATCCTTAGTTTACTAAACAACTAAGCAAAAAATTCTCAAAAACAAATTTAAAGCTTTTATTCAATTAGATTTTTTAAGTTTGTAGATCTCAAAATTAGTTTTTGTAGTTTGGAGTGCTTTTAAGAATTTGTAGATCTCTTTTGAAAGAAATTTGTTTTTTGTAGTTTTGAGTTTTGAAAGAAAAAGGGGTTTATTGTGAGCTTTTATTATTTGTCTTGTTTTGAGTTCGCATTGAAAAAACAAAAATATTTTCTTCCATTTATTCTTCATGTTTAAAGAAAGAATTGTCTCTTAAAAGAATTGAATTCTCGAACTCTTTCTTTAGCTAGAATTTCATTGAAGGAAAAAAGAATTGATTATCATTTTTAGTGTTTTTGGAAGTCGAGTCTTCACACCATCAAAGTTTCATTTCCATACCTATTGACTTAAAGAACAGCCCATAAAAATAACGCTTAATTAAAATTAATCTAGTAATATTTTTATTTCTAGGGCTCTTATCACCAATATAGCTTAGGATAGTATCTTGGAGTAGGGAGTAATTAACTCTCCAAGATAGTAAAAACAAAAAAGTAGATAAATATTGCAGTAGGAAATAAATCCAATTGTAATTAGTATAATCTGGGAATCTTCACTTAAAGAAGTTAATCACGAGATCATGTCCAAACCTTTGAGACAATCAATTCTATTTCATTGGGGAAGATAGAAGATTTTGTGCGCATTACAAATGGTAAACCTCGGATTAACCATTGTCGAGGAGCCTGGGGTCACTTGTCGATAAACCTCGAATTGACCATGTCAAGGAACCTTAAAGGGGATTGAGCTTTGTTACTCTGCCCTTGCGCGTGGAATCGGATCGTAGATTGTTCCCCCAGTTGTATTTGTTACTGTTGGTAACCTTAGTGTCCATAAGCTTAAGATTATTTCCTAAGGTGACGGTGAAGGAAAGATCTCACTGTACCTAGAACAAGCTTTGACTAGACTCACTTGGACTCTTTGGGGGGTTCTCTTCACTCGAGATGGTTTTGTGAAGAAACTTGTGCCAGTCTGTTTCATTAAGCAGGTTGTCGGGGTAACTGTTCCAACTGCCCTTTCTATATTAAACTTCTAATAAGTTGGATTTCATCACCAAATAGTGTTTTTAGTATGGGAAGTTACTGTTTGTGTGTGGTTTGAACTCTTATAGTTTTAGGCATGTGATTCAGATGTTTGATTCTTTAAATACTTTAGGTGTTTTTATTGAAATTTTCTTTGTTTACGTGTGAATAGTTAATATTTAATCGTGGCAGAATTACCAAGACAATCTCGGAGACTTCAGGAGAAGCCCCCTGAATATACACCAAGTCAGCTTGAAGGGTTGTGTGCTCTAATATCATCTAGAAGAAGTAGAATTAGATCAACAGAAATTGGAAGTTCATCCATAGCTGTTCATCCTGATCATCAAATACCCACAACAGAGCATATTTATAAACTGATTTGAGTTTCCGAAGTTACTGGTAGTATTTCTCCTTGCAGTGAACTAGCTGACAAACCTGAAATCTCTGAACCTGACATTGAATATTATGTTTTGGAAACATCCTCAAGATTTAATACTCCAACTTCTAGCGATCCTGGTTCACCTAGGGTAAGAAGTATTGTTACTGCAGATCTTCCATCTGGCCTCATTTCCATTGAAGAACTTGCTAGTCTAGATGAAGAGATATCTCTTCCCGAATCCCCTTAGTCTTTGAATCTTAGGGAGCGTGAATCCATTTTCTACAGCCCTATTAGGACTGACGCTTGGTATCTATCTTTGAAAAACTTTTTAGAAAACCCCGGTCTTGCTTTTTATCCACCTCAAATTCCATTTCATCCTACACCCAGAGGTTACTATCCTTCAGCCATCATGGCAGGAGAGTCATTGATGTTTTCCCAATCACCAAAAGCATTCTTACATGGTGGTCCTTCTGTTCCTTCAGGGTATCAGGCTCTTTCCGGTACTTTCTCAGGAGCATCTCCTCAACCGATCGAACAAGTATTATCATCTGGTAATGGAATTAAAACTAAAACGTCGAATGTAGAGCAAATATTTATTATTTCTGGTAATATTCCAAATCCTCAACCTCAAGGTGGTCAGCTACCGCCTGGGGGGCAACCTCAAGGTGGTCAGTTATCGCTTGGGGGGCAACCTCAAGGAAATTAGTTACCACCTGTGGGTCAAACTCAAGGCAGTCAATTACCACCTAGGGGGTAGCTTCAGGGTAATTTTTTCCCAGGACAAACTATAGCACAATATTATTTTGGAGAACAACCTCAAGGACAGTACATACCTGAAGGTTATCAACCTTCAGGATAGTACATACCCCAAGGTCAACCCCAAACTCAATATGTTCCTCAGGGTCCTTATCAACCCCAGGTTCAGTACGCGCCTCAGGGTTATCAACCTCAAGGTCAGTACCCAACACAAGGTTTTCAACCGCCTTTTGGTCAAAAATTTGTACAAGGAGCTGGAAATTTACCTCTTACTTATCAACCCTACATTCAACCAGGTTATGGTCCTTACATTCAATCTTCTATGGGACAATACCCCAGAATGAACATGGTGTGGGATCCATCCCAAATTCAACAGACTATGAAACCTAATGTGCAGTTGCCTACTCAACCTGAACAACCTTTGGTTTCTAGTCCAACCTACCAACCTATCCAGCCTACTGTTTAAATCCCTGCACCTGGTTCTGTTCAGTAATCTGGGCCTAGTACACCTCAGAATCTGCCTCAAACTGCTTCAACTGCTGCAACATCTGTTCAACCTATAACACCTATTTCTGGAGTATCTGTAGCTTCGAGTTCTTCTATCCCTACATCTGTGCAAATCCCCCAAGTCTTTGTATCCCATTCAGGACTTTCAGTTCAGACTTTGGTCCAGATACCTGCAGGACAAGTTGGTACAAGTACGATTGTCACAAGTCAACCGCAATTCATGTATCAACCATGCCAGGGACAGTTTCAATTCAGTCATGTTTCACAAAACCCAGCTTATCAGTATCAACCGTACCCTGGCTACACTTATCAACAGCCTCAACAGCCTCAGTTTGGTTCGGTTAATCCTAGTTTCCCAGGGGGTTATACCATTCCTTATGCAAATCCGATTCCCAGTTATCCTGGGTATCCTCCTCCCAGAACTGCACTTGCTACTCAAGGTTTTCGTTACCCTAACCGTCAGTTACCATTTATTGCAAATTTGAATTTACCTGATTTGACACGCTTTATGAATGATCCAGTTTTATGTCATCCGTATTGGCCGCCAACATTGCATAAGTTTCCCAATGATATACCAAAATTCGAGGGTAAGTTAGGAGAGGATCCGTCCAATCACGTTATGACTTATCACCTCTAGTGTGCGTCTAATTCAATAATTTATGATTCAATTCGCTTACGTCTTTTTCAACGAACTCTAATTGGTCTTGTCGCCAAATGGTACATTGAGTTACCATGAGGCTCTTTTAATAATTTCAGTCAGTTAGCAACTTCTTTCTTAACTCATTTTCAATTTCATGTCTAATACGACAATGGCACGGAACTTTTGACTTCGCTAAAGCAATCCACGTCCACGTATATTTCTGATCATATTCACGAATGGCAACGTAGAAGCTGTTTAGTGAAATTTTATATTCCGAATCAAATTTTGGTAGAATGGTTTGTTAAATCATTATTACCCAAAATCATTGAAAATGTAGCTAAGGTAGGAGTTGTTACCGAGGAGCAAGTCATTGCTCAAGTTCAGTACCTTGACCTCGTCTATACGCAGTCAGACACTTTACATGAAAAAATCCCCGATCTTCCAAAACAAGGTCAAATAACTGCAACTCCTTCAGGGTCTCATGCGGCTGATGGTATGATTGGTACAGTTGATACTAAAAGCAAGAAGAAATATTCAAATAATTCTTCTCCTATAATAACTTTACCTGATTCCCCGAGAGGAGAGTCTTCCACTGAAGTTTCTGCCGACATTCATGTTGTAGAGTCATCTATGGCCAAATATAAATTTAACAGTATAAAGAAGGGGAAGAATAAAAATAAAAGGAATTCAAAAGAGAAAACAAATAAAACTGAATCAAATGACGAAAAACGCAAGCCTCACTATCCTTGTTTCATTTGCGACGAGGATCATTTTACTAAGGAATGCCCACATCGAGCAGAGGTTGCAAAATTCGTTAAAGGTTCTCAACAACTTGTTGTCTTGAAGGATCCTTTTCCAACTCAAGACAGTAATATGATTAGTTCCACCTTGAATGCCTCAGAATAACCTATTATGATGATGTCTCATGTCAGGATTGCCACGCGGTCGCAAGATTATGGTAGTAAAAATCCTGTTGGTGGTAAAGAAGCAGAATCTTCTAATTCAAACACATCAACTACACCTCTTCCCGTTTCTGATTTGCTACAGATCAAGAAGCCCAATTCAGACTTAGTAATCAAACCGCCTGCTAAAGGTGTAATTCATAAATTATCTTTCAATCCACATGCGAGAGCTGCTCAAAATTACAACATTGTAGAGGACTTAGCTATTTCCCCTTCGGCAATGTTGGCTTTGGAAGTGATGCAATCGTGGCCAGCACAACGTAAATTACTTTTTTCTGCCATAGGAGTTGTCAATATTCAGGATTCGAACCTTATAATTTTCGATTTAGAGAATAGTACACCTCGCCTACCTCATCAAAGGGCTTTCCAGATTCCAGTTTTAGTAAAAAACAGATCAATCTTTCAGATTGTGATTGATGAAGGGGCTTCTACGTGTATTATGTCGATCCGGTGTTGGAAATTGCTTGGTTCTCCTACAATCAATCAGTCTCTGACAATTCTAAAGGCTTTTGATGGCCGAGGGTTTCATCCTTTTGGTATTTTGCAGGATTTACCTATAGGGGTTGAAGGAAAAAACGTAAATCTAGATGTGGAGGTGGTTGATGCCCCTCTAGATCACAACCTTCTCCTAGGTCATAGTTGGTCTTATGCTATGACTGTTATTCTTTCATCATTCTTTCGGCTTATCAAGTTTCTACATCAAGGAAAGATCATTACAGTAGATCAGTTAAATTATTTTTCATCCGGTCCAGGCTCCACAGAAACTATCCAGCACATCGGTAAAATGACTATCCCTTACAAGGATGTTGGCGTAGGTTTAATTAAATATTATGGTTTACTAGGAGCTTTTTCTTTTCCTCCTCTTAACGTATCACCTCCTACTGTAAAATTCATATGATTTCATCGAATACCATTATGTTTGATGATCCTTGGATCGTACCTTCCAATTCCGAGTTGGATTCATTTGATGGCACGATGCCTTTGAGTCCATTTGAAATTGCATATCAGGCTGTACAGTTGCTTTCCAATCCTTCTTCAACCGAAACTGATCCAATGAATGGGATCCAAGAGGAATCACTTTCTATATCTAGCTCAACCATAACGACATTTCCCAATCCTTTTCATACTGATGAACAGATTCGTGAAGTTTTGTCTGTTGACGATTTACCATGGGAAGATCTACATCGTCGATCTTCGTTTTTACCTAAGCTGGATCATTTTGAAAATGATTTCGCTTCTATTTTTACTACTGAACATGTCGAAGAACCGCAGAATCCATTGCAAAATCCTGATTTTGAGTTAAATTTGGAAAATATCTCTCGAACGATTCCTATTGACATTTCAGTTAAGCCTGAAATATTTGAAAACATTCATATAGGCGCTTGCTTTACGGATGATGAAATCTAAACTTATAAAGCCCTATTTCAAGAATTCTGTGACGTGTTTGCCTAGTCATATGAGGAAATGTCGGGAATTGATTTGTCAATTGTTGTGCATGAAATCAAGACTTACCCAAATGCCAAACCTGTCTGACAACGCTTACGTCAGATACATCCGCGAAAAGCTGCTGCTATCAAAGCCGAAGTTGAAAAATTACTTCGTTCAGGTTTCATTTATCCAATTCCTTTAATAGATTGGGTATCGAATATTGTTCCTGTTAACAAAAAACAAGGAATGATACAAGTATGTATCGACTATAGGGATATTAATCGAGCTTGTCCTAAAGACAATTATCCAACACCCTATATCGATCAAATCATCAATGATTGTGTCGGTAGTGAAATGTTTTCCTTTATGGATGGTTTTTCTAGTTACAATCAAATAAACATACTCCCTACTGATCAGCCAAAAACAACTTTCATTTGCCCATGGGGAACATTTTCTTATTGCAAACTACCTTTTGGATTCAAGAACGCTGGGGAAAATTTTCAAAGGGCTATGTATTACGCATTTCATGACATTAAGCACATTGTGGAGCCTTATCTCGATGATTTACATGCTCATTCATCGCGTAGGGCCGACCATCTCACTCATTTACGAGCTATCTATATGAGATGTAGGCATTTTCGAATTTGGCTGAATCCACACAAATGTGTTTTCTATGTAGAATTGGGTTGGTTATTGGGATTTGTTGTTTCAAAATTAGGAATTTGCGTTGATCCGTCGAAGGTCGAAGCTATTGTCAATATACCTCCTCCTTCGACTCTGAGCCAACTCCAAAGTTTGCAGGGGAAAGAAAATTTTTTACGTCAGTTCATTCCTAACTACACGGAGCTAACAAAGGGTTTTACCCGATTGTTGAAATAAAATGTTCCATTATTTTGGGATGAGATTGCTAATCGATCTTTTGATGTACTTAAACATGAATTGAGCTATGCACCGTTACTGCATCCTCCCAACTACAACCAGGACTATTTTTTGTATCTCGCCGCCTCTCATTCCACCATTGGGATGGTTTTAGTTCTGGAAGATGAATTCGACAATGAACATGTAATTTACTATCTTAGTCGAAATCTGCATCCAACTAAGATCAAATACACACATGTGGATAAATCGGCCTTGGCAGTTGTTCAAGCTGTCGAAATATTTCGACAGTACATCTTATTACGCAAAACCACAATAATTTTTGACTGTAACCCTATGATGTACATCTTGAACAAATAATTGCTAGGGGGCAAGTATTCCAAATGGATAGTTATCCTGCAGGAATTTGACTTGGAATTTGAAAAGTCCAATGCAAAGAAATATTTGGTTTTTGCCAAATTGATGTGTGATTTCCCGTCTACTGATACTGAAGCTGTGGCGGAGGAGCCCATTGCGGATGAATCTTTGTTTCTTATTAGTACTCTTGATCCATGGTATGGGGATATTATTTTTTATCTCCAAACCCAATCTTTTCAGCCTGAAATTTCATGATCTTAGCAACAGATAATACATTTCCAATCCCAACAGTACAATATTATCGGTGATACACTCTATCGTCGTGGAGCGGACTCTGTTTTCCGACGTTGTCTTACTCATGAAGAAGATGAGAAGGTTATAAATGACAGCCATTCTGGAGCATGTGGCGGTCATATGTCTGGGTATGCCACAGTCTAAAAGATATTGTGTGCTGGTTATTTATGGCCTTCGTTATTCAAAACTTGTATCTATGCAATCCATAAATGCCACAATTGTCAAATCTTTGATCATAAAATGCATGCACCACGTGCTCCTCTTCACCCCATAATCGTTGTTGGTCCTTTCGCAAAGTGGGGTATCAAATTTATTACATGTAACCCTCACTCAGCCAGGGGCATGCATATATTATCTTAGAGGTAGATTATTTTACTAAGTGGGCCGAGGCGATGCCTACATTTTCGGTAGACGACAAGACTACTGCAGATTTCATGTTCAATCATATAATTTCTAGATTCAGTGTTCCTCAAGCCATTATTACAAAACATGGAAGTCATTTTCATAATATCATGATGACTGAACTAACAGATCAACTTGGCCTGTGCCACGATAGTTCTAATCCTTATTACCTGCAGGATAATGGTCTAGTTGAAGCTATCAATAAATTTTTAGTCACTATGATTAGATGAATTATTGGTATTCACAAGTAGAATTGGCATTCCATGTTATTTTCAGCACTTTGGGAATATCGAACCTCAGAAAAAACATCGACTAGTTTCACTCCCTTTCAGTTGGTTTATGGTTTGGAAGCTATGTTGCCTATTGAATTAGAAATTTCGTCATTGAAATTAGCCATAGAATTACTCCTAGCTACGTCTAAAGAGGAGAAGCATTTTTTGTACTTGGCTCAGCTTGATGAGAATCGACGAAATGTTGCATTAGCAAATGAAGGTCATGTTAAACGAATAAAAGCTCAGTACGATAGAAATGTTACCCCTCGTAGTTTTTCAGAAAGAGACCTAGTTTTAGTGTACGATCAAGCCAACGATAAGGTAGGGGTTGGAAAATTTGTGCCTATGTGGCATGGTCCCTTCATTGTTAAGCGAAAGCTGGCAAAATGGGCCTATGGGCTGATATATTTTGATGGTGTTTCTTTAGATAAACCCAGAAATGGGCTTTATTTGAAGAAATATTATGTTTAAACTTGGTGTGGAGATTTTTAGTTAGATTAGATTCTTTACTGCTGGTGTGTCTTAGATTATAAAAGCGTGCCTAGTTTAGAGTGTGTTCTTATCACTATTCCTGTTTATCTGAGTTTTACTCTTGATATTGTATATGCTGACGTCTCTTCAAACCTACATTGGTTTTGCTGATGGTGCTTGTCGTAGTACACAGAACATTTGTTCCGTAGCTTGGGTTATCTATTCATGCTCTGACGAGTTAGTATCCATGCATGGGGTAAGCCTCAGTCACACAACAAATAACATTGCAGAGTATAGTGCAATGATTGAGTTATTATCGGAATCCATATCGTTTGGAATTCAAAGTTTGATTGTTAGGTTGGATTCTGAACTTGTTGTATTATAGCTTAATAGGGTTTATGCCATTAGAAATCTAGTGTTGTTACAGTTATTCTTAAGAGTTCGTCTCTTGGAACGTGAATTTGATTACATTGAATATCGGCATATTCCAAGACATTTAAATACTTTAGCAGATGTAGTTTCTTTTAGAATGATAAATATACATTTGCAATACACAAAGCAGTAAATTAAACAACATTCAGTAACATGTACACAGATAGCCAGTAATAGTGATATATCATAACATAGAAGTTTGTTTTCAAAATATACATCATCTTGTGATTGGACAGTTTAAAATACAAAAAAAATTAGGAATTAAAAAGTGTTGAAAATTATTTTTACTTGAATCATCCCCTTACTCTCTTGGAGGAAAAGGATAAAAAGTTGGTTTTTCAACCAACAAAAATATGTCGATAGAATTATAGCAATCTCAATGCCCTCAACATGAGATTGGAAACATGTAATACTGCACTTCTATATAGTATAGTAATAGTGAAGACAATAACTTTGATTTTAGGACGGATGATATCTATCCGTTTATCCTTGGGGTCTACTAAACCATTGCAAAACTCTGCTTTGAGACTAGCAACAGACTGGCCACCTGGTCTAGTCCTGAAGAGAGATAAGTTTCCACCCCTCTTGGACAAACCAGTAAAATAAATATATATGTCCTCTAGTTTGACTTCGAGCCGGTTGCTGACAAACAAGAAACACTAGTCCTGTATGTCCCACCTGTTTACTAGCCATATTAGGAAATCAACTTGGGCCCTTATATGGTCCAGAATTTATACATATTACTTGGAGCTGATGGTTTTTTATTCTGACGAATGGATTTTCCAGGATCTTCACAGGAAGTTTTTCTTATCCAAAAGCCCTTACTTTTTCACTCTGAGTTCAAATAGTAAAAATAAAGTTAGAAAAGTCCTTTTTATAAGTTTTTTTGGATAAATGAATTTTTAATTTGTTTATTTTTCACTTTGAAAAGGTAATTTTTGAAAGAATTTTTATTTATCTTAAACAGGTATGTGTAATGTTTTAGTTTTTTGTGCATAAATTGGATTTTTTAGGAAAATTGATCATTTTTCAACAAAGAGCATACTTTTATCACTTTTTCAGACTCTTTCAAAATTTACGAAAAAGCGAAACATTGGAGTCCTCTTTTAAGCCCTTTTCAGACTCTCTAAACATGAAAATATTGTCGAGCACTTGATTATTCGAACTCGTTAAAGTAAATGAATGATCGTCCCTTTAGTATAAGTTTACCCCCTTTACGGACTGAAATGGACTATTTACGAAAAAGGTATACGTTGACTAATTACGGTCAATAGAGTTTGATCCCGTATTATTTTATCCTTTTTGGGGCTTGAGGGACTAAATTTGTGAAAAAGTACAGCCATGGAGTCTTCTTAAGTTTTTTCTTCTGACTCTCTAAAATTGAAAAAACACCGAGTTTCTCCTAGACTAGACTCGTTAAATTTAACAGTAAAGGACCTGTTCAATTTTTAAGCAGGAATGAGCCACTCCTTCTTAGGGTTCGAATATTAAACTAAGTTGGACTCATCCAAAGGATGATCTTATAAACAAGCAAATGTTATCCTCCTCAAGCTTGTCAAAAATAAAGAGGTACTTTCCATAAAATGGCGAGGGAAAAGAGAGGAAAACAAACTTGTTTGTTACATTTTGATTATTCGGAAAACCATTAACCACTCTTGAACATGACACTTTTGTTCACCTGGGTTGGGAAATACTCTGCCTGACAGTTAATCAAACCATTTTGAAAATCTTCAGTTGGTTTCTAGGTATTAGCTTTGGGTCAATTGTCACCAAACCATCTGCAGTGTCGTTATGTGTTCAAGAGGACAATTCAAACAAACCATTCATTTGCGAAATATCTGTCATCCATTTTGACCATCCCTGAGTCAGTCCTTGCCAATATATTTCTTCACAACTTGATCTATTATTTCATGTTGTGGGCTTGCCTACAACAGATCACTTTCTATCGGCATCAACTCTTTATCTAGGAAGTTGATCAAGAAATCCTCAGTACCTTGAAATCTGCATGCCTCAATGGCAGGTTTCTCACCTTCGATGAAAGGTTGCATCATTGACCTTCGATCAAATGATTCCGTAACATGTTCGACTTCAGCTCATTCATTCGCATTTCATGGATTGTACTGAGTACTTTGAGAGCCATTGACATTACTGGTGGTTACTCTCACACTTGTTAACAATTTACATTATTGAATGGTAATCAAGGGGTTTCTACCATGTTCGACTTCGACACATTCATTCACATGGATAGAATTGTACTGGTTCGAGAAGTGGAAATCAAGACCCTGGATCTAGTTTCCACCATCCAATCTGTGAGGAATTTTTGTTATTCATTTATACAGTAGACTATTCATAAATAGATGGTTGCATCCATACTGTGTCTACATATTTCTATACTATTGATGTATCGAAAATCATTCCTGTATCAGAACAGTTTAAATCAGTTTTCTAGTTTGTTTTGATCTGAGTATGGGAATGCCTACCTCAGTGATGATATGTTTACATATATATATATATTTTGCATTGAATGTTTTTACAGGTTCCTACTACGGTGTCCACGGGATGATCCTTGAAATGATAAATTACTTCACTCTTCATATATGACAGACTTCATCTTCATCTATTCCAGACTTCACACTTTAGGGGGCAATTTGTTGCACTAAAAACTGTCATCCTGACATTTTTCTAACTGTATGAGCTCATTAACACTCATAAATACCTCCTCTGCAAGTCTTACAACTTTTAATCCTCATTTCAAGCCCTGAAATAGGAAGAAAAACCCTAAAAACCTCTGAAAGAGTGGGTACACAAGTAACATGAAGCTTGCCTGCATTCCTAGCTTGGGTACGCAGGTAATACATGGCTTACCTGCATTCCATAATGTTTTTTTCCTTAGGAATGCCTGCGTACCCCCTCCAAACTAAAAAAATCAAGAAAGTAAAGTTGAAAAAGTGGTTTGAGTTCAATTCTAGAAGGTTCTAGATGAGAATTTTTGGGGATGAGTACGCTTCGATAAGGTGCATGTATCCCACACCTTAAGGAACTAATCCCTTGATGTGAGGAGCCTATCCCTTTGAAGGAGGATTCTATCCTTTCAAAGGTGAAATTCTAACCTCCTCATCTACTCTATAAAAGGAGGCACTAGGTAGCCTCAAAGGGAGTTCCAGATTTATGTGTGATTGAGTTGAATTGCTGTTGAGATTTAGTCTTCTTTCTGTTGAGCTTTTGAGAGGAAATATCACATACCTCTTTGTGCTCCTGGAGGAAGAGTGCAAGACTTATCAGAGTAGAGGAGACTCATGCTTCGGACCCCGGGAAGGCATTTTCAAACATCAAGGTGAAGGTTGTAAGGTTCTTCTGTTATTTTAAGATTAATACAATCAAGTTTTGTTTTTCTCAATAAATTGTCGTTCGATTATTTATTTCAATAAGCTGTCATTTGATCATTTATTTCATAGATTCCTTCATCACTATGATAGGTATGGTTTATGATTGCAATTTGAAAAAATATGAGACTTTGTTGCGACAAAAGACGACACTTTGTGATGAAAGAATCATTTTTGCGACGAAAGATCTCTTGTTGCAACGGAGGAACTATTTTTGCGACGGAAGAATTCTTATTATGACAAAAGGACTGTTGTTGCGACGGAAGGATTCTAGATGCGACGGAAGCTTTACGATTGCAAATAAGCATTTGGATCTAAGGCAGGATCGACACCTTCATAGCATTTATTTGTAAAACGAATATATTTAGAGAAAGACAAACTTAGTTGTTCGTTTGTTGTTGGATTGTCTTTTGACACTAGGGAGATCGATCTTGTCTGCAAGATCGATTTATCTGGCCAACGGGGTTAATAGTATATATTCATTTTGGTTATTAGTGGACGCGCTCTGTGTTATTTAATTTCCACATTTTCCAACGTCATGTGATTGGGATCGTTTATTGTGTGACCTATAGAGGTTGGAAAGGATGTTCAATTGAAAAGAATTGTCACAATAAACATTTTATTTTTCCTACTTTGATGTTTGGTACCTCGTCATTTACTCTTCATTGGACCTTCCTTCGCACACCACCTTACATCCTTCATATTCCTGTGACATGGACCTATCCTGATGCACTGTGTACAGTTGAGATCACCTTTAGAGATCCAACTATGAACAAAAAATAGGGCTTTTAGTCTATTATGCCTTTCCCATTTTGTTCCTTTTCGGTAATTTCCTTAGAATTTGTCGTCTAGATGTTGTGTCACCTCATAAAATCGAGGAGATGATGGATGTAGGCATCATGTAACTCCACCTTCCAAAGGTAAGCGAGCCTAATCGTCCAGTTAAATGGTTTTTGGATTTAGTGTAGGTGGGTTAGTAGATATCTCATTATTATTCTTTCTTGTGAGGATTTGTAATACCATTTTTCTTTGCTACCACAACTACACCTGGATATTGTCACACTAGTACAAAATGGCTAATTAGTTACGAAAAAAATAACTAAAATTTGCATATAAATGATCATTTTTCAGCCAATGACCAATAGTATCCAATTTACAGTATCTTATAATGCGACCAACTTTTAATCATTTTTAGCTTACTCATTAATTGGTTGTCTTAATTTTACCATCTAGTAGCATATTTAGTCATTAATTTGGTCATTAACTTTTTCATTAATTTAGTCATTGATTTTTTCATTAATTTAGTCATTGATTTAGTCATTAATTGTCACAATTAATGACCAAATATATTACTATATGATTACACGAGAAAAAAAATTAATGACGAAGGGAATATGACCAAAATTTTGGTCGTGTTATACAATATTGTAAATTAGCTACTAATAGTCATATATATGCAAATTTTAGTCATCCTTTGAAACAAATTAATGACCAAAGAAATATGACTAAATTTTAGTCATGTTATGAGATACTCTAAATTAGTGACTAATAGTCCTATATATGAAAAATTTAGCCATTATGTGAATCAAAAATTGATTATTTGCAGGAGTGAGTTATATTTTGTTGGTAGTTTCATATTCATTATATAAGCGATTGATTTAGTAGTTTATGTTCATTTCATTTAATTTCATTCATAATCATTATAAAAAACTAATTTAGTCATATATTCATTTTATTTTTGTTCATCATTAATTAATATAAACTACTAATTTACTAGTTGTAAATTGATTTTATGTATTCATTATTAATCAACATAAATTAATTAGTATGATTTTGTGACTAAAATTTAAAAAAACTGTCATACAATATGTATGTACATATAATATGATAACGCAAAGTTACATATGTTAATTACAAGAATAAATAATATAAAATGCAAATGAAAATAATTTTAACCACATATATTTTATTACATAAAATGTCAATTATTACAATATGAGTTTCTAACTTATTATTTGTTAGAATACAATTTACACATGAAATATTGTTTCGTAATTTCAAAACATTATCGTTGTGTTGCGAAGGAATTACAAGTGAATTCACGAACTCTGAAGACATGACCATCAGTCTCTATGTATGTGCCTTATCGAAGATATTGGCTCTAAGGGTACCACTAGACTGATTCTCTTCTCTCTCTCATTTTTCATTTGTCACTTCAGTACTATTGTTATCCTCTTTCTTCAATCCCTACTCTTTAACATGAATATTGAGTTTATCTCCTAAAAATGTAAGAATATACAATGTAGAGTATATGACATGAAAGACGATGAATAATTGAATTATATAAACCAAAGTATACTATAAAATATTTATATGAAATATACCTCAACATCAACAATGTCAATGTCATTTCCCCCCATAAAAGTAAGAAACTCGAACATGTTTTCTTCAATTAGGGATAGTGATCATTATGCCACCACATGACCTATATAAAAAATGCAAATAAAACATCACCATAGAAAAGAACACCTTAGTAAATTATTTATATTCAACCCTCAGAGAAATCTTAGGCACAATCATGCCAATTATGCTACATGTTAAAAATCTCATGCTGTAAATAATTTTTAAAACAAATAATCTGAGGTGTGATGTTTAACCCTTGTTGTTTTATTTGCACCAAAATTTCATTCTCTAATGCGTGAACTTGGTCAAGTATATAGAAAACCTGTTCTCAACAAACAACAAGAAAGTAATTTTTTTTATTCTCATGAAAATATTTTAACACAAAACAACTAAAAAGATTTCAATTAATATCGTGTAATAATAAACTCATCTTCAAGATTTGGATATTTTTTAAATAGACATGATACCAAGTATTTTAAATTTCAGAGTTAAAAGACAAAACAAAAGAAAAAGAAACATTCAAAATATAGCCAAACAATAAAGAGAGTACATCATGGAATGAATATTGCAATTATAAGAATTTTGTTTACCTACCCACTAATATCTTATATAAAATTCCTAAAACATTTTCTTTCCAAAAATAACCAAGAGGTGAAAGAGTAACAACATTAAAAACCATAGGAATCCCTAATAGAAACATTTCCAAAGTTGGTGGATTAGGTTCCTGAAGGATCTCCAACAACAAATGAATCATATCCAAGACATGCTCTGCATTGTCTCCCAATCCTTTTTCCAATCCCATTTCTTGTAACCTATCTACACCAGAGTCAAGTAACAATCAAACGAAGGCATTGGAATTTTTTTTTCAAGAACATAATAATTCACATTTGAAGCCTCCTATCATGAGATGGTGCCATTCAAGTAGGACATGAAAAAAATTGACCTTAATGAGGTCCTCAAACAATTCCTACAATATTAATATTGTCCTTGGTGTGATATCTTCAGTAGAAAAGACAACATATCTGCAAAATAAAAATCCATACATTACTTGTGTTGAAACTCTATATATGGTGTATTTGTAGGCTTCTTTTTAATAAGTTCTTCTATATTTACCAAAGAAAATTGTAGCTTGGTTAAACTCTATACCCTTTTATTCAATATCAAATTATGCAAGATAAATCTCACACATTAGTCTTTTCCATTTCTCAACATGCTACAAATGATATATTGAAAGTCACATAAAACCAAGAGCAAACCCTTTTTCTAAGCAAAAATAAAATAAAAAATAGTGCCTCTAATTAAAATTCACACCTCATAAAATACTTGTTGAGCTGCATATTTGTCCAAATTTTACGGTTTTTATCAACTAAATACATACTCGTACCTGGTGTTTTTAATCATTATTAATCCATTATGTTGTTAATTAGAGGAAATTAGAAACAATATCTATCATTCTTGTTTTTAGTTAATTCTATGACTGTTTTTAATAAATTTCTTCTTGGTTGCAGGAAGTCTCGGTGCATGAATGCATTCGAGTGCGAATTCACCAAATGAATAAAAGCAGCAGTTGTGTAGTTGAATTACGGTAGGTAAAAATATCAAATTTACGACCAAATGGAGCAGAATATCTAAATTCTGAGATGTGGATTGTGTTCAGAGCACCATGTTTCCTATATCCCAGAAATCGTTTGGCGCAATTTGGCTTCTTGAAAGAGTTATCGTCAGGGGAATATTCCACTGGACAACACTCCTGAACGTGAACGTATTGGGTCTCTATGAATATTGCTACTCTGGTTATGTTTGGGGATTGAAACAAATCTTGGTTTATCCACCATTTTATGAAGAGCACAACCTAAGCGTGCAATCATATCTGTTATCAAAATCCATTGAAGTGGACTACATTTCTTTGCTAGAGGTTTGGTTATTACAAGCCATAGCACCACAATTACGAAGAGCAAGATTATGCGAAAATAAGATGTCGACCCATCCATAAATCAAACATATGGTTTCCTGCACCTGAAGGTTCTAGTACTTGTGCTTCTAGTGGCAGTTTGATTGATTTATAAACAAATGTCATATTTATCCATGGGTTTCTTTCTTCCTCATCTTTGTGGATTGAGACAATCTTACCCTCTTTATTCGAAGCTACAAAAATAGCATACAAGCTCTTTGAAGTTGATCTTCTTGGATGTAGAAGAAAGTCCCAAGCCATCTCGAAATGATAGTTTTTTAGTGGCATTTTTTGGTGATGCCACTTTTGGTTGGTGCAAGGAATCTCATTTGGTACCTTTTCAATCTCATTTCTCACAAAACAAAAAGCATACCAGTGCAAGGGATTTTCGCAATGCATTGGTGCATGTATTGGATGAACTGGCCAGGCAAGTGGAGTTAGGATTATATTGTTCTTGTCACTCTGCAGAAGCTCGACATATACTTGAAAATAAAGCTATCGCTAATAGTGGAATATGCGAGGGTGCAGTTGTGAATAACCATACAGACATTTCCCAAAGCCTGTATCCGCATCAGAAGGGACACCAGAAGGCTGTATTCGTCGAGTGAGTAATTCATGTGCTAAGACAACACGCTAGGGTGTTGGAGTAAAACTCCAATTCTCCGATGAAGATACCTCTAGCCCTGCATGTTGAGGAGATGAATCCAGCAGCAATTCTTCCATTGTAAAAGTTTCCTCAGGTTTATTTTCATGTAGCTGGCCAAAATTGGCAACAATCATTAGAATTTGAGACATTTCTTGGTTATCTCCTCAAAATATACAAGGTTGTTGTCTGTCATTTTGGATGGTATGAATTCCTTATAACACCACCATGTGAAAGCTTTGATCGTGTTTGCGTTGCTTATCATCTCATGAAGTCGTGTAGGGATGGTGAATTTCTAGGTGGTGCTACATCTAATGATAACAGAATTAGAGAACTGATTCCATTTCAATTGGATGTTGTAATTGAACCTCAGAATCCAACTTTATACATGAGACTTGGGGTAGCATATGTTGGGCTTGGGAAAAAATGATGATGCAATCTATTCTTGTCATTAACATTGTTGAGCTTCTGGTAGGGGAGCTTGAGACCAACCCAGTTTTCAGTTCAAGTTGTGGCTCAGCATTTTCTGCAAGAGGCACAAAAGGAAAAGGGAAATTGCAGACTTCATTGAGCTCTTTTCCATCTTTAATGAAAATCGTTGTTGGGATTTTTGTGTGAAGTTTCCTCCAGAAGCCACAAACGCATCTTCCAGCAATAGCAAAATCCCATGAAAAGAGGAGCAATTTCCGAATTTGGCATTTTTTTCAAAGCTAATTCTTATTTTGACAATTTGTAAAACCAATAATTTACTATATTTTTTGGTTGAAGCTCCAAGTTTTGAATCAAAATGTATATATACCAGCTGCGCATTAGATGGAGTCGATAGGAGAGAAGTCAATAGAGGAAAAAAGTTGATATAGGTAGCATTTGTAGAATGAAGCAGTGGATTTTCTGGAGAAGAAGTCGATAGATCAGAGAGTAGCTGTAGAATGAAGAGTCTGTCGATTAAAGGAGCTGTGCATTAGCAGAAGGAGCTGTGCATTAGAGAAGGAGCTGCACATTAGAATGAGGAGGTGGTGCATTAGATCAGAGAGATTCCGTCATCAATTGGCCATTAGCACAGATGAATTTTCTGAGATGTATAGAGCCAGAGTTTCTCATGTGAAGTAGATTTCTAAAGATGTAGATTCGGCATTAAATTGCCCAACAATTGATGTATTTGTTCATTAATGTTTGAAGCAATGGTTTTGATTTAATTTAATAAATTTTGGCTTTGCATTTATTTCCTTTTTTTTATGTAACCATTGTAATTTTTGTTTTTAAGGTTGGGTTAGTTTCGGACTTGCTCTAGGGAGTGGCATGGATCTACTGCAACCTGGAGTCGAGTCCTCATTCTTCATCAATTTAGGAATTGTTTAATTTATAGATTTATCTTTTGTTTTAAATTGATTTTCAATATTATCTAATATTTCTTAATCTAAATTGTTTAATTTATATTTTGTTTTAATTTTCTTTTCAACAGTATTTCATGTTTCTTACTTCTGCACCTAGATCATTGTTTTGTTATCCAATTTTTGAGTTTAAATATGGAACTAGAATAGAATGTAATGTTTTTAAATTTGAATATATATTAGCCTTGCCATTTAAAATATTAAATCAACATTTTGCATTATGTATTTTTTCATATTTGATGTTCATTTAATTTGTTTATTCATTTGATTTAATGTTAATAATTAGATTTATTTTTCTATTTCTTGTTTTTGTAGTATAATGATTTCTTTGTGAGAACAAGTGTGATTGCTGATTTGATTGCGTAGGTAGTAGTGATTTATTATTCACTAATGATTTACATAAGTTTGATTTAGTTTTATTATGAGTTATATGATTTGATTTTGAAGTAGGTTTGTTTTTATTTCATCTAGATTAAAATATTTGAATTAAAAGTTCTTCTTGATTATTTGTAATATGATTTTTATACAGGATCTTTTAAAAGTGTTATTTTATATGAAGCTAGTAGGTTTATTTTTGAATCTTAAATTTGTTATGAAGATTAGTTTTAGTTAGTTTAATGTGTGAGTTTTCATTAGAATAGTGTGTGTGTCTTTTCACTTATTTCAAGATTAATTTCAAGTATTAGTTTTCAAGTTAATGAGAGGAATAATTAGATTAAGGTTTTCAAGATATTATAGGGGATTTAAATTCAAGTACGAGAATGACTGAGGATTTCTTCAAATTTCATTATAGTTTAATTACAGTGTGGATTTTTCTATAGATGAAATTGGTTCGGGAAGTTTCATTTTCAAGATTGCTTATTTGCGAGCAAATGTGTATTTCATTCTATTATCTAGTTTATCATTACAAAGGAACATATTTATACTCTGATCAGTAAGTTGAGCCAATACACAGTACAGATCGTTTTTACAACTCCTGAATTGATAATTGATATTGAGAGGTTTAATCCGACAATTAAACCAACCAAAATTTTGGCACTATTGCCGGGGAGTTGTATTTTGGCTCAGGTAAAATTTTCTCTCAGATTTTCAAGGATATTTCAGGACGTCAGAGAGTGGAGAGTGTACGGTAAGACATGAGTGAACAACCATGCATCTAATATTGTGGGGTTGCTCCAAAGTTTGGCCATATTGCTTATCTCTTGACTTTTATTTCCTTATCTTTTTTATGTGTAGAAGTAGACGCAAGCTTTAGACATTTAATTTCCAAATTGTTTTGCTTTTCATAGATTAAATAGTACTTTGATTTGGCATTTTCCTTTCACGCAAGTGTGGTGAGTTGTATTTTAGTCAATCTTTTTTTTTTTAAATCATTTATCTTCAACGTTATATCATTTTTGGGTTACTGTAAGAACCCTTGCGTACTAATCCATGTGATGACAAAATGTACCAGTTTTCTTATTGAAGACCAGAAGATGGTATTTTGAGGAATCATTCAATGAGGAGTTTTCATGCTGCTATAGAGACGAACAACTCATCCGATGAAGAATTCACATGCGCAAAATTTAATATCTTTCTTGAACATAAATTTAAATCTTTGATTTTGAAATTGGATGATTTGCAGGAACAAGAGAAGGGAGAAGAACCACTGCTTATCCTATGTGCCAACTGTAGAAAGAAACATTGCCTTGGAAAGTGTCCATTTAGCGATCTAAAAGTTTGCGAAATTTGCAAGGATGATCATGAAACTTAACATTGCCCATCACTGCCATGATTTCGAAAGGTACTGAGGGAATCAAGTAAGGAATTGAATCAACCGCCAGGTATAAATCAAAACCCAACACCATTTGATACTTGGAATAATGATTATTTTCCTGAGCAGGTTCATCAGCATGTTTATAATCCTATAATTTCATGGAAAAATCTTGATCCTCCTCCAATTGAATATCCTACTTCATGGCCACAATGGCCCTTTCCTTGGCCCTCATCCGTGAGCCAGATATCTCCATGGCCTCAAGAATTGTTCTGATCCTTATCTCTAGGGAAATCTCCCATGCAAATCCAATCATATGATCACCATCAACAACCACAATTTCTTTCCAATGCACCATTAAGTTATCCTCTTCCATGGTCCCAGCCACATGTGCAACCTTACCCTAGCATTAGTACATACCCTAGTTCATACCCTAGACCTAGCCTTAATCCATATCCTAGCCCTTATCCTAACCCTAGACCTAACCCTAATCGATACCCTAACCCTAGTCCAAACCCTAAACCTAGCCCTCATTCAAACCCTAGCCTTAACTCAAACCCTAGACCTAATCCCAATCCAAATCCAAACCTTAGTCCACGCATTAACCAAAACCCTAGCCCAAACCACATCCTAAACCCTAATCTAAACCATCAGGTTGCACAACAGTTTGAACCACCTATTCTTTCCGTTGATTCCCCTATTGAAAAAAATGTCACACCCTCCATGTTGGAAAAGGGAATGAATCTGGGAACTTCCCCCATTACTATAGAGAATTCACCCCGAAAAGATATAATTCAAAGAACACAAGAGGATCAATATTTTATTGGAACATGTTCTAAAAATGTTGTTGAAACTCAAAACCCTAGAATTTCTCTCAACCATTCTTGTCAATTTGAAAATCAAATATTTGAGCCTGAACTTGAGGGATTTATCTTTTTTTTTTCACCCGATCCCTTTTGCCTTCAAGAGAGTGACTATCAAATTGTGGAAGACTTTCATCAATTGGAGAATCATAAATATGTGGATTCCATTGAATCCTAGTTTCGAGTATTCATCGAGCCATATTATTTCCTCAGCATTCATAAACTCTTAGTACCATATCAATTAAAACAATTTATTTCTCATGATTTCATACGTCTTGAATTATATTCTTTAAAACTAAGCGTGAGTATAATTAGCATTTTGTTATGCACATGGCTTCATTGGAAGTACTCCTATGCTTAAATGGGAGCCTTTTAGGGTGAAGTTGGATAGGAGAATAAATGAATAAAGAAGTTACAATGCTATTAGGGCTTTTCATTTTAAATAATGCCTATTAAAACTACTTTTGATCCACATTAGTTAATAACACACACATTTGTGACAAATCTTGTTGAGTACAATTCAATCTAATGCCTCATGATTTTGCAAAAACTAACCATGATTAATCACTCTAATAAGTTGTCATCTCGGATATATATTTTCAGTTTCCCTTAGAAGGTACTATTGGAAAACCCCCATGGTGGACCACTCTTGCAAAGATCATAATGAGCTATTGGGGAGAACACTAGCATTCTTAACTCAAAGAATCTTTCAGTCATTGTCTGGGATATCTTTAACAATTCTATATGGTAGAGGAATTAGCCAGCAATGATTAGTCATTAAAAACTTTTTACGCCATCCTATACTCTTAAGGAGTAGATCTGTCTCACCACTTATTAAGTAACCTTTAAGGTTAATCATAATCAGAGCTTACACATATTTAGGGAAGGATAGGAGGTCTCATGATGAGCCGACCTACCACGATCATGGTACCTAGCATGCATGATGTTACTTCTCTTGGTCACCAAGCCAGAGTAATGGCTTTCACCCAAAAAGCTGGAAGACATGAGGTCTCATCATGAGCCGGCCTGTTCATCCATGTTACTTCTTGTGAGTGGCACTGCCATCAGTTGGTTACCAAGCCAGGACAGTGGCCTTCATCTAAAAATTCAAATAAAAAAAATCTGAATCTATATCTAGTAAGTGGGATACTAACATTTAGCTAGGTTAAAAGACATCCCTGTCGAGGTTATGAACACCTGCGAGCAGCAGGGCCATGTCCGTGGTATTAAAGTTAACTGCATACTATGATTTTCTTGGTTATCCTTCTCTTTCCCTGAGACTCATCATTTTTCTTGGACAATGTTTTTTTTAGGACAATTTGAACACGATTCTTTGAGTTCTATCTTTCAAAAATCAAGAATCTTTGAATGATGTGGTACCCTTAGTGAAGGTAATTCATTGTAGTAGATTGAGAGCAATTTTATTTTTGAATCCGGATGACAACATACTTTAGAGTGTTCAGTAAAGAGGTTGTTGATTGGTATGATAACTCACCTTAAATTTCTATGGTATTTGAAGTGATGAATTACTCAATGATGAATACTCACAAGTTGTTGGTTGCCAAAAATGTATTTTTAAACTTGCACGTCTTCAGTAAAACTTGATTTTATCATAAGACTTTGGGAAAAAACAATATTTTAGACAAGGTAACAAGTATGTGCAAACACTATTTTCTCCATAATTATTACTTTCAGTACCTGATGTTGTTTTATCATTTCACATGCCAGTTTTGGCTAGCATTGTAATAGTTATGTTGCAGGCTAATGGAGGCATTTCATTATCAGGCATCTGCATCCTTACTTGCTAAAATATTTGCTGACATTTTCCCCACCTTATTTCATCGCCTTAAAAGTTTTTTCTTGCACGAGGACGTGCAAGAAGTTCAACGTGGGGGGATGTTGAGCTGCATATTTGTCCAAATTTTTACGATTTTTATCAACTAAATACATACTTGTACCTGGTGTTTTTTGTCATTATTAATCCATTATGTTCTTAATTAGAGGAATTTAGAAACAATAGCTATCATTCTTGTGTTTAGTTAATTCGATTAGTGTTTTTAATAAATTTCTTCTTGTTTGTAGGAATGTTCGGTGCAGGAATGCATTCGAGTGCGAATTCACCAAATGAATAAAAGTAGCAGTTGGGTAGTTGAATTATAGTAGGTAAAAATATCAAATTTTCAACCAAATGGAGTAGAATCTCTAAATTTCGAGACATGGGTTGTGTTCAGAGCACCATTTTTCCTATAACCCAGAAACCATTTAGCGAAATTCGGCATTGTGAAAGAGTTATCGTCAGGGGAATATTCCACTAGACACCACTCCTGAATGTGAACGTATTGGGTCTCTATGAATATTGCTACTCTGGTTATGTTTAGGGATTAAAAGAAATCTTAGTTTACCCACCATTTTATGAAGAGCATAACCTAAGCAGGCAATCATATATGTTATGAAAATCCATTGAAGTGGACTACATTTCTTTGCTTGAGGTTTGGTTTTTACAAGCAATAGCACCACAATTACGAAGAGAAAGATTATGGGAAAGCAAGATGTCAACCCATCCATAAATCAAACATATGGTTCCTTGCACTCGCAGGTTCCAGTACTTGTGCTTCTAGTGGCAGTTTGATTGATTCAAAAAGCAAATGTCATATTTATCCATGTGTTTCTTTCATCCTCATCTTTGTGGATTGAGACAATCTTTTCATCTTTATCCAAAGCTACAAAAATAGCATACAAGCTCTTTGAATTTGATCTTCTTGGATGTGGAAAAAAGTCCTAAGCCATCTCGAAATGATAGTTTGTTAGTGGCATTTTTTGGTGATGCCACTTTTGGTTTGTGCGAGGAATCTCACTTGGTACCTTTTCAATATCATTTCTCACAAAAATCAAAGCAGAACAGTGCAAGGGATTTTCTTAATGCATTGATGAATGTATTAGATGAACTAACTAGGTGAGTGGAGTTAGGATTATATTGTTCTTGTCAGTCTGCATAAGCTTGACATATACTTGAAAACAAAGCTATCGCTAATAGTGTAATACGCGAGCGTGCAGTTGTGAATAACCATACAGACATTTCCCAAAGCATGTATCCACATCAGAAGGGATACTAGAGGGCCGTATTCATTGAGTGAGTAATTCAGGTGCTAAGACAACGCGCTGGGGAGTTGGAGTAAAACTCCAATTCTACGATGAAGATACCTCTAGCCTTGCATGTTGAGGAGATGACTCCAGTGGCAATTTTTCCATTGTAAAAGTCTCCTTGGGGTTATTTTCATGCAGCTGGCTAGAATTAGCAACAAACATTATAATTTGAGACATTTCTTGGTTATCTCCTCAAAAGAGACAAGGTTGTTGTCTTTCATTTTGGATGGTATGAATTCCTTAAAAAATCGCCATATGAAAGCTTTGATCATGTCGGCGTTGCTTATCGTCTGATGAAGTCATGTAGGGATGGTGAAGTTCTAAGTGGTGCTGCATCTAATGATAACAGAATTAGAGAACCGATGCCAGCTCAATTGGATGCTGTAATTGAACCTCAGAATCCAAATTTATACACCAAGCTTGGTGCAGCATATGTTGGGCTTGGAAAAAAATGATGATGCAATCTCTTCTTTCCATTAACGTTGTTGAACTTCTAGTAAGGGAACTTGAGACCGACCCAGTTTTCAGTTCAGGTCGTGGCTCAGCATTGTCTATAAGAGGCGCAGAAGGAAAAGGGAAATCGCAAACTTCATTAAGCTCTTTTCCATCTTTAACAAAAATCGTTGTTGGGATTGTTTTGTGAAGTCGCTTCCAAAAGCCACGTACGTATCTTCCAGTAACAACAAAATACCATGAAAAGAGGAGCAATTTCCGAATTTGGCATTCTGTTCAAAGCTAATTCTTATTCCGGCAATTTGTAAAACCAATAATTTGCTATATTTTTGGGTTGAAGCTCCAAGTTTTGCAATCAAAATGTATATATACAAATTGCCCATTAGATGGAGTCAATTGGAGAGAAGTCGATAGAGGAAAAAAGTCGATATAGGTAGGAGCTATAGAATGAACCAGTGGATTTTCTGGAGAAGAAATCGATAGATCAAAGAGTAGCTATAGAATGAAGAGTCCGTCAATTGGAGGAGCTGTGCATTGGTAGAAGGAGTTGTGCATTAGAGAAGGAGCTGCGCATTAGAATGAGGAGGTGGCGCATTAGATCAGAGAGATTCCGTCATCAATTGGCCAAGAGCGTTGATGAATTTTCTGAGATGTATGGAGCTAGATTTTCTCATGTGAAGTCGATTTCTGAAGATGTAGATCCAGCATCAAATTTCCCAACAGCCGATGTATTTGTTCATTATTGTTTCAAGCAATGGTTTTGATTTAATTTAATAAATTTTGGCTCTGCATTTTTTTTTTTTATGTAACCATTGTAATTTTTGTTTTTAAGGTTGGGTTAGTTTCGGACTTGCTCCAGGAAGTGGGAAGGATCCACCGCAACCTGGAGTCGAGTCCTCATTCTTCATTAATTTAGGAATTGTTTAATTTATAGAGTTATCTTTTGTTTTAAATTGTTTTTCAATAATATATAATATTTTTTAATCTAAATTGTTTAATTTATATTTTGTTTATTTTTCTTTTCAATAGTATTTCATGTTTCTTACTTCTACACTTAGATCATTGTTTTGTTATCCAATTTCTGAGTTTAAATATGGAACTAGAATAGAATGTAATGTTTTGAAATTTGAATATATATTAGCCTTGCCATTTAAAATATTAAATCAACATTTTGAATTATGTATGTTTGCAGATTTTATGTTCATTTAATCTTTTTATTCATTTGATTTAATGTTAATAATTAGATTTAATTTTTTATTTGTTGTTTTTGTAGTATAATGATTTCTTTGAGAGAACAAGTGTGATTTCTGATTTGATTGTGTAGGTAGCAGTGATTTAGTCTTCATTAATGATTTACATATGTTTGATTTAGTTTTATTATGAGTTACATGACTTGATTTTGAAGTAGGTTTGTTTTTATTTCAGCTAGATTAACATCTTTGAATTAAAAGTTCTTCTTGATTATTTGTAATATGATTTTTATATAGGATATTTTAAAAGTGTTATTTTATATGAAGCAAGTAGTTTTCTTTTTGAATCTTAAATTTGTTATGAAGAGTAGTTTTAGTTAGTTTAATGTGTGAGTTTTCATTAGAATAGTGTGTCTGTCTTTTCGCTTATTTCAAGATTAATTTCAGGTGTTAGTTTTCAAGTTAATGAGAGGAATAATTAGATTAAGGTTTTCAAGATATTATAGGGGATTTAAATTTGAGTACAAGAATGATTGAGGATTTCTTTGAATTTCATTATAGTTTAATTACAATGTGGAGTTTGCAGTAGATGAAATTGGTTTGGTAAGTTTCATTTTCAAGATTGTTTATTTGTGAGAAAATGTGTGTTTCATTCCACTATCTAGTTTATCATTACAAAGGAACATATTTATACTCTGATCAGTAAGCTGAGCCAATACGCAGTATAAATTGTGTTTACAACTCCCAGATTGATAATTGAAATTGAGAGGTTTAATCTCACAATTAAACCATCCAACAATAATCTGCCATGTGCATGGGATAAATCTGAGATTCTTTGAGCAATGTTTAGGTCATACATAATGGGATATTTTTATGTTTTCTATGATGTTAATTTGGTGTTAAAATAAATATACAAATCTTGGTTGTTATCAGTGAAATTAAAGTATAATTCATAAACAAATAATGTCATTGCAAGGTAGTGAAGAGAGAAAAATATTCATAATTAGGATTATCCATTTTATTTTGATTTGATTTGAGTTTGTATTTGAGCATATAATTTTCTTTAAAGAAGTGAAATAGAAATATGAGAATCCAAATATCCCAAACAACCCCAAACCTTCCTTTCCTGGTTATCCATACCTATCTCCTAGCCTTGTTAAAATAACATGATTTAAATTATTCAAAGAGTAGAATGAATTTTCTACAAAAAAATTGCGTTCATCATGACATTAGTTATAATCTCCATAAAGAAAGTTATCATCTGGGTTTATCTCTGGTGGTTGTGAGGAATGAACGTTATCATTCCCACCTAGTTTCAATTTCCATAAGTGAGATGTTGAGCTCATAAAAAGCATATTGGTGTAATGACATTGAACATTATTGTTGACTAGAATTCTGTAAGGAAACTATTTGGGTCACCTTTCTTTATAATTCACTCCAAAAACAATTGGCCAATTGCTACAGAAGTAGTACATGTAAGATCTAGGTCATTTAAACTCTATCAAGATAATAGGCAATTTTCCTATCTGGAAGTACCTTTCCACATGAAGAGGAATCAATAAACCTTTACAAAGGTGTTTCAACTGTAAAAAAGAAGAGCACATGGGAATCTTGAGGGATACTCTATTTTCAAGGTAGAAGAATCCACAAACTGATATCAGCAAAAAATGTTCTTCTAAATTTGCACTCAGTGTTGGAAGATATTTCATATCATAATTTTATATTCCTTGGTGGAAGTGTTTCCTCTGTACTATTTGTTGAAACTTTGAGTTATAGAGAACCAGACTCTCTTCTACATGCTTTCTCGATATGGTGTATACCTCTTGATTCTACTCACTATAGATGTGATTTGTGTCACAAGGTTCGCCAAACTTCAACCTTGAAGTTTAAATTCATTGAACCTAAAATCATTTGACCTAATAGAGATAGTTTTCAGTGCTCCTATGCAATATTACTTTTTAGTTCCATGTGCATCTTGAAGAATAATATGTATTTCCTTCTTCCCTCCCGATTCCTAAATGCCCTAATTGTTAAATGGGGAGTCATAATCATTACTTAGAAGTTATAAAATGTGTTCTGAGCATAACATGTATAATATAACTCTTAATATATTAGGAGCATGTCCCCCTATCCATGAGTTAGTACCAACTCTAACCTTCTACCCATCCCTAATCAGAAAATATAAGTGTTCTTTTATGACAGGGAAGCCGTCAACTAAATGTTTCCACAATTGAGCCTCCTCTTACTCTCTTCATTGGGTTTTTGATCCAATATTCTATACTTTGTGGGAAGAAGTATTTGTTCATCATTAAATTTGTCTCATTCCGTTAGTGGAGAATATTATAAACACCCTTCATTACCAGGGCCTTGGATAATAGGGCCCTATTTCTACATAAGGATTACATGCAGGATCTAGGTCATTTAGGCTCTATCCAAATAACAGGAAAGTTTCCTATATTGAAGCTCCTTTCCACATGCAGAGGAATCAATCAACATTTACAAAGGTGTTTCAACTATGAAAAATAAGAGCGCATGGGAATCTTGAGGGCTGCTCTGTTTTCAAGGAAGGAGACTCCACAAACTGATATCAACAAAAAATGTTCTTCTACATTTACATTCAATGCTGGAAGATATTTCATATCAGAATTCGATCAGCCTTAGTGGAAGTCTTTCCTCCCTACTATCTGTTGAAACTTTGAGTTGCAGAGAACCAGGTTATCTTTTACATGCCTGCTTGATATGGTGTCCACCTTTTACTTGTACTCGCTATAGATGTGATCTGTGTCACAAGGTTCACCAAACTTCAACCTTGAGGTTCAAATTCATTGAACCTAAAAAAAATTGAGTTTATTTGAATCTCATGGCCATTGATTGAGTCCACAGCTCAAGCTTGTAACCTCATGTCACAAATCAATCACCCAATCTATCCTTAGAGTTGGTGTGTCTTTCATAGAATTTTTTGTGTTTATTGATGTTGATGTATTACTATTTTATGCTATATTTCATTTTAAAGTAATTTATTGTAATTGAATGCTCCTCTGATTTTTGGATCCCTGCATCAAATAAACGACCAATTTGTAATATATAAACTTATAAACACTCCTTATCTTGCCAAAGTCATCGAAATAATGGAAAACTTTACTTCTGTGAAGTCACTGGTTGTTGCCTAGATTTGGTGTCTGCCTCTTGATTGTACTCTCAATAGATGTGATGGAATGAGATAGAGGTTTGGTTACTAGATACTTCTTTCTAATTGAGTGCTTCTTTGATTTTTCAATCCCCGCATCCACTTAATGAAAAACTTAGAATCCCCATAAATATATAAATTTCTCAACCCTTCTCCTACAAACCTCATCAAAAATAGTGACAGCCTTTATTTCTTCACTGCTCCTAATCCACATTAAAAATAAATATGGTTAGAATTTATGATGATCAAAATTTCCCTAGTTAGTTTGACTGGTATCTATTTTAATGCACTGTTAAGGAAACCATGTGGTGAGCTTGTGGAAATTTCAAGTTTTGTTGGACATTATATTTTTTTCTCGGTGCTTTTTGACTAGCTGAGGTAGGTTCCATCTATTTATGTAATATTCCAAGAGATGAGACTTATGTATCTTGAATCAAGGCACAAAGTGTTGTGATCCAAAGTTCCTAGAGAATAATCTTGGCAAGATGTACTGATCCTTCTATACCTTATTATTTTCTAGCCAACATTTTAGGGCTTCTTTGATGATTTCTCCTTCCTAACCTTCTTTCCACACAATCAGATATTTCAAGGAAATTCATACTTCATGGTGAAAAGACACTTAAGAAAATATGTGAGACACACTTTCATAGTTTTCCTTCCAATTGCTACATATGCTTGGGCCTTGCCAGGACCTCTTTTATATGTTTTCCCATGTAATATTTTTTTGCATTATAACTATCCATGGGAAGATTCTGGATATAAGAGGGTATTAGAGCTTCTAAATGATATACAATTTTCAAGGTTCTAGGAAGTCAGTGAATGACATTTTTATTTGTAACCCAAGTTTATCTTGTAGTTTCTAGCCTCATTATTTTTCTCCCATATTAGATGGTCAAGGTTCCCATTTGAACTAATAGAGGTATTTTTGAGTGCTCCTATGAAATATTCCCTTTCAGTTCCATGTGCATCTTGAAGAATTATATGTGTTTCCTTCTTCCATCGTGATTCATGAACGCCCCGATTGTTGGATGGGGATTCGTAAGCATTACTTAGAAGCTAGAAGACGTGTTCTGAGCATAACATGTCTAAAATAAATCTTGATATATTTGGAGCATGTCCCCCTATCCATGAGTTAGTACCAACTATAGCCTTATACCCATTCCTAATCATCAAATCTAAGTGTTGTTTTATGAGAGGAAAGTCCTCAAGTAAAGGTTTCCACCATTGAGCCTCCTCTTAATGTATTCCTTGGTTTTTCGATCCAATCTGTTGTACTTTGTGGGAAGAAGTATTTTTTACTCATTAATTTTGTCATGACATGCCATTTGTGGACAAGATTATAACACCCTTTTTTACCAATGGAAAGTAGGGCCCTATTTCTACATAACGATTACATGTAATATCTAGGCCATTTAGGCTTTATCTAGTTAACATACAAGTTTCCTATATGCAAGCTCTTTTCCACATGCAGAGGAATCAATCAAAATTTAAAAAAGGTGTTTCAACTGTAAAAAATAAGAGCACATGGACATCTTAAGGTTTTCTCTAATTTCAAGGTAGGAGAATCCACAAAGTGATATGAGAAAAAAATGTTCTTCTAGATTTTCATTCAATGTCGGAAGAAATTTCATATCAGAAGTTGATATGCCTTGTTGGAAGTGTTTCCTCCCTACTATATATTATAAATTTGAGTTGCAGAGAACCATTTTCTCTTCTACATGCCTATTTGATATGGTGTCCACCTTTTGGTTGTACTCACTATAGATGTGATATGTGTCAAAAGGTTTGCCAAATTTCAACCTTAAGGTTTAAATTCACTGAACCTAAAAAATATTGAGGTTATTTGAATCTCATGTCCATTGATTAATTCCATAGCTTAAGATTGTAACCTCGTTCACATCTCATCATGTAATCTATCCTTAGATTTGTTGTGTTTGTCATAACTTTTTTTTGTGTATTGATGTTGATGTCTTACTATTTTATGTTATATTTCATTTTAAAGTGATTTATCATAATTGAATTCTCCTCTGATTTTTGGATCCCTGCATCAACTGGATGACTAATTTGGAATATATAAACTTATAAACCCTTCTTCTCTTTCCAAAGTCATGGAAATAGTGACATCCTTTACTTCTGTGAAGTCATTGGTTGATGCTTAGATTTGGTGTCTTCTTCTTCGTTGTAATCTCGGTAGATGTGATGGAATTAGACAGAGATTTGGTTGCTGTATACCTGTTTGTAATTGAATTATTCTTTTTTTTTAATCCCTACATCCAATTAATGACTAACTTGGAATCCCCATAAATATATAAATTTCTCAACACTTCTCCTACCAAACTCATCAAAAATAGTGGCAGTCTTTATTTCTACACTAATCCTAATTCACATTCAAAATAAATATGGTTAGAATTTATGATGATCAATATTGCCCTATTTATTTTGAGTTTTATATCATTTAATGCACTGTTAAGGAAACCATGTGGTGAGATTATGGATATTTCTATTTTTGTTGGACTTTGTCTTTTTTCTCGGGGATTTTGGACTAGCTTAGGTAGGTTCCATTTATCTAATAAATATTCAAAGAGATGAGACTTATGTATCTTGAATCAAGGCAAAAATAATTCTGAGCCAAAGATCCTAGAGAATAAATCTTGGAAAGGAGTAGTGACCTTTATATACCTTATTATTTACCTTGCAATATTCCATGGCTTCTTTTATGATTTTTCCTTCCCAAAATTCTTTCCCCACAATTAGATATTTCGATGGAATTCATACTTATTGGTGGAATGACACATAATAAAATATGTCAGACACACTTTCAGAGTTTTCTTGCACATGCTACAAATTCTTGGGCCTTGCTAGTACCTCTTTCATATGTTTTCCCATGTAAGATTTTTTGTTATTAGAACTATCCATAGGAATACTTTGGATATAAGAGGATGTTAAAGCTTCCAATGATATACATGTTTCAAGGTTCTACGAAGTGAGGGAATGAAATTTTTATCTATAAGCCAAGTTTATCTGGTAGTTTCTAGCCTCCTTATTTTTTTCCCATATAAGATGGATAAGGTTTCCATTTGACCTAATAGAGGTAGCTTTGAGTGCTTCTATGAAATATTCCCTTTTAGTTCCACATGAATCTTGAAGACTAATATGTTTTTCCTTCTTCCATCCTAATTCCTGATTGCCTTTATTGTTGGATGGAGAGTCGTAAGAATTACTTTGAAGTTAGAAGATGTGTTATGGGCATAGAATGTCTAAAACAAAGCTTCATAGATTTGGAGCATGTCCCCATATCCATGAGTTAGTACCAAATCTAACCTTCCACCCATTCCTAATCAGCAAAGCTAAGTGTTGTTTTCTGAGAGGGAAGTCCTCGACTAAAGGTTTCCACCATTGAGCTTCCTCTTAATGTATTCCTTTGTTTTTTGATCCAATCTTTTGTACCCTGTGGGAAGAATTATTTGTTCCACATTAGTATTTTCACACACCTTTTGTGCAGAATATTATACACACCCTTCATTACCAGAGCCTTGGAAAATAGGGCCCTATAGCTACATAAGGATCACATGCAGGATCTAGGCCATTTAGGCTCTATTCAGATAGCAGGAAAGTTTCCAATTTGCAAGCTCCTTTCCACATGCAGATGAATCAATCAACATTTACAAAGGTGCTTCAACTGTAAAAAATAAGAGCACATGGGAATCTTGAGGGTTTCTCTATTTTCAAGGTAGGAGAATCCATAAACTGATATCAGCAAAAATTGTTCTTCTACATTTTCATTCAATGTCGGAATTTATTTCAAATAAAAGGTATATCTGCCTTGTTGGAAGTGTTTCCTCCCTACTATTTGTTGAAACTTTGAGTTGTAGAGAACTAGGTTCTCTTCTACATGCCTGATTAATATGGTGTCCACCTCTTAGTTGTACTCACTATAGATGTGTTCTATGTCACAAGGTTTTCCAAACTTCAACCTTGAGGTTTAAATTCATCGAACTTTAAAAATATTGAGGTTCTTTGAATCTCATGGCCATTGATTGAGTCCATAGCTCAAGCTTGTAACCTCATCTCACATCTCAAGAATGTAATCTATCCTTAGAGTTGTTGTGTCTGTCATAACGTGTTTTGTGTTTATTGATGTTGATGTCTTACAATTTTATGTTATATTTCATTTTATATTACTTTCTTGTAATTGAATGCTCCTCTTATTTTTGGATCCCTACATCAACTGGATGACCAATTTGGAATATATAAACTTCTAAACCATTCTTCTCTTTCCAAAGTCATCGAAATAGTGGCAAACTTTACTTTTTTGAAGTTGTTGGTTATTGCCTGGATTTGGTGTTTTTCTCTTCGTTGTACTCTTGTTAGATGTGATGGAATGAGACAAAGCTCTTTTTACTCAATACTTCTTTGTAATTGAATGATTCTCTTATTTTTATATCCCTACATCCACTTAATGAAAATTTTGGAATCCCCATAAATATATAAATTTCTCAATAATTTTCCTAACAAAATCCTCAAAAATAGTGGTATCCTTTATTTCTACAATGAAATTAATCCACATTCAAAAGAAGTATTTTTAGAATTTATGCTGATCATTATCTCTCTTTCTTGTTTGAGTGGTATCTCTTTTAATTCATTGTCAAGGAAACCATGTGGTGAGCTTGAGGAGATTTCTGGTTTTGTTGTACTTTGTCTTTTTTCTCAGGACCTTTTGACTAGCTGAGCTAGGTTCCATCTATTTAAGGAAGATTCCAAGAGATGAGACTTATGTATCTTTAATGAAGGCACAAGCAGTTGTGAGCCAAAGATCCCATAGAATATATGTTGGAAAGGATTAGTAATCCTTTTATACCTTATTATTTTCCTGCCAAAATTCTAGGGCTTCTTTGATGATTTCTCCTTCCTAGCCTTCTTTCTCCATAGTCATATATTTCGAGGCAATTCACACTTATTGGTGAAATGAAACTTAATAAAATATGTCATACACACTTTTAGAGTTTTTCTTGCACATGCTACAAATGCCTTGGCCTTGTGAGGAACTCTTTTATATGTTTTCTCGTGTAAGATTTCTTGTTATTATAACTAGCCATAGGAAGACTCTGGTTATACGAGGATCTTGGAGATTCCAATTGAGATATAGGTTTGAAGGTTCTAGGAAGTTAGGGAATGAAATTTTGAATTGTAACCAAATTTTATCTTGTAGTTTCTAGCCTCATCCTTTGCTGCCAATATTAGATGGTAAAGGTTCCCATTTGATCTAACAGAGTTAGTTTTGAGTGCTCCTATGAAATATTCCCTTTCAGTTCAATGTGCATCTTGAAGACTAATATGTGTTGTCTTCTTCCATCATGATTCCAGAATTCACTTATTGTTTGATGTGGAGTCATAAGAATGACTTAGAATTTAGAAGATGTGTTCCGAGCATACCATACCTAAAATAAATCTTGATAGATTTCGAGAATTTCCCCCTATACATGAGTTAATAAAAAATATAACCTTTTACATATTACTCATCAACAAAGTTAAGTGTTGTTTTATGAGAGGGAAATCCTCAACTAAAGTTTTCCACCATTGAGCCTCCTCTTACTATCTTCCTTTGGTTTTTTATCCAATTTTTTGTACTTTGTGGGAAGAAGTATTTGTTCATCTAAAATTTTTCCACTTGCATTTTTCAAAGAATATTCTACACAACCTTCATTACCAGAGCCTATGAGAATAGGGCTCTATTTCTACACAAGGATTACATGTAAGATCTAGGTCATTTATGCTCTATCTAGATAGCAGGCAGGTTTCCTATCTGGAAGTGCTTTTCCACATGGAGAGGAATCAATCAACATTTACAAAGGTGTTTTAACTGTAAAAAAGAAGCTCACATGGACATCTTGAGGGATTTTTTGTTTTCAAGGTAGGAGAGTCCTTGAGAAATGCCTCTTCAAGGCTACTATTTCTTCAAAACCTCTATATAATTTTAACTTGCATCCTCATCATCATTGTCATGCAACTCCTCCTTAGCTACCTTACACTGGCACAAAATAAGCCATTGTAAGAGAGTTTATCTACTATTCAAACTATCAATAATAGTTGTTAAATAAAAATAGACTCCAAGCATAAATACACACATTAGTTGGGATTTCCTAAATGAAAACATTAGGGAGAGAAATATTTTGAATATATTTTCAACTAAGGAAGAAACCTTCTTGTTGGATCTTAGTTTCAATGCCACTGCAATAGATCATTACCTACCTCACACTGCAATTAAATGGAAACCTTAGTCTGTTGATAACATGGTATAGCACTGAAAAATAAATAAATTGTGAGACAATTCTAGGTTTACAAAGAGTACAAAAGTAAATCAACACTAGTACACTTGAAAACAATATAGCTCCGTGTATAAAATTCTCATTTTGTTGGAAATTACACTTTGATACAATTTTTCCTCCTGCAGTTGCCATTGTCCTTGTTGTTTCACCTCCAATTGAGGGATTCATTGTAGCTGAGGCTATTTGAGCTACTAGTAACAAAACTCAAAAATTGGATTGAGGAAACATCACTTATACTCATGGGCCCTGATGATGCACCAACAACATCAATCACACCCTCGAAAGGGAATTGATTAGTTTCTGTGTTGATTCTTGAGTTCCCAATATAAGTGATAGCACTAATATTTTCATAGTAAGTGGAATTTCCAGGGTTACTAATCCCACCATTGTCAGGTATTATGTTGTTACTGGACTCATAATACCTTAAACCTTATAGAGGTTTATTCAATCCCAAGAATTCCATGTCTAAATTTGGAGTATGTTGACAATAAGAAACTTGTGTTCCATTCGTAACACCATAAATATGGGCATAATAATCAAGGTTAGCAGCTTCATTGTTTGAATATGAGTAATAGTTATAATTTAGCATGGGAACACAAGCTAACTATATTTTTTTGTTCATGGAAGAACATGGTATAAAGGTTCCTCATAGCTACCAAAGGATGATGGTGGAGCTTAGGGGGATGGGGGGGATTCAACATAGAGTGGTGGGGGAATGGCATAACCACCATCTGGAGGTGGTGGTGGAACCCACTCTTCTGGTGGAGGTTGAGGGACTGCTCCCAATGCATCACTCCAACCTGTATTGGAAATGAGGAGTCTAATGACAAGAACGAGAAGAAATAAAAATAAAGCTTGAAAGCATAATGAGAAGAGATCAAGAAAATTACAAGGTTAAGCCTCCCCATTCTCTAGGGATATGTGATGGAGTGTATGGTATAAGTTGACACACAAATCCATGATACTTAGTAGAATTAACTAGTTCTAAATAAATGATGACAAGCACAAGAATAAATAATTATATAAGTCTTGAGAACATCATTAGAAGAAAAAAAACAAAGCCTGAGCTTAAGCCTCTCCATCCTCAAGGGATATGGGGTGCTTTGGGTTTCTTCAAGCTTGGAGCTTAGAGTCCTCCTTTATGAAATAACCTCCTTTTGTACCTCGGCGAACCATAGTTGATCCCTGATTGCGTTAAGGAGTCACATTTTTTTATCTAGTAGTTGCAGAGTGTCTAAGATGATATGCAAGATAATTTTATTTTATTATGGTTGTTTGTCCATGTTTTTGGCTATCATATACTTGATTTTCCATGACAGGTCCATTGTGAGAGAATATTAGGTGATCCTACTTCACGAGACACCTATATCTGGTAGAATGTTCTGTAGTTCTATCTCAATCATCTGGCTGTGGGTTTTCCTTCTCTGTCAACACACACTGTCTTCCATATTGTCAATTTTTTTGGATGCTTTGTACCACATAGTGGATCTCTCTGTAATTCTAGAGCTTCATACATTCTCCTTCAAGTGGAAGGCTAGGAAGTGGCCTTTTATTTTTTTCTTTGAGTATTTGGTGGTATTTCTATGCCTCAATATTTTTGGGAGATTTCATGTGTCCATGTAATCCTGATTGAGGCCTTATACTCCAAATAATGAGTACTGGGGTAGCATAATCTATGTAGGCAGATTCTGAAGTAGTAATTTGTGGAGCTTTTCTGATATATCCTTGATACTTGGCTCTCTTGTTCAAAAAATGTTGATTTTGGTTGTTGCAGTGATGAAGGTGAAGAGCTAGAGAGTCATTATGGTTCTATGTAAAGAAAAGAAACATTGACCATGGTTATAAGTTTTTCAATTCCATGATAACATGGGCCCTCTCACATACCATTTCCATCATTGTAGTGGCTTCCTCTTGAACCGGCTTTATGGGAATGAACATGGCATCCAATTTTCTATCACCATTTCTTAAATTATGGCTACTTCTCCTATATTCACCTGCAACTATAATAGCACTGGTGAGATGAATCCCTATCACTCGATCCGGGAGAATATGGAGATAATGTTATTCATAAGACTTTTGTGGAAATTTTCATTAATTTGGTGCTATTCTTACATATATTGATCTAATTGGTCATGATTCTAATGTGCCTAGACTTTTCGTCACTGGTATTCCTTTGTATATTTACTAGAGTCCAAGGTAATAGCTTTGAGCAATTGAGACTGATCGGAAATGACTTTGTTTCCCAAGGAAGACTCATTGGTAAACTCTTACATATATGGGATTACATATGAAAAAAATCCTAAAATAAAGTATCCATCAATTGATCAAATGTTAATTAGGAAAACAATGCTAACAAGACATAACGAGTTTTAAATACAGGAGAATCTTCTAGCTTTATCTATTATTCCAACACTCCCCCTTAATGGATTATCGCGTTTTTGACCTTGCATGTCCCATAATTACTATAAAGTTTGGCATTTTTTTTGTAATGGTATTGATATTACCATACATTGGTCCATGTTTTAGCCTTTTGAGTAACTTTGTGGTATATTTAGTCTGTGTAACCAATTTTTTTGCACCTTTTCCCCATATCTCAAGATCGAAGCGATAATGAAATTCATTTATGTATTTCACTTCAAACTCCTATGAAAAATGTTCTTTAACTTTTACACTTAAGTTAGAAACATTTCTTGTTATAAAAATATCATCAACATACATAGGAATCATAATAACATGCCCCTTTTGATCTAAATTGATATATATATTAGGGTCACTTTTGTTTTTCATAAAATTTTTATGAATAAATAAAGGATCAATCTTCACATACCATAATCTTGGTGTCTGTTTCAATCCATATAATTATTTCATTAACTTTCACATAAGGTCATTTTGACCCTTTTAACAAACCCCTATGGATGAACAAGGTATGCTTCTTTTTCTAGTTACCCATTCAATAATTCATACACATAGATGATGTAGTTTCCATTTATGTTTCATAGCTAGAGCAAGCATCAATCTAATTCTATTTAACTTAGCTAGAGAAGAAACATAACCTTCATAATCAATTCTCTCCTTTTATGAGTATCCTTTTGAGACTAACCTAGCCTTATATTTATATATACTTCCATCAACTTTTAATTTAGGTTTGAAAAACCATTTCGATCCTGTGGGTACCTTATTTTCAGGATATTCCCTTAATTCTCAAGTATTGTTCTTCATCATTGACTCATATTCTTCCTTAATTTCATCTCTCTACTGTTTATGCTCATTAGCTTCTTTGAAATTCAAATGTTCTATGACATTCATAACTTTAGTCATTAAGGCATAGTATTCAAATCTTATTGGTAGTTGAGTTTGACGAGATGACCTTCTTGGTACTTCATTTATTTTATCTCTTCTATTATTTTGTGGTGAATCATCTCTTCCACTTGATGTACGAGGGTTGCGAAAGGTTCCCATGTCATTGGATTAATCCTCTTTCTATTCCTTCTTATCAACCAGTTCCTCTTTGACATCATCATATTGATAAGGAATATATATCCATCATACATGTCATAATTATTGCCTTCATCTACATTTTTATGAAATAATAAATATTTTCTTGCAAAAATTTTGTGTTCAGGGATCAACCAACTTATATGATTTTGGATTGAAAGAATAACCTATGAAAATATGCTTCATAGCCTTTGCATCAAGCTTCCTCCTATCCTCTTTCAAAACATGAGAAAATTCATTTCTTTCGAAGATTCTAAAATGCGTTATCGTTGGGTTATAACCATAAAGTACTTGAAAATGAGTCTTATGATCTAAGATTTTAGTTTTACTTCTAATTTTGAAGTAAAAAATAGTGAACCATATTTGGCCCAGAAAGAATTGGTAAGATTCTTACATTTTAACATGGTCTGTGCACATTCTACTAGGGTTATATTCTTCATTTTAGCTACTCCATTCCATTATGGAGTATATGGTAATGTTTATTTTTTTTACAATTACATGGGATTTGAAATGCTTGATGAATTCATTTGAAATATATTCCCCCCCTTGATTTGATGGGAGAATCTTGATGTATTTTATTTTTTGTTTCTCAACGAGATTTTTGAACAATTTAAAATATTTAAATAAATCACTCTTCTTTCTCATTATGTATATTTAGTACAATCACCAATAATGATTAGGAATTTATATGCTCCACCTAATAATATAGTGTGCATAGGAGCATATACATATATATGCCCAAGTTATAGAACATATATTTTCCTTTTATCTATATGAGTAAGGAAATTTTCCCTATTCATCTTTGCTAATGTCACTGTTCACATGTAGCATATTCATTATTAAGTATTGGAAGCCCTTCTACCATAACTCATATTTTTAGTAATAGATCATGATATTAAATATGGTCATGCCTTTGATGCCAAAGATTTTATGTTGTAGTGCCAATTCAATGGCCTTGAAGTGATCATGCATGTATTTCACGACTATGTGAATTTACAAATTCTACTTTGAAACCCAGATATGTTATAATATACACTCATTTTAAATTCTTTTTAATACTAGGCACATGAATCACATAGTGAAATAGTTTAACATGGCCATTAGGTAATGTCACTGATATGTCTCCATACCACTTATTTCATGTGCATGATCATCTCCAAGATATATATTTGTACCATTGTTAGTTTAATGAAAGTTCTCAAACAAATGCCTATTATAGGACATATGGATGGAGTCTCAAAAATTTAAAAACCACGTAATTAGATCATGTATTTCAGTGGATAGTGAAAAATCTGTAATAAATACTCTAATATTTTTTATGTCAGATTTCATATTTCTCCTCTATCAATAAAATTACGAGTGTGCCTCTTATTTCTACGCTTTTATTCATGGTATTTGGGTGAAAGCATGAAGATGGTTTACACTTTTGGGCCAAATGTGGTGACGAAACTTCATTTTTTTCATCTTTTATGGAATTGAAGCCCTGAAAATTCATATAAGCACTGTAAATTTTGATTCGGAGTAAAAGGAAAAAATGTGGTGAATTATGTTGTTGTATGAACCATATTTTTGAAAAAATATTGAGTGTCGTATAGTATGTTAATTTTCCATTAAAAAATCACCTTTCCTTTCAATTTTTCACACATATTAAGAGGTATGTGTGTGTTCACGTAGCATAGAATAGTCTAAAATCTATAATATATATATATATATATATATATGAAAATGATCCACACAGGGATATTTTATTTTTTCATATTAAAAAAATATTTTTATGCAAAAGTATATTTTTTTATTATTTTTGGAAGTTGGAGAAGTAATATTTAAATTTCATTTTGCAGACACATATGTTCACGTAATTTATTTTTTTCAACTATTTAAATAAATTGAAAAACCAAAACTACCCCTCCGAAGAGGACCTATAAAGAAATATAGTGGTATTTTTTTGAAAATTTTTCATTGTGTTTATTTTACGATATTTATTTTTTATTCAAAATCTTTAAAGTACTTCAAAAAAATTTCAAGAATTATATTTAAAAGAAACTAGATGAAAAATATCATACGAATTTGAAAAAGTCAAACTCATATGCCATTGGATAGAGGATTCCTTCATGAACCCAACATGATCAACTATGCCACCTAAGAAAAAATGTAGCCGTAAGTCCTCTAGGGTAGAAGATAGAGATGAAAACAATTTTGCAGAAGGGGTGCTTAAATTATTGATTTTAGGACTTAAGAGGCTCGACCGATCACCTAAATCATTCGAACCACGACTTAAATTTAAAATTTAAATAACTCAATCGATTTTTTCATAAAACCTCAATCAAGCCATTTACGTGGTTAATAGGGGCTTGATCGAGCTATGTAGGTTGATCGAGATTCTATAAAAAAAATTAATGATCTAAATTTAAACTTTTACCTTAAATTATTTTAAATATTTTAATGATCAACAATAAAAAAACTCATGATCTCGTCAGAAAAGGACATACACACATCCATATATATCTATATATATATATATAATACATTAGTATTGAACAATCATGATTCATGATGCCCCTATTGGACACGACATACATACATACATACATGTATCCATATGTAAACTTGAACATAATCACAATCACAACACAATTGCTAGATATCATAAGGTCTAGGTTAAGATAACTTCCTTTATTCGTGCACAATATACCTAACATTGAGAAAAACAGTTCCCGACATATCCAAGGCATATAAAATCACATATCCATTCAGTTTACCTTTCGTTTTTCCTTTTTTTCGCAATTTTTCTTCCACCATCCATTTACCTCAATGGACCCAACCAATCCAACTGGCTATCATATTCTTACTTTTAGCTTCCCTTTACTCATGGATCAAGCTTCATTTGGGCCTTACATTAACTATTGGGTACTAGACAACTCTCCTCGAGCTCCATTAACTTTCCTCTTTCCCAACCAATTTGCCAGACTCTCAAACATAAAAGGCAAGAACAAGAGAAAGCAAGAAGAAGACCATGAAAAAAAACAATTTGACACCACAAAAAAGGTGGCATGGCCATGCACTACACGCAATCAAAAGAAAAAATCAAGCATGAAAAATCACAAAATACCAAAATCACAATACTAGAAACAAACAACATAACTCTATCCCCATGGTTCCCAAGAAAAGCTCAAACCAAGCCTTCTTGAATATTTCATGGCAATATCTTTTGTAATGTAATCCCCTCCATCATACCACCATAAACACATAATCATTAGTGCATAAAAAAATATAATAATATACCAATTACCTTACCTTGTTAGCTCAGGAACATTACCTTGTATCTGAACACGTACATATATCATCTCTCAAGGGGCTCCAATCCCTTGATGAATCCAACCATAATTATAAACCAGCTGTTATACTTTTCAGATACATGTTCATAAATATAACACATGTCCACATAATGCTAGATGAGATTAGGGTTAAGAAGACTTCATGTTTCCATGAAAAGTGCTCATTCATTTGGAAATGTGGTTCCCAAACATTGCCAAAGGAATTCTTACCTTGTTCCTTTCTTTTACTTTGTTGTAGTTGAGTCCTACTATTTACTCTCACTTCATCCATATGTTAATTATATACACACATAAACTATTACCTTCTCATGATAATACCAAGTCTGTTTCCGTTCAGCTATTCACACATGTCAATGACATGTTCCAAATATCAAGACATCATATATATTAACTAAAATTAACCTCTACCAAGGCTAACAATCATTCCATAATCAAATAATAGTAGAAATCATAATACTACAACTATCAGCTAGTTATACTCAAGTAAACATCAGTTATCTCAACACATAGTGTGTTAGTACAAACATCTTAAAATAAGATCATTAATTCATGAAATATTATAGACACGTGCTCATATCATGCAATTAATCATAAATTCAAACAAAAAATAGACAACATAATAAGCTCCAAACACTCAAACACCAAACATAATACATAAACAAAAATTAAAACACCAAATAAACGACATAAGAAAACTCATACCTTAATGTATATCAGGGGAGGCTATATTTTCTGCACAATCAATCTAATTAGCACGATATAAATTTAAACATATCAAGTCAATCATAAATAAGGTCATGATATCCATAACAATAATTAGCTAACATTTTCACCTCATAGGTTCCTAAACAATTTTCATTCATGCATAACAATCACATATACATAGTTAGTCCAATTTAGCATGATACAATATCACAAATATGTCAACTCATACCAAAATATTGTAACCATAACCATTTTCAAAGTTCAATATAGATTAAAAAGATACATATAACATCAATATCATAATATAGTAACCCTAATCATCAATTTAACTAACACATAATAACAAGTTAACATATAACATACTCATCAACAACATATAACATAATCATCAAGTTAACTAACGTAAAACAACAACAAAAATGCATATAACAACACATTAATATCATTCATTACTATTCGACACACGTGCATATGACAACGTTGTTTCACCAAGATACCATGCATGTAATGACAAAAAAAATAAAATGGAAAACATGCATATAACAATCCATTAACTAACACGCATTCATTCCAAACATACAATACATGTATGGTGATCTTCTCTTACCCCAAAGTCTAGTGTTGCAACTTCACTTTGATGATCTGCATCTCTTGCTCTATCTCAACCAACACATCAACATCATAACATATTAAAAACATCACAATGACCTAAAATGCCTACAATGACCTCATGAAAAATAACTATAACCATGAAAAGGCATGCATAAAAATATATAAACACTGAAACACATAAAAAATTCATAAATGTCATCCACTCATGGCAATCACATCCAACAACAATACAATCAACTTCCACATGGAAACACAACTACAAAAATGATCAACACCATGCATGCACAACAATAACATAATCCACAAATGTACAAAACACATATGCAACTCACATGTATGCATGACAAACACACATCACCCATCATCTCCAAGGCATGAACCATGCTTTAATACCACTTTGTAGTATCTGATATAACTCAAAGAGAGCACAACCTACTCTGACAACACTCGATAACACCCTCCTCCCACATCTACCCAGGTAACTATCCAAGAGGGGTGAATATGCGATGAGAGGCCACTATAATGAGATTTAACCTCCTAGGTGACCTTAAGGAAGTGGAATCAACAAAAACACATCAAACAAATCTTCCACATGAGAAAAAAAACTCCCAGGAGCCATCCCAACCACTCAGGTAACCAACCCCTGGATACCACTAATGTTTTTTACCACTAAACCCCCATACACTCCCTTTATATGGACCAAGATGTGTCTGGGAGGCTCTGGACGCTCCCATAGCATGGAAATGCATGTACCCAAGGATTATTTTTCCTCGGACCTATGCCTACGTCCCCATAATTTGAGCCACTTTTTAACGCCCAGAACCAAGGTCACTGCCCAAAACTCTATTACAGGTCCAAAAATAAATTATAACAATGGAAAAATGATACATTTGCAAAAACATTGACTAGGTCCACGCTAGAACCCTACTAGCGATGACAGTAATTTCGTCAACCATGTCACAAATATGTAATCTACAGGTTTAAACAATAGATATGAGAATAGGGGTCTCATACTTACCGAAGAATCGTTAAGATGATTTTCCCCTTATATCATTAGCTGCAATATTATCTGTTAGGTGATATATACATTGTTCCTTCATTTACAAATCAAAACATTAGGATAGCCATAGATCATCATTGTCATAATAGATTCTTATAACCAACATAATAATAGTAGAAATATAAAGGATGCATCTGCCATATAATCTATTACATTTACACATAAAATTTCAAGGGGAGAAACTCTTATTATTGAATGTAAAATCCAACCCAAGATGGGACTACCACGTTCCATCTAGCCATAGATTGGCTGACCCAAATATCTCTTCAACCAATCACCCTCGTAAAATATTCCAAGCATGAATGTGGGACTCGAACCAAAATAACAAACCAAGGAATCCCGAGGCTAAACCACCTCACCCTCATCAATAAAAACCAAGATTTATCACAATCAATCCTGAATTACTAGGCCATAAAACAATAACAACGTAATAACATGCTTTACCATGATGTTCACAAGATCACTAGGCCAAAACAAGAATTGATAGCACTAGATTTCTCCACCTAAACGTTGAGGAATTATCTTGTATCCTCGTCTCTCAGGATTTACCACAATCCACACTGGATCACTAGGCCCTAAATCGAGACTCCACTCTCCGAGCTTTACCATATATCCCATCCCGAGATTCGTAGGCCTGATGCAGAGCACACAACTATAGGATTTACTCTATATCTTGTCATTCACTAGTTGAGGATTCCTAGGCCCACTGAGGCAACACAAAATCTGGCTCTATCACAACCCACAATTTGGTTGAGGGTTACTAGGCCATGTGTTTTATCATTCAATGATCCACCTCACTCATTTTCAAATCCATCCTGCAATCCAACTCAACTAGAACATGAGAACTCCATCACACCATGGCTATCTGGAAATGGCAAGGCTAGGCTGAAAACGTTGTCATACCTGGAAAAACCATGCCATGACAATAAAGAACCACATGCAATACCATACATGCCAAATATAGCAAGTAAATCAGACATGAAACACGTTAACTATAAGGAATCATGCTATAGCTGCTTCATCTCACTCGTCCTTACTTTCTCCTTCCTTCCTCTTTCCTTATTTTCCTTTCTTGATCCAATGCCAAAGTGATCCAAGAAAAATCTAAGTGCCCAAGAGTGAGAGTGAGGGAGAATTATGAGAGAGCTCCAAAACAGAACTGAAAAAAGGTACAATGACAAAATATTTCCAAGTGATCCTCATAAGCCTTTTCCATTATTTTCCATTTCTTCATTTTCCATTTGTTTCCTTCATTTTCGTCCTCACATGCAACCTATGACCTTTCACCTTCCTTTTTCCTAATTTCTATTATTTTCATAAATAAAATGTCAATAAATGCCTAATGGCTTTCCAAATCCTTATCCATTTCCTTTGCCAATTTCCTTTAGCCATAATGATCAAAATGAACACCCACACCAGGATGTTTTTCCCAACATTCAACTTGGAATAAGTGTCCCATCAACCGTGGTTATTATTTTTCCTTTATTAACTTTTATTGCATTGAATTTTCACTAGGGTTGTAACCATTGGACTCCTCAGTGGCAGTGAACAAGTGTATCATATTGCTCATTAGTAGAGTGGACCAGGGGAAGCTATGTATCAACCAAGATTACACCCTCACACGAGCATGCCAAGAACAAAGCTAATGTCGAGAACAAATTCAATACCTCTTGAACAAATGAGGAAAAGAGGAAGGCTGTCGAACTTACATGTGCATGTTTGTATAGGTATTAACCATGGAAAGTTTTCAAATGAACACATGAGTTTTAGTCAATGAACCTATGACATATCATATTCATTTCTGGCATATTAAACAATACCCTTAATTTGACTAAATATTGGAAAATACCTCTAAAAATCACATTATTTATCCCCTTAACAATACCAACCCATTACATACTTCCGATTTAAAAGACCCCAACTTACACTACATATTGTAGGTATCCATTTTTTCATTAACATTTTTATACCCCTTTATATTTTTTCATTAACTTTGATCTCTATTTTTTGTACGTGCCAATATAAAAGACATTTATCCCCTATATACCCCAATATATTATATCAATTTTTTTTCAAGGTATATCCCCATGCAAATGAATCACATGTATTTCATAAAAACATAACAAACTCATACTAGCATTAGTTTTAGTCAAAAATAAAAAAATAAAAAAATATTAAGAAATAAAAAATAAAATTTTTAAATATATGGGAGGCTTAAAAATGCTAAAGCCTCATACCTCAAGAAGAGGCAAAATAAGATGGGCATTGTAAAAATTTGAATAAAAACCCAAATACCAATAAAAATAAGAATAAACAGTAATTAAAAATTGGTTAAAGATAAAAATAATTCAATTTAATTCTTTGGTCTTCGTGCCTAATTAATAAAAACTATAAAATTGATTCGTATAATGCCTGCAGCCCCGAAAGGGTTGGGACTATAAAGAGAATAAGAATTCAAAAACATTGTTTGTAACCTACAGTACCATAGAATGCTTTAGTCATTATCAATGATTTAAAATCCAATGCGAAAAGTCGCGGGTGGAAACCTTGTTGCAGCCTATAGGCATCAAAACTTGTTTTGCGGCAAGGAAAAGTGCGGGTATTTTAAAAATCTTTTCGTTTTTGGTTTGATTTTCTTCTTTCTACGTAAGAAAAGAATTCATGGACTCACTCAGGTCAGCATTATTTTTTCCAAACTCACTCTGCAGTCAAAATTGACTAAACGGTCTGCGGGCATTGTGGAAACTCGTGCTGCTATAACATATCCGAAGTTCCTATGACAAGGAATAGTTTAATTGTTATTCATTTTTGGAAGATTTCATACATATTAAATCAATATGCCACACTAATTGAATCATATTACTGCCGAGTTCGCTCACTATTATATTGTTCACCTTTTCAAATTTTGATATTTTCAATAGACATTTATTCTGAATTTATTATCAGCTACACCCAAATTATGATGTAAAATCTGATCAAGATTTTATAATTGTAAATTTTAATGGTCGAGATCATATAATTAGAATGTTATAGAAGTTTTGAAGGTGTTAAATGGATTTAAGAATGTGATTGTTTTGAGATTTATGTGTAAATAAAAATAAAATATTTTCTAAATAAAAATGTGTAAATAAAAGTAAAATATTTTTTAAATAGAAATGTGTTATGTTTAACAATAAAAATAAAATATTTTTTAAATAGAAATGTGTAATTTTGTTAGTTGGCATGTGTATTTATTAAAATAAAAATAAAATACTTCTAAATAAAAATGTGCTATGTGTAAATAATAAAAATAAAATATTTACTAAATAGAAATGGGATATGTAACAATAAAAATAAAATATTTTTTAAATAGAAATGTGCAATGTGTAACAATAAAAATAAATTATTTTCTAAATTGAAATGTGCAATGTGTAGTTGTGACAGCTACATTATTGCCAATTCGTTGAATTACTAGTTAAGTAATTTTATTGTTGTTGTTAAATGAAAATATTGAGACATTTAATGTTATTTTAATATTAAAAAAACTGTTATTAAAAATCACTGGACAAGAAAAGTAAAAAGTTGATGGTAAATGTTTCCAAGAACTGAAAAGAGGTTGGGAACTGTTAGGAACAGTTACCTACTCCTCTAGGATAAAGGACTGATTCCAGAGAGGAGTACGGATTCTATGAATGGAAAAAGGGAAGAGAGAGAAATTCTTGAGCTGGTATTAACCAGTGGGATTATACTCAGAAATTTCCTGAAACTTCTAGTTCTGACTCGAGTGGGTGTCCCGAGGTCACAACAGAAAGATTTATTTTCCACTCTTAACCTGAACCAATCAGTTTGGAGCACGGGGCAAGGATGAAGTAATAGCCTTACTTGAAGGTTGGGAGGACCACAGCTGAATAATTTACATTCAAATGA